>ML777042.1:1130921-1144537 GCA_009831015.1 Picea engelmannii
AGGGTTAGATCTCGGTTAGCTTACCCGGAAGATGCACCTTTTCCTATCTGTTTCTGATTTGCCGAGATCGCACAAGGCGCGGGGCAAAGAGCATACGCAGATCTAAAAGAGTAGCAGCCCGGAAAAAAAAAATACAAACCGAACTAAATTCAAAACTTTGCAAAAATTTAAAAATGCGTATTCAGACTTTATACCTCCGGATTCTGACTGTAATGGCCGTATCTTGGGCAAACGGAAACCTTTTCGAGTGAAACAAAAAGTGTTCCTGAATGAAAAGTGTGCTCTGGACGCAATGGAACAGTCCTTTCAGCCCAGAAATGTACAGAAATGCCAGAAAATGGAGATGAGGCAACTCGGCTTCACAATCTCGATCTACAATAGGAGCGGGTCTTCAAACAAGCTCTGATACCATGTTCGACAACACAGGTATTCCAACAGAGGACGAACACCTTCAGTAACCACTCACATAACCAGATCAAAGATCAACACACCGATGTTTTCACGTGGTAAAACCCCTACGGGGAAACATTCACGGCCCCAGCCAACGCGGCCACTTGGAGCAGTTTATTAATGCAAAGAAAAAAGATTACAGAGAGATTTTACAAGAGATTTTCTCACAATCGATCATCGACAAATGACCCTCCATGCTCTTTAAATAGAGATCATGGACCAATCAGGTGTTAAGCCACGGATCAATGGCCGTTAAGATCGAGGAGAGTATGAACCGTCGGATCACTCTATGTCGGGAACATATCGTGACCATCGGATTTCCTAACTACAAATGCATACTAATGCATACTAAAGAAACACACTCCTAACGACATATTAGACCAAGTAGATCTTAACTAACTCCTAAGTGTCTAAATATCCTAACATAAATGAGTAATGATCATTGAATATTGATTAACGTTAGATGAAAGGACAAAGTGAACAAAATCCCATTGATATATATATATATATATATATATGCAATTTGTTCTTTTAGGGAGGATTTGAAACTTACAATTTAGTGGACTAGACATTTATGGTTGTAATATATATATATATATATATACCCTCATCCAAACAATAGAAAGATCAATGGCATATGGATTTTCTGGTGGCATTTCATCCACAACGCCTACCACCGATCTAAGCTTGTTGGCAGCTTCACATTTTTGTTGAGTGTAAATAAAAGTCTAGTTCCTTTCTTCACTCCCCCAACTCTTACCGTTGGTTGAGAGGATAACTTGATGGCTATCAGGTGCATTGGATTACTTTGGAGGTGCTTGGAAGAAAACCTATTGATTTTGTTGTTGCTACGCAAGCTTGAAGGTGGAAGCATGCTCAAGAAAAATCTCAGCTACACTAGTAAAAAATGAAAGGATGCAGAAAGAAGAAGCTTAGAGGCAAGGGGGGTTGGCATAATACAATCGTCACTGTACTTGTTGCGGAAGGAATGGGTCACATGAAGTGATTGAATGCAAAATTCCATGGGAGAAGATCAAAGAGAGACATAATCAGAAAGAAGACAAAGTTAAAACATTAGATCCGGCTAAAGATAAAGCATCTCAATCTGCTCATTATGTTGTTTCCCATTGCAATATAGGAGTAACTGAAGATTTTTTTAACACTTCATACAATTATAATTCTTGGAGATATGCATGGCTTCTTGACATGGGTACAACCTCCCACATGACATTTCAAAGTGACTTCTTCAAAAACTTCAATGAAAATGTAGATGGCATAGTGTATTTTGCGGATAGATCAAGTTTGAAATCTTCAGGAATGGACACCATCAGGCTTAAGTTGCTTGGATTCCAGGATTTTCTTCCGCATAATGTGCTTTATCTTCCTGGATTGCAAAGGAACTTTCTATCCCTTGTGCACATCCGACAACAAGTCCACTTTGTTCATATGTTCAATGGAAAAGTTGAAATAAGGAAAGATTTTGACAATATGGTTCTCATGACTGGAATGGGAGATGGAAGACTGTTGAAGTTGAAAGGGACATCTTCCCATACACAAAATGCTGCATACCTCTCTCATTATGGTGAAGGTATAATTCCATCTTGTCTTTTGTGGCATGCTATATTTGGCCATATTAATTATCATAGTCTCCATTTATTGAGAAAGAATGTGCTTCTGGTTTGCCTACTATTCCTAGGAAATTGAAGCAATGTGATGCTTGTATCCTTGGAAAGCACAACAAACAACCATTTCATGATTCCACTTCCAGAGCATGTAGAAATCTTGAATTGATTCATTCTGATTCGTGTGGCCCTATGCCTGTTCCTTCTACAAATGACAATAGATATATCATAACTTTTATTGATGATGACACCAAGATGCGTTGGGTGTACTTGTTGAAAGAAAAATCACAAGCCTTTGAAACTTAATTTTTTTTTCATGTATGGATTCAAAATGAAGCTAAGTCTCGTATTGGCTCTCTTCACATTGATAATGGAAGAGAATATACATCTAACGAATTTTAAAGCTAGCTTCATTAACATGGAATCAAACATCAAACCTTAGTTCCATACAATCTTCAACATAATGGTGTAGCTGAAAGAATGAATGGGACTCTCCTAAATATGGTCATTCGATGATGTTTTTCAAGAATGTAAAATTAGTATTTTGGGATGATGCTATTCTATTTGTAGCTTATGTGAAAAACAAGTGTCTGTCTCATGCTCTTGAAAACAAGATTCCTTATGAAATGTGGTATGGCTGAATTCCTTCGATGATGCATCTTAGGGTCCTTGGTTCCACCTGCTATGCCTTGATTCCTAAGGAGCAAAGAAGCAAACTTGATGCAAGGAGTCAAAATTGCATCTTCTTGGGGTATTCAAATACCAACAAGGGATATTGTCTTTACGATGAGGAAAACAAGAAGTTCATCCTTTTCAGAGATGTAACCTTTCTTGAATCCTCCAAGAATGATAAAACTGTTGAGAGGCAACTTGATCATTTAGATAAATTCACTTGTGTAAAGAGATATCATAAATTTGATAATGAGATTCCACATCTTGAAGGGGGGATCCCTATCTTGGGTTAATCTATGGAATCTCCTTTTCTTTTCTTTTGAAGCACCATCTCCCCCTCATGTAGAAGTTCTAGTCACTTCATCAAAATATGAATTTCATTTGGATGATGTGATCAAGAGGATTGAAAAGCTGAGTCTTGATGAGAACTCAACACCATCTCAATCAACTAAGCAACCTGGACCATCTCAGAAAGGTCCGCAAAAATGGCTCATAAAAACACTTGAAAGTATTCATCCTGATAAGGTTGGAAAGACATGAACTAGAATTTCCTCAAGACAAGATGGACTTGATGTAGATAATTCAAAGTCAGGTGATGTAGATGACATGGATGTTTCATATGATTGTGAGTTGAATTTACCGACTAACTTAGAACCAAATTCCTTTGAAGAAGCCACTTCTCATGATGAATGGAAAGAAGCCATGCAGAAGGAATATGATGATCTCATCGATAATGAGACATGGAAGTTGGTGGATCCTCTATTCAAAACCAAACTAATTGACTACAAGTGGGTATTCAAGAACAAGTACAAATCATATGGCTCACTTGAAAAGCACAAACCAAGGTTTGTGGCAAAAGGATTTGAACATAAAGAAGGTGTTGATTATGAGGATCCTTTTCCCCCCGCACCAAAATGGGATACCTTTCGTACTTTATTTTCCATGGAAATACATAATGGATGGAAAATTAATCAAATGGACGTGAAGACCGCTTTCTTGAGTGGAGACTTGAAAGAGAATGTTTTCATGTCTCATCCATAACGCTTTGTTGTGAAGGGACAAGAACATAAAGTATGCAAGCTCATCAAATCCTTATATGGCATAAAACAAGCACCACGAGCCTAGTATGAAAAGTTAACTGAGCATCTTTTGAAATTGAATTTCAAGCATTTCAATCTTGATGATGCAACTTTGTTTGTCAAGAATGTTGGAAAAACTGTTGTATATCTTGTAGTATATGTATATGATTTGTTGATAACATGGAACAATGAAAACTATATTGCATCTTTAAAGAAAGAGTTGAAGAAAGGATTTGAGATGACAGATTTGAGACATCTTCACTACTATTTGGGAATTGAAGTGAATCAAAATCCAAAGTACATATTCATCTCCCAAAAGAAGTATGTTGGAGAATTGTTGAACAAGTTCGACATCATTGATTGTAATCCCGTTTCCACTCCATTGGAACAGAATTTGAAGCTCATATCAAAGGAAGGGAATGAATTTGAGGATGCAACCAAGTACAAACAACTTGTGGGAAGTCTTATCTATCTTACTACCACTAGACTAGACATTTCATTTGTTGTTGGGAATCTTTCTAGGTTCACAGGAAACCCTGGTGAAGGACATTGGTTTGCTGCAAAAAGAGTTCTAAAATACTTGAAGGGAACTCAAGATTTTGGACTCAAGTACTCTAAGGTGGATGACTTCAACCTAATCGGATATTCTGATTCAGACTTTATTGGGGATAAGGAAAATGGAGTATCAACTTCATGCTATCTCACGAGTCTTGGATCAATCGCTGTCTCCTGGAGATCACACAAACAATTAGTTCCAACATATTCCACAATAGAGGAATAATATGTGGCAGATGCAGAAGAAACATAATATATTGTGTGGATTAGGAAAATACTTGAAGATTTGCAAGAAAAACAAGTGATTTCTACTCCTCTTCTAGTTGACAATAATTTTGCGATCAAGTTGGCCAATAATCCTAGATTCCATGATTAAACTATGCACATCAACACAAAGTATAACTTGATTCGATATCATGTAGAGGACAAGAATATTCACTTGAGACGTTGTTCCACAAATGAACAAATTGAGAGCATCTTCACCAAAACGCTTGGAAGAGAAAAAATTGTAAAGTTTAGCATGACGCTTGGACTCACAAACACCCCTTCAGATTAAGGGGGGAATGTTGAACACATTATCCTTGGGATTGTGTTACTTGTAACATTATTGTAAGTGTGAAGAGTTGTAGGTGATAGGAAAAGTCACCCATTAGGGAAGACCAACAATCACTGATTTGTATATTTATTGATTTCCACGTTAATGCAATCACTCAAGTGTGGAGTTAAGAATTCTGCCCATACCTAGCCTGACACCATAAAATTCACTGATAATGTATGTCTAGCTAATCATCTTGTTCACCTTCATATTTAGCCAATATATTATTTTATCCTTTTTTCTCCATTATTTCCTCATTTTTCTTAGTACATTAAATTATTTATATATTTTTTGGTTGATATTGACCAAACTTGCAAAAAAAACTCATTTAAATCTTAATGGACATTAACAATTTTACAATCCCAAGGATGAAGACCAAAAACATGCATACTCAATGTAGGTACAATCATTAATTTTTATCATCATGACAAAGTAATTGTATACTCAATTTGTCTAAACAATAACACATAATATATATGTCAAAGTTGAATCCAATTCATTCAAACTCTACCCAATCTTCACACTTGAATATGTTAAGGTTTAAGCTATTATTAGGTTTCTTTTCAATTTACTAGATAACCATAGCATAGATAAGATCACTGAGAGAAACACAATCACAAGATACACAACATTTATAATAGGAAAACCTCATGGGGGAGAAAACCCCGCAAAAACTTCCTTAATATAGATAACCAATACAATGCCAAGACAATAAACCAAAACACTAGAGAGTATCCAACATTGAACAATGTGCCTCTCTCTTCCTTATTCTCCCAATTGCAGCTACCAAACTTGCGCACTAGATGAACAAATGAGTGAGTGAGATAATGAGGCTCTGGATTCCTTTATTTATAAAAATTGACAGGCGCTGGAAATGTGTCTCTTCATTGGGCATGGCCGACTTGTCTTCTTAGTGGTTAAAACCACTTTAATTAGCCCGGGGGCCGACTTCTTAATTTGCACAATATATTTAGGTTTTGACCAATCCACAAAAGGGGTTTTGGTCAATTACAATGACCGACATGATCAATCCAAAAAAGGGGACTGATCTAATGAATAATAACTCAATAATAAATAGAATACTCTTTGCAGTTACAATATTTCAACACTCCCCCTTAACAAGAAAGGTATTCTCACAACATCATCATGAGAGAAAGAGGGAAGCAACACCAACATCATTTGGAACACTGACTGACATATCTTTAAATCATCAGAAGTTTTTTCTCATCATCAATATCATCATCCACAACAGGGAGCTGGAATGGCATCATCATCATCTGCATCAACATGGATTAGTATAACACTAATACATCATCATCATCAATAACCACACAAGACTGATACAACATCAACAACAACAACATCACAACAACAACATCACAACACGAAGGTTGGAGCATCATCAACATCAACACTAGGCTGAAAATCTTTAGCACAAAGCTGACATCTCAACAACATCAACACGAAGTTGGAAATCTTTAGCACGAGGCTGGCATCACAACAACATCAACACGAAGCTGGAAATATTCAGCACAAGGCTGGCATCACAACAACATTAGCACGAAGCTGGAAATATTCAGCACGAGACTGACATCACAACAACTTCAGCACAAAGCTGGAAATATCCAGCATGAGGCTGGCATACATCAACACAGAGCTGGAAATCTTTAGCTCGAGGTTGGCATCACAACAACATCAACATGAAGCTGGAAATATTCAGCACAAGGCTGACATCACAACAACATCAACACGAAGATGGAAATCTTCAGCACGAGGCTGGCATCAACACTACTCCCCCTTTCGAGGGAGGTCCTTTCGGACTACACCAAGCTTATCTTGAAAGTGCTCAAACTTTACACGAGACAGAGGATTGGTCAACACCTCTGCAACATGTTCATTCGTGCTAACATATTGGAGCTTTATGGCTCCTCTCTGCACCATATCACAGATGTAATGATACCAAATTTCTATGTGTTTTGACTTGTCATGAAACACAGGGTTCTCTGTCATTTTTATACAACTCTGGTTATCACATAGACTCACGGTTGCTTCCATCTCCAGATCGAATAGACCTGTCAACAACTTCCAAAGCCATATGGCTTCACAACTGGCAGACCATGCAACAATGTATTCTACTTCTGCCGTGTTGAGAGCAATACTTGATTGCTTCCTACTCTGCCATGAGATCATGGCTGATCCCAGACTGAAACAACATCCTGAAGTGCTCTTTCTATTAGAGACACTTCCGACCCAATCTGAATCAGTATAACCACTCAATCTGAAGTCATGATATCCATTATAACTGAGACCAAACTCTAATGTACCCTTAAGGTACCTCATCACATGTTTTGCATCAACTAGGTGAACATGTCTGGGATCTACCAGAAATTGACTCAAGGTGTTCACAAAAAAACATATATCTGGCCTGGTGTTCGTCAGATACATCAACGATCCAATGATTTGTCTGTACAACGTAGCATCAATCAATTCCGATGAAGTGTCAACCAGGAGATTCAACTTTGTTTCCATGGGTGTATTCATGGATTTGCACTCCAACATATCAAACCTGTTCAATATTTCAACTCCATACTTTCCTTGGTTAAGGAAGATCTTCTCTGGGCTTTGTCAGACCTCAAGACCTAAGAAATAGTGCATTAGGCCAAGGTTTTTCATCTCAAGTTCTGCAACGAGCTTCTTCTTACACTCAGTGATGAGATTTTCTTCTCCAGTTACAAATAAGTCGTCCACATACAACAACAATATAACATTCTCATCATTCATAACCTTTAAGTAAATGTTAGAATCTGCTTTACTCTTGGTAAATCCCAAGCTTGTCAGGAAATTGTCAATTCTTCCATACCATGCTCTAGGAGCTTGTTTCAATCCGTACAGAGCCTTCTTCAATATGCATACATGAGTCTTTCTGTCTTCAACTTCAAACCCTTGAGGTTTTTCTATATACACTTCCTCTTCTATGACACCATTTAAGAAAGATGTTTTCACGCCCTTCTAGTGTAAATTCCATTTCATCTTAGCTGCAAGGGCTATGATGGTTCTAATTGAAGTGTATCTGGCTACAAGAGCAAAAGCCTCTTCATAGTCAATGCCTTCCTTTTGAAAAAAACCACAAGCAACAAACCTTTCTTTATATTTCCCAATACTTCCATCAACAACATGTTTTATCTTGTATATCCATTTGGAAGATACCACATCCTTGCTCTTCGGTCTAGGAACTATTTCCCATACATCATTCTTTATAATGGATTGGTATTCTTCTATCATGGCATCTGCCCATTCTTTCTCTTGAATGGATTCTTCAAAGAAAGTAGGTTCCTTCTCTAAGAGATCACACATCAAAGCCATATAATTGGAGAATGGCTTGGGTTTATTGACTTGTCTCATGGTTCCTTGGGGGGCACCATACTTCTCTCCATCTTGAATAAGTTCCCTTTCCCATGCTGGCTTTTTCTTGTGGGAGATCGTCATATGGGGAGGTTCTTGAGATTCTATTATGTCATGATCTTCTAGAATATCCTCATCAGGGGAGGTTATGACTTCCCTTACTGGTTCTGCAACTTTGGGAGCCATGGGTTCTTCTTCATATACTTCTTCAAGCTGGCATCTTATTGATTTCTTGAGTGTTGCATCTTCATCAAAGGTTACATCTTTGCTGATCTCAATATGATGGTAACCTAGTATGTATATTATGAAGGCCTGGGAGACCTCACAGTATCCAACAAATATTCCCTTCTTTCCTGAAGGGTCCAACTTGGTTCTCTTCTCTTTCAGAATGTGTACAAATACGGGACAACCAAATATTTTGAGATGGATTGCTTCTGGATTCTTTCCAGAGAACATCTCTTCAGGGTTCTTGAACCCAAGTGCACTATGGGACAATCTGTTCTGTACACACACTGCTGTTCTTGCCGCTTCTTCCCATAAGTGCATTGGAAGATCTTGATCATGGATCATAGTCTTTACTGCTTCCATTATAGTTCTGTTCTTTGTTTCTGCTACACCATTTTGTTGAGGATTGTAGGGAGTGGTGATATCCCTCTCGATCTCAAAATATTTACAAAAGTTTACGAACTCTTTTGAGGTGTATTATCCTCCATTATCTGACCTAAGTATCTTGATCTTTCTTTCAGAGAGATTCTCTATCAAGGCTTTGAATTCCTTGAATTTACCATACACTTCATCTTTTGATTTCAAAAAGTAAACCCAGGTTTTGCAAGAATAGTCATCAATAAACGATACATAGTATACATACCCACTGATGGAGGTTGATGGCATTGGGCCACATATATTTGAGTGAATGAGCTCTAAGACTCCTTCTGCTTTACTGTCTCTCTTTGGGAAAGGGTTCTTGATGTTCTTTTCTTATGCACATCCGTTGCACACACCTTCACGGTCAACCTTGAATTATGGTAGACTTGTGACTTCCTTGCTTACATATGGTAATGCCTTGTAGTTAATGTGAGCTAGTATTCTATGACAAAGTTCACAGGGATTCTCAATGGAATGAGTCAAGGCTGCTTATGAGTGACCTTTTAGCTTATACAAGCCACCTTCTTCTTTTCCAATAACAATTGCTTCTTCCATGGTTTTTCCTTTGGGCTACATAAGAACTTCTCCATCTATGAAAGCAACTTTGGAGCCTTTCTTATCTAAAGATGAGATAGAAAGTAAGTTCTTTTTCAAACTTGGTAAATATAGTACATCCTTCATCTTCATTGGGGTTCCTGAATCAAGTTTGTAATTTGATTCTCCTACTCCTTTGATAGAGTACTGATAATCATATATAAGTGTAACTTTATGGGGAAAGTTATTTTCAGTAAGGCAAGAGAGAATGTCTCTTTGACCTATCATGTGCTTGGAAGCACCATTGTCTATGAGTCAAGTGTCCTCACCATGTGACATTGATCCTGAGAGGGAAGATATTAAGACATAGTCTTCAATTCGTTCTTTTATCATCTTTGTGGGTGGCTCTTCATCTTCAACTGTGTGGGCATGATGCCTCTTGTTTCTCTTCTTTTATTATTCTCTTCTAGCTGGACAATTCTTAGCAATATGCCTCATCTTGTCACAGTGGTAACATTGGTAGGATGATAAATATTTTTCTCTTCTTTGACCTTTTTGAAACTTCTGGAATCTCCTTGGAGGGTGAGATTATTTATGTATGAATTTGTTTGGGGGGTGAGACTCCTTATGTTCATGAGTTTCTTTCTGGAAGTAAGACCTCTTACTTCCTCCTTTAGTATGGGAAACTAGGGCTTGATCTTCATCTCTTGATAATATTGCTTCTCTGTTATCTACTCTTGCTTCTTCTTGAACACATTCTTCCCAAAGACTGTCAAAGTGTAGTTTCTCCTTTCTGGCACAAATAGTTTGGATGAATGCATCCCAAGGTCTTGTGAGACCATTAAGGGTTGTCATTATGAGTTCGTCTTCATCTAGAGTATCACCAATTGCTTCTAGCTATTCCATTAATTGTGATATTCTAGAGAAATACTCTTGAATTGTTTCTCCTTTCTGCATCCTTGTATTTTTGAGTTGAGTTCTTATATTCATCTTCTGGTTGATGTTCTTTCCTTCATACATCTTGGTTAGGGCATCAAAAATTTCTTTTGGAGTCTTCTTTGAAGCCACTTGAGGAATCAAGTGATCTTTAATAGAATCTACAATGATTCTTTTGGCCCTAACTGTTTCCTTTTGGTGTTTTGCTTTAGTTGCAACATCGGTAGGTTCTGATACATCTTATTTAATGAATCTTGCTAGGTCATTCTCTCCAAGAATGAGTGAAATCCTATACTTCCAGACACATAAGTTTTCCACACCTTCTATCTTGTCAACAAGCTTAGTGCTTACAAACATCTTTACCCGGGGCTAAGAAAATGACCAAAAATTGAAAATGCTCAGAATTTAATTTTGAACTTACCAGGAGGTGCACTTGGCTGAGGTGAGTAGTTTGGTGCAGTTAGATTTCAGAAAATCCAAAATTTTCCCCTTCAAACTTGACCAACGAAATTCTGGACTGGTACTTCTAGTACTGGTTTTGGTTTCCTGGTTTTCTGGTACCAGTGAAAACTAGGGTTTCACTTTCCGAGAGTTTTATCCACTGAAAAAGTGCGCTGAGGCCGCCAAAGAGTTTGCTAGGCTAGGGCGTATTTCCTTGATGAGTTTTAGGATGAAATTCCTCTTCAATAGAAAACCCTAATTTTCTTGTACGACAACAATGACGTTTTTGCCTATCTAGTGAAAGATGCTCTCTTCATCTTAGCTCTGAAACCATGTTAAGGTTTAAGCTATTAAAGTAGGTTTCTTTTCAATTTACTAGATAACCATATCATAGATATGATCATTGAGAGAAACACAATCACAAGATACACAACATTTATCTTGGGAAACCCTCACAGGGGAGAAAACCTAGCAAAAAATTCCTTAATATAGATAGCCAATACAATGCCAAGACAATAAACCAAAACACTAGAGAATATCCAACACTGAGCAATGCGCCTCTCTCTTCCTTCTTCTCCCAACTGCAGCTACCAAACTTGTGCACTGGATGAACGAATGAGTGAGTGAGATAATGAGGCTATGGATTCCTTTATTTATAAAACTGGCAGGCGTTGGAAAGGTGTCTCTTCACTGGGCAGGGTTGACTTGTCTTCTTAGTGGTTAAAACCACTTTAATTAGCCTAGGGGCCGACTTCTTAATTTGCACAATATATTGAGGGTTTGACCAATCCACAAAAGGGGATTTGGTCAATTACAATGCCCGACATGATCAATCCACAAAAGAGGTTTGATCTAATGAATAATAACTCAATAATAAATAGAATACTCTTTGCAGTTACAATATTTCAACAGAATACATGAAAAAAGTAGTTATTATGGGTATACAAAATAATACAATTCAAGTGCAAGAGATGTCCATCATAGTATAAAGAAGTTTTTTTTCTAAATGAACAACCTTACAATGTGTATACATTTGACACAATGTAAGAGTTTTCAACGTAGGTCACTTTCTCCAACATGAAACATCCCGAATATATGGCACAATCCAAGTGTGTGTTGACATGCCCCAACTGTAATCATTGTAAGATCCTTCAAAAAACAACTCTATAAAAGGGTGATGCAAGACCACATGGTGTAACTTGTTATGTTGCGTCAGGCTAGTCTAACCATATGGTGTGGTCATCTTATTAAAATTCTACTCAAGATCCTTGTTGAATGTTGTATGAACTTCTATCTAATGTTGATTTCTCAACAAAGCTAAGCCAAGTAAAGTTGATGAAATCTCTTGAAAAACAAAGGCATTTGGTTTTCCTTTGAAATGATCATTGCCTTAGAGTAACTAATATGTTTTATGCCAGTTAATTAATCTATTTTTAAACTTAATCTTTCAACTTAATTTCCATCTCATTTTCCTTTCCTTCAACATTAGGTTCTTTTGATAATCTTTCCTTTTCCACTACTCCTCCATCCCTAAATGAGTCAAATGAATAATTGTGGGTGTATGATGAATTCTTGGCGTTGATAGGGTGAGGCTTGCTATTGGGTCCTTGCATTGGTAAGCCAGGGCATCATAGGGCCTTTGGAGGTGTTCACACATGGATTATTTTCCCAAGAAGTTTTGGAATTTGATTGTTTTCTGTCACTATTTTATAAAAAATTTCCATCAAGTGCTAGAGAACTTATGTGCAACATTTTTTTGATTCTAGTATTGGTTATTTTCCGATCAAAGATGGAAAAGTGAATGTGAATTTCAAAACAAAACATATAAATAAAATTGACATGTCCATTTTTTTATAGAGTGACATCAGGATACACCCATAGAGAAATTAGGAAAAAATCTATAGATACAAATAAAAATCAATGCATTTATAATAACCAATATATATATATATATATATTTTTAACTGGAACCAATAGATTTCTATTATAGAAGACAACAAATAAATTTGCAGCAGAGAGAACATACGAAAGAGGAGTTGAGTAGCTGATTACAGATCAAAATCAAAAGGAAATCCATCAATACATATAAGTCCAGGAAGATCTTGGAATATACTAAGTTTAGTTCAAAATGATGCGTATAGTATTCGTAGAACAATCCTAAGATCAGATAAAATATGCAAGGCAAACAAAACACGGTGAGGCTACGCTCACTTCTTGATTTTAAACGAAGATGGATTACATCCTTATATAGGAAAAGACTCTCCCGAGTCGGCTACATGCAAACCAAAAGACAACTAGACAACTGACTCTTAACTCAGAACTGACTCTTCTAACTGGCGCTTATAACCCGTGCTTATTACTGGAGTTATCAACTAGATAACATCTCCATTACTTTCAAGTCTCCCCCTTAATGGAGAATGGATTGACTTCTACACCTAACATATCTCTAAACAGTTCAAACTTAATCTTTCCAAGAGGCTTAGTGAAAATATCAGCAGTATTTTCACTAGTATTACAATACACAAGATTTATTTCATTTGAATGCAACTTTTCTCGAACAAAGTGATACTGAGCTTCAACATGCTTTGTCCTTGCATGAAAGATCGGATTCTTAGCAATATTGATTGAACTTTGATTGTCACATCTGATCATCGTAGGTTCCTTTCGTTCTTCTCCAACATCTTG
>ML777042.1:1149098-1162674 GCA_009831015.1 Picea engelmannii
AAAAACTCACGCCAAAATGCTCCTCGCGATTCTCGCACCTCCCGACGGTTCAGACTGCGGGAATTCTCAAAGATTTCCGCACCTCTCGATAGAGCAGACTGCGGGAATTGTGAAGGACGTACGCACCTCTCGTGTATACCGCCTGCGGGAATGTTTCGTTTGTCCGCACCTCACGCTAATTCCTCCTGCGGGAATTTTTCGCTTTTCTCTACGCGGAAGGCTGAGTAGTATGTCCCCGCACCCTATCAGAGGAGAGACCTGCGAACCTCTCCAATTTTCGCACCTTCTCCTCGCGGCTCCGCACCTTCTCCTCGTGGCTCTGATACCAAGATAAAATATGCAAGGCAAACAAAACACGGTGAGGCTACGCTCACTTCTTGATTTTAAACGAAGACGGATTACATCCTTATATAGGAAAATACTCTCCCGAGTCGGCTACATGCAAACCAAAAGACAACTAGACAACTGACTCTTAACTCATAACTGACTCTTCTAACTGGCGCTTATAACCCGCGCTTATTACTGGAGTTATCAACTAGATAACATCTCCATTACTTTCAAGTAGATCTTGACTATTTAAAATACATAAACCAAAATTGAGACTGATAGAAAGAAATGACTTCATCCTGGAAAGTTTTCTTCAGCTTCTGAGCTTCTAGATAGAGGAGGAAGCTTGGATGAACTATTCAAGGCTGATTGGAGTGTGTGCTCTGGAACAACTGAGGGAGTTGTAACAACAGTGTTGCCTTGCCCCTGATTGGCAATGTTAGGAAGAGTCTTCTTGAGGGAAGCCAATTCGGCCTCCAGAGCCAAAATACGTTTTGTTTGAGTTAACAATATGCTCATGAACGTTCTCCAATGCTCACTTAAGGGTTCTGCAGGTTTCCCTCAACTTAGAATAATCCATGTCCTCATGTAGAAAGAACCAACACCTGATGGAAACAACAAAGGGATTTCCAAGAGTGGACATATCTGCAATAGATATAGACCTTCCACCTACCCAAATCATGTAAAAACCACTTGTACTCAAAGACGTAAAAACCAAACCATCCACTAAGATGCCAACCACAGAGAGAACCAAGGATCGAAGCAAAGAAGGGTTGGGAGAATTAAAGAATACAACACCACACCTGAGAAACTAGGGAAGCTGAAAAGAGAAGAGCCAGAGCTGTCTAGAGAACTATGCGAGGCGAAACCACCAAGCTGTTGTATGCAGGTAACCACCGTCAAAGAACAAGACATAGACATAGTGTTACTAGTTAAACCATTACCAAGAAACCAAAGAGGCCAAGGACCGCCAATATTGATGTCAATAGAGCACATAGTGCTATCCCTATATATGCCACACAGTTTCATCTTCCGTTGCTGCAATAATTTTTTTAGTGTTGCGCGGAGGAGGGTAGTATGTGGGAGATAATGGAGGGTCTCGTTACACCCTCCTTCGCTTTTAGTGAATCTGTAACCATTTCCATACGAACCCATTTCCATACGAACAAGCCTTTCAAGTGATGTTGTTGGACACATACTCCCTTGTGGTATTCCATAATTACTCCCGACGTTTCCTTTCCCCTAGGGTGCAGAAAACGCCTCTCCTCAGTCCTGATTAATTCTCTAATCTAAGCGCGCCTCTCTCCAGCACATTGAGCGCCTCTCTTACACCCATACACTGGTCGAAGTTCTTGGTAGACACTCGAAAACCTAATGAAATCCTAATTCTATACAAGTGTTCTACAGAACCCTAATTCGACTCAGTCATTGTCTTCAATGTTATCCTACTCCCAGTCATTAATACTAGACAAATCCATTATTTGAGCTGTCCATACACAGTCCACAGCTTTCTGAAGTGCTATGATATATCCGAATTTAGACCAGCGCCCACTCTGCTAATACCTAGGCTCCTCTGTACCGGGCTCGACTTCTGCAAGTTGTTGGTTTCTCCTTGATTTCTTGGTACCTCTCACCCATGCGCTCATCCTCTTCACTCGTCCGAATTGCTACATCAGGTTCCAACTCAACCCTAGCGTCGACACATGAGTTTGCTGTCCATTCGCTACCCTCATGCGACCAACTGCTGGTATTGGTGCCCATCGTAATATACATCCATTCACTGCTGTGTATATTCGCTGGTTTATCTCCCTTCATCGCTGGTGTACATCTCTAACTCCTTCATCGTAATATACGTCCATCCACTGCTATGTATATTCGCTGGTATATCTCCCTTCATCGCTGGTGTATATCTCTAACTCTTTCATCGCTGGTACATCCATTCACTGCTGGGTATATCGCTGGTATATCTCGCTTCAATTACATTGGTATATCACTGTATATCTCCCTTCAATTACATCGGTATATCGCTGTATATCTCCCTTCTTTATTGCATATCGCTGGTATACCCATCCATTTTGCCCAAACCCTAACTGCTCCAGTAATTCTGGCGCTAGAAGGAAGGCCAGCTTCGTTTCCCTAATTACGCGTATACATTTCAGTGGGACATGGACCTTCATGTTAAGGAAAATACCTAATTACTGACATTTTTGTATGTGGAAGTTTACAAAAGCAATACTCCTCATTGTGAGATCAAAGATCAGTCAAGACTGCAGTAGAGCCGAGCCGTCCGAGTGTTTGAAAGCAAGGAACGTCGCGTGCAAGAATAGACGGAACCTTGCGTGCAAGAATAGAGGGAGGTTCTGTTGGACGCCTGTGGAGGCCGGGTTTAGAGAAAGAGTAGCCGAGTTTAGAGAAAGAGCAGTCGAAGATTTTAGTAACCTGTGTGAAAGACTCTCGCCTAGTACTCGCCTGGTGAGCATGCAACCTGTGTAAGTAAGCTGTGTCAAAGACTCGCCCTGTGAGCTGTGTGAAAGACTCACCCAATGAGCATGCAATATAGGGAGTCCTCACGAATTCAATTGCGCTGGAGAAGCTCAGCGATGAACCTGGATAAAAATAAGTGTTTATTATAATTTTACTAACCATATTGTGTAACTATACATGTTACTAACCATATTGTGTAACTTTACTATGCGTTTTAAAATGCTCCCTAGGATTTTCCAGATTCTATAAGAAGAGAGACTGATTTGCATAGCACAAAGATATTTACTAGTCAGGTGAAAAAGATTTGCATAGCACAAAGATATTTACCAGTCACATGAGAAACCTCCGAGAAGCAACCAAAAATTTATATTAATCGGTGAGGAAGCCAAGCAAGGCAGAAATTTATACTAGCACAGCCGCTATTTCGCGGCTGAGAATGCCGAAAGGAGATGTTTTAATTGTAGAAAACGTGGGACAGCTAAGGAAATCGGCGGTAGAGAATGGGTGGACGGAAATGAAATGCACAGGCAGCCAGAAAATGAAACGCTTGGACAGTTGAGAAAGTTAAATGGTAATTTGAAAGGTTAATCATTTAAACGTGGCAATCATATAGTGTTACAGTAATTTCTTAATATGATTAGGTAAATGTTAAAAAGTAAACAGGGTAATGGATGCATTCAGAAATACAAGGAAGTTATGAAGAGTAAATCACATTCATTGATTTGGGAGGACGACTAAGAATATGCCAGCATCTTCAATTGTTAACCATTAGATTAGAATTTTAGATTAAAAGCTGATTAATTGTGCTCATTGTCAATAGGTATACTTCGGCGTAATTAATTGGTGAGGAAGCCAAGCAAGCCAGAAATTTATTTTAAATTTTATAAGATGTATACAAATATGTGCTCTAGGTTATTTAAAAAAATCTTTATTATTTAAAGATTCCTTATTATTTCAAAGGAGGTCGTGAGAATTGGAGTTATAAGATCCACAATTTGATATAAATCCACAATCTATAAAATTGCGTGGAGTCATAAAGTTGACGAGTCTCATGCGAGACCATAGATCGATGGAGAGTGTCACATGTAAATGTGATGTTTGAAGTGGATTTGGATGAAATTCTCAAAATGTTTGGGAATAGTTTGTTTAGTGTGTTGAGTTGTTGCTTGTGTAAGTTGTTAAAGTTGATGAAAATAACTTTAATGCTTTGGTGATATGAGAAAATATTTGTGTCTTGGAAGAATGTATTGAATTTTCTTGAGTCTAGTTAACTCAATATATGTATAGTTATTTTGTTAGAATTCACGACTCTAACAAATGACAGGAGAATAAGGAAATCCAAGACGAAAGTAAATTCAAAGAGAGTTGCAAAGAGATAAGAAGTTATGTGAATCGAAGAAGCATATTCCAGTCAGACCAACAAAGTCAATGAAGAAGAGTCGTCATGGAGCAAGCAAATAGTCTACAAGAAAGAAAATCGGAAGAGTCGTCATGGTGCAAATAGTTTAAAAGAATGAAAATCAAGGCTTCCAGGGAGAAGAAGCCATAAGACAAGAGTATTTCCTCTTCTATTGTTGAAGAACAAGAATCGTTGACGCTGAGCCATTTTATGGACAACGTTTCCGCATTATTGAGCAGTAAAAACTGCATGAAAGTCGCAAAGAAGAAAGATGGGCAGAGACATGCAACAAAATATAACTAAATTTTTGGTTTTTTTATTCATCAACAAATACATAAGAAATGAATTGTTGTAATTTGAGGGGTGCATGTTCGGTTGTACCCGACACCCCAGTCGACACTCCAGTAAGTTTTTTAGTCCCATTTGTAAGAAATTTAGTAAGCCTTGATTGAATCATGCCTACATAGGCCAATATGTGATCATGTAGCATGTATCATTGGTTTCGAGCAACATGAAGCGCTGGCCATGATACATCACAACTATCCCTGGTTTCGAGCAGCTTGAGGCGCTGGCCAGAAGGAATGTGGTATAAAGTCCACTTTTGTAGAGGAATGTGGTATGAAGTCCACTTGGTAGTGTTATAACCCTAAATTTCACCAGACATACTTACCTAGCATCAGGCCATCTCAGACTCTTTCTTTGCCAAAACACTACTGAACAACTCTTCTTAAAAAACCCCTTTATAAAGTCCCACGTGCCCTGCTCTATTACTGCACGCGTGTACACGCTAGCTGCTCCAATACAACCCGTGTGTACCTACAAAAGTACAGGAAAATGAAAGTTGCTGACATAACACAGAGCTTTGGGCTAGTTAACTAAACCTTTCGGCCATGCATGGCCGGTCATTCGACCAAACACCTAGCTCCTTCTAGCCTATAAAAGAAGGGGTAGGGGTCCCATTTGAAAAGAGGGAAAATCATAGTAAATAGACTATACCCAATTGAGCATTCCCCTTTGTCCCAACCTTTAGCCATCCTTGTGCAAAGAGAAGTATAGAGAAAAGAAGTTGGAGGACAATTGAAGAGGAGCCCAGGACTAGGTTCGTGGAGCAATGGCCGACTTCATCATTGTAAGTTGCTTTAGTGAAGTTAATAATAAAGAAGTACTTTTCCCGTCCCACCATATGAGGTTTTCATTGTTTATTGCGTATATGTTGATTAAATCTCTAACCCATTAATCTGTAGATCAAATGCATGTGGAGTTCTTTGTTTGTCTTTTGTGAATGCAGGTCATCCTTGGGAGGAGAGTTGCAGTCAAAGAGCGACCAAGCGTGAAGAGGGATCGATATCAAACGCCAGAAATAAGGTATGTTCACTTGATCTTCTTAACTACGTATTTTCTTAAGAATAATGGGGATTAGGTCCGGGATGACAGTAAAAAAATAGGAATCTTTAGGTCTTTTTTGCATGCATGATGAAACCCTAAGTGGTAGTCCGTAGAGGGATTTCCCACTCACAACAGAATTGCCAACCATACTGGGGAACTCTAGGGTTTCTGGGAATATTGTTTCTTGGGTATTTTTAAAAACTGGTTTCATCTCTTGTTTTTAAAGTTTCTGCAAAAGTCTAAGCTAACAGAGATTTTGGTCTTCCAGACCAGTTATCTCTGTTTCTTTGCTTGACTGCATTTTTTTTTACGGGACGCACAAAGGTACACGTGGCCTGTATAAGGTCTGCATGCGTGTACCCATGCCCTACCTTCACACAGCCCGCGTGTACACGCTAGCTGAGGAAGTGTCAGTCGCGTGTATGATTTCAGAAAATTTCTTTTAGCGAGGAAATCATCCTCTCCCTTGTTAGAAGTAATCCTTCTCAGGGGTTTTCTGGATCTCATTCTGGTCTCTGTTTTTGCAGTTTTTAGCTTAGGTACCACCTCAGATTGGTTTTGTTCTATGAAATCTTCCTTGAATTGTTTTTCTTTTCTGTCAAAGTAAGTTTCTGAGTCTTCAAGGGACTCTGGTTCTCAATACTAGTAGTCTCTGCCAATGTTTGATTGCTTGTTTTTTTTCATTTTTTTGAAGAATTGCAGAGGTACACATGGCTTGTATAAGGCCTACATACGTGTACACACGCTCTGACCTTACACATCTCACGTGCACACGCTGGTTGTTGAACTGTCAGCAACGTGCATGTTGAGAAAAGTTTTGTTTAAGGAGAGGCAGTCATCCTCTTCCTTATCAAGAGTTATACCTCTCAGGAATTTCCTTGATTTAATCTTGGTCTCTGTCATAGCAGTTTTAGCCTAGGTTGGATTCCAGCATAGCTTGCTTTTTCATTGAAATATTTCTTGTGTTTCCTAGCTTTTTAAACTTATTTTTAGCTTGAAATTTTAGAATCATGAATCATGCATTCATCAGTTCCTTTTATAATCTTTTGTTATTTCTGCTTTGATTGGAAGAAAATATATATAAAAAAAACTTAGTTTGTTAGATCTCTTTCTTTCCTGGCATTTTCTTTGCATTGTTATTTGAAAAAGAAAAGAAATTAGCATAGTGTTGTGTTTTCTTCTCATCTTAAAAGCATTTCAAAAAGAAAAGAAAAAAAGAAGAAGAAATATAATCATTCTTTGCTAGTGTTCATATAAGTTTCATCATTTTTCGCAAGAGTCTTAACACCATCAGTTGCACTACCGTACCCTTTTAAGTAAATCAAACCAGTAAAAAGAATGGTAATTAAATTTTACTAGACTTTGTGTTTGTAGGGTCCATCAACTAGATTAGGCTAGAGCCTTGATTTAGGTTGGAGAGGAAACTCTTCAAGGATATAAAAAAAACATACGAGTCTATGCTAAGGAGTGTAGAAGTCCAGTAACGTGGAAATTATCTGGGACCCCCCTCTAACACATGGGCTAAACATGAAGTCGCGTGAGGAAAGGTAGCGGAGATAACCCCTCCAAAGTCGGACCGAGCATAGTGGGGAACGCATATAGAGGACTTCTCTTGGGATTCCATTGATCGCATTTGCCACGGAGCTTCGTGGGTCTCGAATCCGTTCAAGGTCCTCAGTCGTCTTCCATAACACTTGCTTTCGATACCCTTGATAGGTTTCGGGCTTGATACCCTGCTCATTGCGGTCCACCCGACTATCGACTGTACCCGTCTGGTGATTGTTCACGAGCTGGAAACCTAGTTGTCTTTATTTTAGGGACTTACACAGGTGACCGTAGGGGTATACCGTAGTACCTAGGGAGGACATCAGGCCACGCTTTGCAGAGTATACCCAGAGGTTGCTTCCGTATTCAAGTTTCACTTGCACCGATAAGTTTCTCTAGTGTTGGTTGGTGTAACTGTTCTTCCAACTAGTTAGTCGTTTGCTTGATTTTCCTTTAGGAACTTTTAGTGTGTGCTCTGTGCTCCCTAGTTTTCCATAGTGAGTTGGTCAGTTGTGGCTTTGGGTCTTTGACCTAGGGTGGTAGACCGCCCACTTCGCCGGTTGAGAGGACTTTTCAGTCTTCTGCTTAGAAACGTGGAGCTGCCTCTTTATAGGCATTGTTTTGATAACACTGGTTCTTCAGAGTTAGTGTGTGAGACTTTTACGAACTTGAACAATCCCGCAAAGGGAAAACCTGTGCATAAGATATTCATGGATAAAGTTCCCCATGATACCAACCAAGGAACCCCTTTGCAAGGGGATTCTTGTGCTTTTCCTTTCTTCGGAAACGCTGGTGTCCCTTTGATGGCCACTTTGTACATTCCTGGGTTGAATGTGGGATTACCGGTTTGGTTGGGTACCATTCCAAATGTCCCAAATTCTCTTGACGCTTCTCAGTTAAGAAATTTATGTCATGAGAACCTTGTTGATGTTTCTTCATCAGCAAAGTCTTCTCCTCCTCCTTCTCCCGCCTCTGGTGAAAGTACAATTACTAGTAACCAGAAGTCTAAACGAAATAGAAAGAGGAAGAATATGAAGAAGAAATCACCAACCACTGCGAGTCATGTTGGAGATACGTCGACAACCTATGAAAGTCACGTTGAAGACCAACACCCAGCCTCTGCAAGTTATGCTGGGGGAACACACCCACCCTCTGCAAGTCATGCTGGGGGAAAAAGTCCAGTCACTGCTAGTCATACTGGTAATATGTATGTAGCCTCTGCAAGTCATGTTATCAACCCATCACTAACCTTTGCAAGTCATGTTGGAGATGTGGAACCAACCACTGCTAGTCATGCTGGAGGCATTAAGTCTATTGAGAAACCTAGATGGATAGGACGTAAGCCTAAGTTCCCTTGTAAGATTTGAAAGGGAGATCACCTTACACATTTGTGCCCTGGCATTCCAAAGGTACAAATATTGTGATCCCTGTCTGCAAGCTCTTCTAATTTTGAGTCTTTTGAGGTTTCCTCATAGTCTAATCAACCATTGGTTGAGAAAGTGGTCATGCTGATGCAGTCATCGACTGATCCCACTCCTCTTTTGGGGGGTGAGGTGCCTTTAGACCTTGTAGTCTCTTAGCCTATTCAACCATTGGTTGAGAAAGTGGTCATGTCGATGAAGTCATCGACTGATCCCACTCCTCATTTGGGGGGTGAGGTGCCTTTAGACCTTGTAGTCTCTCAACCTATTCAGCCATTGGTTGAGAAAGTGGTCATGCCGATGCATTCATCGGTAGATCCCACTCCTCTTTTGGGGGGTGAGGTTCCTTTAAACCATGTAGTCTCGCAACCTATTCAGCCATTGGTTGCGAAAGTGGTCATGCCGATGCAGTCATCGGCTGATCCCACTCCTCTTTTGTGGGGCGAGGTTCCTTTAGACCATGTAGTCTCACAACCTATTCAACCATTGGTTGCAAAAGTGGTCATGTTGAGGCAGTCATTGGCTGATCCCACTCCTATTTTGGGGGGTGAGGTGCCTTTAGACCATGTAGTCTCACAGCCTATTCAGCCATTGGTTGTGAAAGTGGTCATGCTGATGCAGTCATTGGATGATCCCACTCTTCTTTTGGGGAGTGACCTGTCTACCGACTATGTTTTTAGCATTTCCGGTTCAATATTTTCAGAACAAGGGGGCATTCCGCTAGCTCCAAGCACACCCCCTCCAAGCCCTAGGATGGTTTCCTTTGATTGGAATGACCTTGTTGAGCCTCATCTTCCTTCCTCTGCACCCTTTCAAATAAGGGTTGAAGTTAATTCAACAAACATTTATCGATGTATTGTGGATGAAGGAGCCTTTGTAAGTATTTTATCCTCCTCGGTTTGGAAAGTCTTGGGTTCTCCCAAGATTGTGTCTGCTTCACATGAGTTGTTGGCTTTTGATAGACGTCCTAGTGAATATTTGGGGGTTCTTCCTCAGTTGCCTATCTCGTTAGGTGGGAAGATTGTCCGTGTCGATGTTATAGTGGTGCAAAGCCCATTAGATTTCAATATGCTTCTCGGGCGTGATTATGTATATGCTATGAACGCTGTGGTATCTATGCTCTTCCGGGTGATGCAACCCTCACAATGGAAGAATTTTCACTATTGACCAGCTGGCATTTGATAATCACCATCCTAATTCAACGTTAGTTCAGGCTGCCCCTTTATATGTTCTTAGTGTTCGTGTAGACTCCACCTCACCACGGGTTAATTATGTAGCATCTTATCCTCGATGTTCAATTGCTTATGAGCAGGAACCTGTGCAATCATGTTTTCCTTCTCGAGACTTGGAATCAACAATTGATCCATTGGTGTATCCAATGGGGGCACGGGAGCCCTTGCTTCCCCCTCTTGGTCCAAGTGGGCTTGAGTATCCTTCTGAGTTTGATCTCACTGTTTGTAGATCCTCAAGCCCTCGTGCTTGTGATTCTTCACTGATAGACTCTACCAATCCTAGCCAGAGCTGCCATCGTCATATGGAATATGGTCAGTTTACTTCACCCTTTGGGACTGTCAAGCCTCGCTTGCATGATTTCTCGGATTTTGAATTTCCCTTAGATGAAGCTATCCTTGAAACCATGACTACGGTTTCTATACTGAGGGAGGACTTACACTGTGGTTTGTGTTTTCTTCCCTTTTGGGAGACTTCCCAAGTTGACTATCGAAGAGACTCTTGGTCTGAGCCTAGCAACGGGCTCTACCTGAACTAGTTTCATACTTGAGTTGTAGCCTCCAATGGGTCTTCTTTTAAGCCCTTTTCAGACCCTCTAAACATGAAAATATTGCCGAGTGATCTTGTGACCTTTCACGCTCGCTAAACTGAAATTTGAAGTCACATCTGTCCGGCGGTAGTTTACCCCTTTTTCGGTCAGGATGGTCAACTGTACGAACAAAGGTATACTCTAGAGGCCTCGGATCTATAGAAGAGTACACTCAGGTATAATTTTAACCCTTTTTCGGGCCCGAGGGACTAAATTTATGAAAAAGGAACCCCCACGGAGTCCATAGTTAAGCTCTTTTCAGACTCCCAAAAATTAAAAATATCGCCGAGTGACCTTATTCTTTCACACTCGTTAAAATGGTTCAGAAGAACATTCCTGACGGAGTCCATAGTTAAGATTTTTTCAGACTCCTTAAAAATGAAAAAATCGCCGAGTGATCTTGTCTCTATCACACTCATTAAAATGGTTTTGAATAGACATCTAGTCGGTGCTAGTTTACCCCTTTTTCAAGTCGACTAGACTATCTTCGAAAAAGGTACCCCAACGAAGTCTCCTTTTACGTTTTTTTAGACTCTCTAAATATGAAAAACCACCGAGCTTACCTTCTCTGTGTAAATTCTAAACTTGTACAATATCTACTGCAAACTGATATTCAGAAAGGAACAGAAAAGATACAATGGCAAATACAAACATTACACAGAGATTTTTCACCTGGAAACCCAAACCGGGAAAACCAACATATATTATATTGATACACATTGTGTTACATTGTTTACAATACAATATACATATAGGAGCCAGCGACATCCAAAACCCTAACCCAATGACCTGGATTAGTCCAAAACCCTAATTCCTTAACCGGAAATAGAAAACCATCGACAAAAACCATGTGCCAAAAACCACCTAATTACGAAGCTACTCCAATATAGCCCGCATGTACCTACAAAAACACGGAAAAATGAAAGTTGCTGACGGAACACACAACTTTGGGCAAGTTAACTAAACCTTTCGGTCATGCATGGCCGATCATTCGATCAAATACCTAACTCCTTCTAGCCTATAAAAGAAGGGGTAGGGGTCCCATTTGAAAAGAGGAAAAATCATAGTAAAGAGACTATACCCAATTGAGCAATCCCCTTTGTCCAAACCTTTGGCCATCCTTGTGCAAAGAGAAGTATAGAGAAAAGAAGTTGGAGGATAGTTGAAGAGGAGCCCAGGACCAGGTTCGTGGAGTAGTGGCCAACTTCATCATTGTAAGTTGCTTTAGTGAAGTTAATAATAAAGAAGTACTTTTCCCATCCCACCATATGAGGTTTTCATTGTTTATTGCGTATATGTTGATTAAATCTCTAACCCATTAATCTGTAGATCAAATGCACGTGGAGTTCTTTGTTTGTCTTTTGTGAATGCAGGTCAGCCTTGGGAGGAGAGTTGCAGTCAAAGATCGACCAAGCGTGAAGAGGGATCGATATCAAATGCCAGAAATAAGGTATGTTTACTTGATCTTCTTAACTACGTATTTGCTTAAGAATAATGGGGATTAGGTCCAAGATGACGGTAAAAAGGTAGGAATCTTTAGGTGTTTTCTGCATGCATGATAAAACCCTAAGTGCTAGTCCTTAGAGGGATTTCCCACTCACAATAGGTAGATACAAGGGTGTCTACTTGTATGCTAACTTATTGTATCAGAGAATTTGAATCTTCAATTAACAGGGGAAATGTGAGATATTAATCTCAGAGTCAGGACCAAGTTTTGTTTAAGGGGGAGTGTGAGGTCTATTGCATTATTGCATTGGATGCTGGTGATAGGCATTATTGCATTGGATGCTGGTGAAAGTGATATTTTTTCCCCGGATGTAATTAAGGGGGAGTGTTAAGGAAAATACCTAAGTACATCCTTAACTAGTTAATTAGTTTACCGTTACAGGAGTTGGTAACTTTGTAACGTCTTGTAACCATATTGTGTAACTATACATGTTCATATTAATAGAATACACATCGATAGTGTAGTATGTTGCATCAAATCTATCTCTGCTTAATATTTTCACCTCACTCGTCAACTGGTTAATAGTTTGCATGCCATATTTCCCAGGTCGCATGCTTCCCTCAACTCGCACGACCATTCACCCTCACTCGCCATTAATACTATCTATTTGAAGAGATCCATATTTGGCCTGTTAGGATATTTAGACACTTAGGAGTTAGTTAAGATCTACTTGGTCTAATATGTCGTTAGGTAAAAGTGTGTTTCTTTAGTATGCATTAGTATGCATTTGTAGTTAGGAAATCCGACGGTCACGATATGTTCCCGACATAGAGTGATCCGACGGTTCATACTCTCCTCGATCTTAATGGCCATTGATCCGTGGCTTAACACCCGATTGGTCCATGATCTCTATTTAAAGAGCATGGAGGATCATTTTCCGATGATCGATTGTGAGAAACTCTCTTGTAAAATCTCTCTGTAATCTTTTTCTTTGCATTAATAAATTTCTCCAAGTGGCCGCGTTGGCTGGGGCCGTGGATGTTTCCCTGTAGGGGTTTTACCACGTGAAAACATCGGTGTGTTGATCTTTGATATGGTTATGTGAGTGGTTACTGAAGGTGTTCATCCTCTATTGGAATACCTGTGTTGTCGAACATGGTATCAGATCCTGTTTGAAGACCCGCTCCTGTTGTAGATCAAGATCGTGAAGCCGAGTTGCCTCATTTCCATTTTCTGGCATTTATGTACATTTCTGGGCTGAAAGGACTGTTCCATTGCGTCCGGAGTATGATTTTCATTCAGGAACACTTTTCGTTTCACTCGAAAAGGTTTCCGTTTGCCCAAGATACGACCATTACAGTCAGAATCTGGAGGTATAAAATCTGAATACGCATTTTTAAATTTTTTCAAAGTTTTGATTATTTCGGTTTGTATTTTTTTTTCCGGGCTGCTACTCTTTTAGATCTGCGTATGCTCTTTTCCCTGCGCCTTGTGCAATCTCGGAAAATCAGAAACAGATAGGAAAAGGTGCATCTTCCGGGTAAGCTAACCGAGATCTAACCCTTGTTGTCATCGAGAAGCGAAATTTTTTTCTTCTGTGAAAAGAGTTTTTTTGGAGCATGCTCTCCAAGGCCGTCAACAACAACAACAACAACAACAACAACAATCCTCCTTCTGAACATTACAATATGTTTTGCTAGATCAGTTGGTTAAAACTTGCCTTATTAAGTAAGAGGTCTTGAGTTCAA
>ML777042.1:1165190-1177902 GCA_009831015.1 Picea engelmannii
GCCGCGTTGGCTGGGGCCGTGGATGTTTCCCCGTAGGGGTTTTACCACGTGAAAACATCGGTGTGTTGATCTTTGATCTGGTTATGTGAGTGGTTACTGAAAGTGTTCGTCCTCTGTTGGAATACCTGTGTTGTCGAACATGGCCTGTGATCTGCGATTTGATATGGGTTTACCACACAACAACTAGTAGTGTTATAGACTGCGAATTGACATAGGTTGACGACGAGTAGGAGAGTAAGCGAACTCATGGCTAGCAAACTCGTTGAGTGGAGGTGGCTCGACCTCGACCTGTGTAAAGTCTATTCTCTGCTATTTGAATCCTTTTTTACTTTGTCCACACCTGAACACGAAACACCATTTTAATATTTTATGTTTTGAATCTTCTTGATATACTATGCTGGTGATATTTTACCCTTGTTCACTTTTCCATTGTCTATTTCTTTTGTTGTCAATCCATCGTTTGCTGCTATGGTTTACATCAGGTCTCCATGGCCACGAGATAAAGTTGGACCAATGATTATTCTTGATGGAAGAGTCAAGACCCTATAGTTATCATTTGACTTGTTCTATAATTGTCATTCGATTTGTTTCAAGTGCACAAGCTTTGAATCGTGAGAGCTAGTATTTAAGATGTGAGAGCTCGGCTTTGAGGTGTGAGAGCTTGAGCATATGTATTTGATATACACATATTTGGCTTGAGCATCCCTCTTGTATTTGATACCAGTGCTGATGGAGTTTATTCACGGGCTTGTGTACAGTGGTATCAGATCCATGTTTTAAAAAAAAAACCTCCATGCTATTTTGTGTGATGGATCTTATCTGCGTGAGAGGGCGTGGAGCATTGGCTTTGAGGGAGAGTACCCAGATCAGATCGCTAAGGGAGAAAATTCCTAGATCAGATCATGACCTGCGTGGATAGGACGTGGAGCACATGCGTGGAGAATATGCACTCTTCTCCTACTTTGCGGTATCACCTTTGTGGTATACACACTCTTCTCCAGTGATCGATGTCTGCTCTAGATTTGAGAGGAGCCGCGTGCGTACAATGTTGTTAAATCCATTGTTTGCTGGATAGTCATTGTCTATTTTGTTCCTCCTCATTTTAGTTCCCTATTGGTTTTTTCATCAAGGGTCTCTCTGCAAGGGAGATCACAGTAGAGCAGTGAAGGGCTGGGCCTGTTTATTGAGAAGTCTACAGAGCCGTCGTTCAACAGCCAAGGTCAAAGGTGTGGTTGTTGTGAGATTTTTTTTTTCTTTGCAAGTGGAATTTCATTTACACAGATTAGTTTACAATGCATTCATTAATATCAATTGTGGGAGTAGTGCTCTCCGGACAAGAAAATTACCAAGAATTGTTTCAGAAAATAAAAAATACTCTTATTTTTAATGATTTATAGGAGAAAATTTGTGAAGGCAAGGGTGACAATGAGCCAGAGCAACCTACAAATGCCAACTTGCAATTTGGAAGAGTAAAGATAGAAATGCACATGCTTTAATTTCCACCTCACTAAAGAGGTAAGCAAACATATTCTTTCCATCACCACAACGTTTAAAGCATTACATAAATTAAAAGATCTTTATGACTCCCATTCAGAGCTCAAAATTATACAATTGTTGATGAAGTTGTTTAATCTGGAACTGAAAGATAATAATCCCATGAAGTTAGCTTCCAAAATTAAATCTCTTTTTCATGATATTGACTCAACTGGTATCAAAGTTGATTTACAACTCACTTTATTTGTTAAATCCCTATATCCTACCTATTCGCACTACTTAGAGTCTCTTCAAGCTAGTGGACAAATGAAAGCCATGAATTTTTATACTCTTGTAGACAAAATTGCTGAAAGAGAGAAAGCTTTTGGGAAGAAGGAATCTTTTTCCACTTCCATAGTTGAGACTTTGTGTCTTGCACAGAAAGAGCAGAAACCTAGAGGAGAGTCTGCTAGATTTGAAAATAGTAACATAGGTCGTGGTAGGAGACCATTTAGAGGCAAGGGGGGTCATTATCATTAAGGATATAGACAACAAGATGATAGACAACAAAAACATTTTCATAATGATAAACAATCTCTTAAGTGCTATAGGTGTGGTAAACTGGGTCATACCTCTTCTCATTGTGGAACTCCTTGGGAAAGGATTAGTGAGAAGAAAGAGCAACAACCTCCAGACAAAGGAAAAATACTTGAATTTGCCCACTATATTGTTGCACATTATAAT
This sequence comes from Picea engelmannii, assembly GCA_009831015.1. Taxonomy (NCBI): domain Eukaryota; kingdom Viridiplantae; phylum Streptophyta; class Pinopsida; order Pinales; family Pinaceae; genus Picea; species Picea engelmannii. Next base: position 1,167,408 of record ML777042.1, read on the forward strand.
CTTAGTATCAATGAAGTTTTTAGCACTTCTTTTGCTTCTTGGGAAGACACTTGGATTTTAGATACTGGAGCCACTTTCCATATGACCTTCAAAAGAGATTTTTTTGAGACATTCAGTAATCACATTGTTGGAATAGTTTATTTTGCTGATAAGTCCCATTTAAAGCCTTCAGGAATTGGATCTATTCGACTTCGCTTACCAGGACTTGCTGATTATATTTTGCATGATGTTCTTTACATTCCTCAATTAAAAAGAAATCTGATGTCTCTCATACATATTAGGAAGCAAGGACATTCTATACATATGTTTGATGGTATAATTGAAATAAGAAAAACATATGATCAAGTGATTGTTATGACCGATGTTGAAGAAGACAAACTTTTAAAACTTAAAGGGACATCATATTTTCAATCTAATTCAACTCTTTTGGCTCAGCATAGTGATACTTTGTCTTCCATATTCTTGTGGCATGCTCATTTTGGTCATATTAATTATGATAGTATCCGGATTATGGAACATCAAGGTATTCAAGGGCTTCCTACTATTCCAAGAAAGATTTCTCCATGTAATGCTTGTATTTTAAACAAGCATTGTAAACAACCTTTTTATGGATCTACTTCTCGAGATTCCAGGAAGTTAGGTCTCATACATTCTAATTTATGTGGGCCCATGCATGTTCAATCTTCAAATGGTAAAAAATATCTTCCGACTTTTATTGATGACTACACCAGGATGTGTTGGGTTTATTTGTTGAAAGAGAAATATCGGGTTTTTGCAACTTTTAATAATTTTCGTTTACGGATTACAAATGAAACTCAATTTAATATTGACACTCTACGATCAGGTAATGGTGGCGAATACACCTCTAATGCATTTGAAAAGTACTTGCAAGATAATGGTATTAAACATCATACCACCATCCCTTATACTCCACAACAGAACGGTGTAGTAGAGCACATGAACAGACTTTTCTTACTATGGTAAGGTCAATGGTGTTTTTTCAGAATGTCAGGTTGATGTTTTGGGGAGAAGCAGTACTTTTTGCCGTTTATATTCACAATCGTTGTCCTTCTACTGCCATCAATAATAAGTCCCCTTATGAATTGTGGTATAATCGTCTTCCTGTTGTTCAACATTTCAAAGTTTTTGGTTCTCCATGTTATGCTTTAATTCCTAAACAACAACGCAACAAATTGGGTGCAAGAAGTCACAAATGTATTTTCTTGGGGTATTCTAATACCTCCAGAGATCATCAATTGTATCATGAGGCAAAAAAGAAATTTGTTGTTTCAAGAAATGTTGTTTTTCTCAAATTTTCTAAAGATGCTTCTACTATTGATAGGAAACTCAATGATTTGGATAGATTCTCTTCCAAGAAATTTTATTATGAATGGGATAAAGATATTCCACATCCTAAAGGGGGGATTCATATTCTAGACTAGTCTGTGGATTTTACTTCAATAACACTAGAGAATGTGATCACATCAAAGAATGAAGAAAAATTAGTTGATAAAAATGTTTTTGATGATAATAATGTTTCTGTAGAAGAACAATTGGTTGATAATAATGTCCCTACTGAGGAAAAAATGGAGGATAATAATGGTCCTGAAGAACCTATTTCAAAGACTCTTGAAACCGAGCAAACATTGCAGCAATCAATACACATATCAACACGAACCAAGACAATGCCAAAAAGGTATGGTGAATTTGAGTTAAACTTTTCTGCTGTTAATGAACCTACTACTTTTGAAGAAGCCACTAGTTGTAATGAATGGAAAAATGCAATGCATAAAGAGTATGATGATTTTATTAAAAATGAATCCTGGAGGTTGGTGGATCCTCCTATTGGCATCAAACCAATTGGTAGTAAGTGGGTTTATAAAACTAAATATAAAGTTGATGGTTCTCTTGATAAACACAAAACAAGACTTGTATCAAAGGGGTATGCACAAAAATAAGGTATTGATTATACATAAACATTTGCTCCTATAGCGAAATGGGGCACTATTAGAACTTTATTTTCTCTTGTAGCTCAAAAAGGATGGAAAATACATCACATGGATGTAAAAACTGCCTTCTTAAATGGATATTTAAAAGAAGATGTCTATATGTTGCAGCCATAGGGTTTTTCTGTTAAAGGAAAAGAGCATAAAGTATGCAAATTGATAAAATCATTGTATGGTTTAAAACAAGCACCTCGTGCTTGGTATGAAAAGTTAACTGAACATCTTCTCAAGTTGAATTATAAGCATTTCAATATAGATGATGCAACTTTATTTGTTAAGAAAGTTGGAAGATTAGTTGTATATCTAGTTGTTTATGTAAATGATTTTCTTATCACAGGAAATAATGATGATTATATAACATCTATTAAAAAGGAGTTGCAAAAGGTTTTTGATATGACAGATTTGGGTTTACTACATTATTATTATTATTATTTATTTTATTTTATTTTTATGCTGGGGGAATCAACAACTCGCAGTTCTCGTACTTGCGTGACACGTGGTCGATACCCGCCCACTACCCATATACCCCCAAGTGTGCCACACATCCCGCAAGCATGGAACACAGATAAACCAATGTGAGAATCGAACTTGAGACCTCCTTTACACAATTCCTTCAATTTACACGACACATGCCAATCGGTCTACACACCTGCATGCTGGGTTTACTACATTATTATCTAGGGATCGAAGTAGATAAAAAACCAAAGCACATTTTTATTTCTTAGAAGAAATATATTGGAGAAATATTGAGCAAATTTGAGATGAAGGATTGTGATCCTGTTTCTACTCCAATGGAGCAAAATCTAAAACTTACTTCAAATGAAGGTAGTGCATTTGAAGATCCAACAAATTACAAACAACTTGTTGGAAGTTTAATTTATCTTACTACTACTCGTCCTGACATAAATTTTGTTGTAGGAATACTTTCCAGGTTCATGCATCATCCCTGTGAAGGTCTTTGGACAACATCAAAATGAGTAATCAAATATTTAAAAGGAACTCAATCATATGTCATCAAATATTCTAAAGTTTCAGAATTCCATCTTATTGGTTATTCAGATTCCAACTTTGACGAAGATAAAGAGAATGGGGTGTCTACTTCAGGTTATTTGATGAATCTTGTATCGACAACCATCACATGGAGATCATGAAAGAAATTAGTTCCTGCTGACTCTACAACTGAAGCCAAATATGTTGCAGCAACTCAAGCCACAAAAGAAATCATTTGGCTTCAAAAAATTCTTGAAGACTTGCACGAGAAACATATGACTTCAACGCCTCTCTTTTTTGACAATACTTCTGCAATACAATTGGCCAAAAATCTTAAATTCCATGATCGAACCAAACACATCAACACCAAATATCATTTGATTCGACATCATGTTGAGGCCAAAACCATTCATCTGATACATTGTTCTACATCAAAGAAAATTGCAGATATCTTTACTAAAGCACTGGGCCGTGAAAAATTTGAGAAATTTAGAACGCATCTTGGCATGTCAGATGTCTCTTCAAATTAAGGGGAGAATGTTAACTAATCCTATGGGACTACATTAGCCTACAAGTCTGTGTTAGTTAAAAGTTACATTTAGTTTTCTTTTTCTGTTATTTAGTTACTGAACCGTCTCACTTATTTTCAACTATTTGTATGCTTTCAACATGAATGATAATTGCCACGGTGGAGTTTATTCATGGGCATGTGTACAAGTCCATGGTGTCATATTCTACACCCTCTCCATTTGGTAGCATGGGTTTTGAAAACACCTCATTTGATGGACAACATGGAGGTAGTAAGAAAAGACGAAGCAAGAAGAAGTTCAAAGGCAGGGGGGATTGGCATAATCCTCATAAAAAATCCAATCTTCATTGTATCCGTTGTGGAATGAATGGGTCACATGAAGCCACCAAATATAGAGTTCCATGACACAATATAAAATAAGATAGACAAAAGCTTAAAGAATACAGAGATAAGACCTCAGACCTGGCGAAAGGTAAAGCACATTTTCATTACATTGTTTCTCACTGCAATACATGAGTAACAAAAGATTTATTTAACACTGCATATGGTCCTTAGAAAGATGCATGGATTCTTGACACAGGCGCAACCTCTCATATGAAATTTCAAAGAGATTATTTTGAATACTTCAATGACAATGTAGATGACATAGTGTATTTTGTAGACAAGTCTAGCCTCAAACCCTTGGGAATAGGAACCATCAAGCTTAAGTTGCATGAACTGCTTGATTTTATTCTACACAATGTACTATATCTTCCAGAGATGCAAATAAACTTGTCATCCCTTATGCACATCAGTCAACAAAGCCACTCTGTTCATATGATCGATGACAGAGTTGAGATAAGGAATGATTTTGATAACATGTTTGTTATGACTGGAATATAATATGGAAGTTGTATTGAAGCTGAATGGGACATCTTCCCATACACACACTGTTGCATACTTCTCTCATCACGACTTAGGTATAATTCCATAGTGTCTTTTGTGGCATGTCAAATTTGGCCATATTAATCATGATAGTCTTCATTTATTGAGAAAGAATGGTGTTTCTGGTCTGCCCACCATTTCTAGAAAACTGAAACAATGTGATGCTTGTATCCTTGGAAAGCATATAAAACGACCTTTCCATGATTCCGATTCCAGAGCATGTAGAAAACTTGAACTGATTCATTCTGATTTGTGAAACCCTATGCATGTTCCTTCTGGAAATGGAAACAAATTGTTATTACCGAAAAATTACTCACCACAAACATAGACAATGGATGAAGAAATAGTCAACACAAGCACAAACATACTACCAATAATTATGGAAGGATCACACTCGGTTTGGAAAGATAAGTACAAAACTATACAAAAATGGTTTTGAAGTTCCATGCGTATTCAGTGCAATCAGTGCGCGCACATCTGCATGTGTTAACATGATGTACAACACACAATGCACGGCCCACACAACTGATAGTTGAAAAACCCGCGTGGATGTGGTAATGACACATTGATGATTTTGGTCGAGCCTCAACCACTTTTGGGATGGAGTGGATCTCCCATACCCAAAATCACCCCCAAATTCCACCTTGGGATCACTGAAAGGGATGGGAGGTACCTCCAAAGGCCTCACATTCACATTTAAAACTAGTTTGGAAAAAGCCTTCCATCCTCCTATAAATAGAGGGCCATTGTATGCAAAGAAGAAGAAGCAATTTGAGTATTGTTATGCTTTTCAATTTTTCTTTGAGAAGCCATCTTTCTCCTAGAACTCTTTGATCATTCATAACAAGTGTTGCATCTCTCTCCTCTTGAGAAGTTCAACTATCAATTCTTCACCATTGTATTTTCATTTTCAGCCATTGTTAGAAGAGAGAAAGATTTGTATTTGGGGACCCGAGAGCCTTCCCAAGGAGGAAGAGGGGACTCATAAGTTCCAATATTTCTCCTAGGTGTTATCAATTCGAAGATCAATATCATTTGGTAGCTATTCCCTGTGTATCTTTCTTGCATCAATTTTAGTTGTTACATGCTTAGTTTAGTTTTATTTCTTTGTTGTTCATTTCTTATTTTCTACTTAGTTGAGCCACCAATCAAATAAAAAAATATCGTGATGTCTTGCTAGCCTAACTTGATAGTTAAGGGACCTCTTTTTTCCCACCCAAGTGGAAAAAAGAACCCAACAGATTGACGACCATACTGGGGACTTGGATCAAAATCCTCCCCAATTAGGCTATTAAATATTTCTTTCTCACTTTCTAATATTTGCAGGGTCCAAAACCAACCTAGCCTACCCTTCAGACACTTCAATTTAGCCCTATGTTGGCTTAATTCATTTTAAAATTGTCATCCCACCATTTCTTTGTGTGTGCGCGAGTTGGGGTAGAACAAACGTACTGACCACGCAGAACCGCACGACCTATTTATCAAAAAATCTGTGCGGACTGCGCAACTGTCGGGTCCAAATCCGCTTGGATCCGAATGATTGTAAAGTCCAAGCCAGGTACTAGATGTATTATAATAGCTGAAAACATAAATATCGCAGAGAATAATAGTGGAACAACACAATAGATGAAACCACAACAACAAAATAATACCTTTATTGATAGGAAATAATGTTCACTTGCCTCTTCGAGGGGGAAACCTCCAACATAGCAACACTCTATTACAATAATTCTCAAGACAAAAATTCTCATGACTCCTACTCTTATTTATACTAATTTTATCTTCTAAAGATCATTCTAGAGGAAGATCCTTCTAGAAGTGAAAGCTTCTATTAGGTCTTCTTACATTGACTTATTCCACTTTATTCAATAGGTTTGATTAACTAATGTCAGCCTTTATTACATAGAAATATATTATTCTATCTACATGAGGGGTTAGGGGGGTTAGGTCCCTAACATGCCCTCCTCCTTGAAAAAGAGTCTTGTCCTCAAGGCTTGAGATGAGGAAACTGTTGTAGAATGGTAGTCGGCTCCCAAGTGACATCTTTTGGACTTGTATCTTTCCACTGCACTAACACTTCCTTGATGGGGCGCTAATGGAGGTGATGCTCGCGACGGTCCAAGACTGCTTGTGGCTACAACCAATTGGAACCTTCTTCATCCAACTTAGGTAGACTTGTTTGAGTGTGGCACTTAGTACCAATCACCTTATTTAAGCAGGAGACATGAAACACATGATGGCACTTATAATGATTGGGAAATGCTAACTAGTAAGCCACCTGCCCCACTCGCTTGAGAATTGTATAAGGACCATAAAATTTGGGAGCAAGTTTCTGACAATGGTCCATTTTGAGTGAAGTTTGCTTATAGGGTTGCAGACAAAGAAACACCTGGTTCTCTTCAACAAATTATCATTCAGAACGACCTTTATCTGCTTGTTTATTCATGCAATTTTGATCCATGGCCAAATTTGTTTTGAGGGTGCTGAAAATGGCCTCACAAACAACAAGATTTTTGTCAACCTCCTGAACCTTCGATACATCTAGCATGTAGGAGAGAACCAAAGGAGGATTTTTTCCATATACTGCTTCAAAGAGTCATGCAAGCAGTGGTATGGTAAGATGTGTTATACCACCATTCAACGAGGGGTAACCACTGAGTCCACTAAGACTGTCATTCAGATGCAAAACACCTCAAATATGTTTCCAAAAACTTGTTCTCAACTTTGGTTTGGCCATCAGTCTGGGGATGATAGGCGATGTTGAGATGCAATTGGGTGGCCTGAAGATGGAACAATTTTGAGGCTTTCTATGAAGCTTGAAGATATTATCCATGAAAATTTGAGCCACTGTGGATGTTGTGAAAGGGTGTTGGAGAGCACATAAATGAACATATTTGGAAAGACGATAAACTACCACCATGATGACTAATTTATTTCCTGATTTAGGTAATCCAACAATGAAGTCCATAGAAATATCCTGCCAAATAGCCGACGGAATCAGGAGCGACTGTAGTGTTCCTGAGGTCTTGAATGTTTCTCCTTTATTCTGTTGAAAGACATCACATTCAGCCACAAAGGTGCAAACATTTTGTTTCATACCGTCTGAGAAAAAATAAATTTTCACCCGTTCATAGGTTTCGGTGAACCCTGTATGCCTAGTTGTGGGGGAAGCATGAAGCTATGAAAGCACTGTATATTTAAGTTGTGACTATTATCTGAGATACAAAAAAACTTTGTAGAAAAGCTCGTTATTGTGCCAAGTGTACCTGGGATAAACTGGAGAATTGGCTTGCAACTGTTGGATAAGGAAAAAAGTTTTAGGGTCTTGCAGCCATTCCTGGTGAGCATCTTGGAGCCAATTTGGTACAATGAAGGAGAGAGAAAAAAGGGATCCTTCGTCTTCATACTTCCAGGAAAGAACCTCAACAACCACATTTTATTTTCCCTTCTTGTAAATTATCTCATAATCATAGCCAAAGAGCTTGGTGACCCATTTTTGTTGCTATGGGGAGGAAATTCGTTGTTCCATAAAATGCTCGAGGCTCTAACGATATGTTTTAATTTAGAAGCATTGACCCAAGAGATAAGGATGCTAGAAATCCACAACATGAATAATAGCCAACATTTCCTTTTCATAGATCGACTATCCCAAATGGTGCTCCGAAAGTTGTTTGCTGGTGAAGGCCACTGGTCGCCCTTCTTGCATGAGAACTACGCCAATTCCTTCTCTGATGCATCACATTCCATGAAAAAAGTATTTTTGAAGTCGGGAAGGGTCATGGCAGGAGTTGGGCACATAACATATTTCAAATCCTAGAAGGCTTGATCAACAGTAGGAGTCCAATTGAAAGCATTCTTTTTTAGGAGAGCAATGAGAGGTGTTGCAATTTTGGCATAATTCTTAACAAATTTACGATAATAGCCCGTTAGACCCAGAAAACCACACAATCTCTTGAGAGTTTTGGGGTGTGTCCAATCCTGCATAACTTCAATTTTCTTAGGATCCACCCTTACACCATCCTTACCAACAATATGACCCAAATACTCCACTTTTGAGGCTCCAAAGGCACATTTAGATTGCTTGAGGAAAAGTTGGTGCTGAGAAAGGAGATGGAGAACTTGATACACATGGGAAATATGGGATGTCCATGTTTTACTATAGATGAGAATATCATCAAAGAAAACTAAGACAAAATGATGGAGAAAAGGATGGAAGACATGGTTCATGAGACTTTGGAAAGTAGAGGGGGTATTACACAGGCCAAAGGGTATGACCAAGAACTCATAGTGTCCCTCATGAGTTCGAAAGGCCATCTAGAGAATGTCAAACTCTTTCATACATATCTGGTGGTACCAAGAATGAAGATCAAGTTTAGTAAAGTATTGAGCACCACTAGATTCATCCAATAGATCATCAATGACAGGAATGAGAAACTTTTCTTTGATGGTGAGTTTGTTGAGAGAACGAAATTCAGGACACATGTGCCACATGCCTTCTTTCGTGAGGACCATGACCACAGGAGAATAATAGGGGCTGGTACTATGGAGGATAACACTCGCGTCGATAAATTCGTGAAATTTTTTCTCAATTTCATTCTTCTGGGCAAAGGGATGACAATATTGGCAAACATTAGGAGAAATACTTCCTAGAACTAAAGAAATGGAATGATCATGAACACCGCAGGAAGGGGTAAGGCCATGGGGAGTGGAAAAATATTATGGTGTTTGGAGAGTATAGATTGGAGGTCAAGATGCACATATGATGTGTCAACGGATTGAATGGAATTGAGTTGGGAAATAATGCCCGAATGGCCTTTTTTGAGGAGATTTTCCATTTGATGGGAAATGATGATCTCAGATGAGGCTGCTGTGATGCCTCAAAACTTATACTATTGGAAATACTATCGAAATTGCATGGTCAATTTATTAAAATCCATGAGGATGGGACCGAGAGTGTATAACCATTCTGTATCCAATACAATGTCACATCCACCCATGTCGGTAGAATACATATGAGATTTCAGGTTGTACTGACCAATTTGGAGACACACATTTTCACAATCCCCCCACATTTCATGGAACCTCCATTGGCAATCATGATTTGAAAATTGTTGACTACATGGATATAGCAATAAGTTTCTTGAGTAGTGCATCGATGAATGAAATTATGAGTGATACCACTATCAATGAGAATGATGACCTTCTGATTTTTTATGTAGCCAATTATCTTGAGGGTTTGGGGAGAAGAGAAGCCAGTGAGTGCATTTAAGGAAAGGTGTGTTTCAAATTTTGTTGGATCAAAGGGAGACGTGATATGAGCTAGCTCAGGGAGCTCGACCGCAGGAGACGCTTCAGTATCGTCATCAACAACATCCTTAGAAATGGCCATGAAAAACTTCTGTTCCTTACATTTGTGCCCCAAAAAATATTTTTCATCATGATTATAGCAAAGACCCTTGAGTTGGCGTTCAACCATTTCTTCTCGGGTTGATTTTTGGATCTTGAGAGGGGTGGGATGAGGGGAAGTAGTAGGAGGGAGAGGATGCATAGGGAAATAAGGTTTGCAACGTTGGGAAAAAATAACTTGTTGGGATTCCTTGGCAGGTTGAGTAGCTTCCAACAATGTATGGGGGCGAGTCATGAGGACTTGGGAATATATTTCCTCCTTGAGGCCACTGATAAATAATTCTTTGAAAAAAGTATTAGACATGCCCTCTATTATGAAATACAATTTTGTTGGTTGTGGAGCCTGATTATCTTCCTGATTTAGAGGTCCTTGCTTTCAGTCGTGTTTATACCCCATGAAGTATTTACACCCCAGAAGTATGTACACTCTTCCACGCGGGGGAGTGCAGAGGGGGTACCCCCTCTGCGGGGTCCGGGGGGCCTATCCCCCCGGTTGAGGGGTCTGGGGGCAAGCGGGCCCCCGAAGAAAAAATTGCCTTGTAAAAGTATATTGTAATTTCATTGTAAATCTGGACCGTTCATTATAAGGTCGCAGATCTAACGGTAGAGATTATGTTAGGGTTTTTTTCCCTAGAAGGCA
>ML777042.1:1192554-1209402 GCA_009831015.1 Picea engelmannii
GCCTCGGCACCTGGGCACATGGCGCATAGGACCGCGCGTTTTGGCAAACGGTGGTTAGTTCGTTGGAACGGGCATAACCTCCCGCGCTCTTGGTCGTATGCAAAACCGTGGTGATATAGTTTGAACCCCGCGCAAATATTATAACCGCGTGCAACACAACACAATGGTATAACCCGTGGGTCATAGTATAGAACCCCACACAAATATTTCATAATACAACATTATATGAACTATGGTATAAATGTTATACACCCGCGCCATTATTCAGACTTTATCGCATGGTTATATGCTATTACAAATGACCACGGGCCGGGGCTAAGCCCCGGCCCGACCCCCCGCCCACATTACAATTTCCTAAATTCAAATATAATCCATTACATATATGTAATAAGAACTAATGTATGGCCCAATGGTCGGGCGGTCGGGTGAAGGCGTTGACTATGGGGAGGTCCGGGGGTCGAACCCCGCGGCCTCCAATATATTTTTCATACCAGAACTGACCAATATAAAGGTGCCACATGTCAGCCCTTGATTGGGCCACATGGCATCAAACCACCAATCATAGAACGACACGTGTCATCACATCATTCACCCCTAACAACCAACCGGATCCTGCCACATCATCAGATGCCACATCATTGTACGGATGGTACGACCCTTCCATTTCACCATACAGACTGTACGGACTGTACGGACAGGTACAGTCAACATCCAAATTTTTTGCCTGTTTGGCTTGGCGGACAGAGCGCGATATCTCCTCCATACAGACTCTGTTTGAGAAAGTAAATATACCGTCGAAATCAGGAAGATGAGACGGATGCAATGGTACTATTTTTGTCGCATTCCGAGCACTTTGAAAATTGAGCAAAATTTGATCCTCTGATCAGTTGGCTAGCACTATTCCTTCCTATCTACTGCAAGAGGATTGTGCTACTCTGTGTTTGGACTTGTACTGCTAACGTTTCTCTTGGAATCTCTGGAACTTTCCACTCCTCAGGCCACTCTTGGACCTCCATGTGGATGTCCTGCATCATCACACAATACTTCAGCTGCAACCACTCCTTGGTTGGGTCCTTCTTTTCTTGTAGCCACATGCTGTGACGTGATGCCGAAAAATTCTCTATTTATCCATACTCCTGGATAGTTTCTGGTGAGATCCTCCATGTATCCACCAAGTTGTTCGGAATATCTATTAAGTATTGACCGAACATGTCATTGTTGAATTTATTTACCTTGGGATCTGCTGTGCTTTGCAGCGACGTGTAGTGCGTTGCGCCACATTTTCCTGTCCTTGTTAGGAAAATCATGTATGTAGGTTCTTTCCACCCCATAAGTGAAATTAGGATGAGTAACCACGAGCAATGGAATTCAGAGCTCCAGTCTTGCACATCCTTACAATATTTAAGGAATGATTTGAGTAGATATAGGGCCCAACTCATCGAGCTCCCCTTTGCGGACTGCATCACATCTGCTACTACTCCTACGGACACTTCTTTTGTTCGACACTTGCAAATTAATTTGCAGTCAAGAAATCTGGTTGAAAATCATGTCGTAGGATCATGGATTTCATTGATCCTAATACCTTTGTTCCCCCTCTCTGAGATGGATTTCACCTTAGTATTTTCTTCTAGGTATTGCTCCAGCTTCTCCCCATCTGTGGGTAGCCTTGTAATCTCTGCGATGAGGTCAACATTGATCGACACTAGCCTATCCATCCATAAGATGCCTCCATGAACCCTCTTTAACAACTGTTTAACACATCCATTTATGTGTTTCCTGTTCTTGAAGTGCGGTATGTCTAATAGGTTAATGATGCCGGTGTTGTACAGTCCCATGATCCATTATGCATTCTCCAACAGTGGGATGCTTGATGGGCCCTCTCCCTTTCTCTCTAGGTAGATTTGTGCTTCCAAGTCTGGGAACTTTGTGGAATCAAATACATCATGGTCAGAGTATTTAAGGCCATTGACTCCTACCATGTTATCCCCAGTCTTCACTTAAGTGGAAATTTTCTGCATTAATATACTTAGTTCTTCCTATGTGCGTTGCACGCCCTGCGTATTCGTTTATACTCTCAACTTATTTTTCCCTTGTGGGGATGATACCCCACCCTCTTGATCTGTTTCTTGCTCTGGTTCTGTGTCTAGGCCTGCTCTGGTTCCGACTCTAGGCCCTACTGCGTGAAATCCATGGTCGGTTATGATTCCTACAACCCTTTTCCCCTGGAAGCATTGGATTCCGTCCGTTCAACATCCTATACCAGCTTCTCGGGCTCCTGTGTGGGTTCCTGCTCCTCCTCCACATGTAGTGTGGTTTTCTTGTACTCTGGCCCATGGATTTCGTCCACATCCACCACTATGGGCATCTCGCTAGTTCTGCCTTGTGGTACCCGTGTGCTACTCCATGTACTTCATCCGATTCTGCTTGTTTCTCTGACCCTCTATTGTGACATGGTGGTTAAATCCTAACTACAAGCTCTCAACTCGACATATGGTAGCCCAAATTTGCACTCTATCACTCTTCCGCTCGAATCAATGTTTTTCTCCTTAGAAAATGACATAATGGGTTGGTTTCCCCCCTCTGTATGAATTTATAGCGGGACGGGGACGTGACAACTGTGTCACACTGATACTCATCAATTTTTCACTTTTTGTTATGTTTCGTGTGAACTGTACCTTTCTACCCATTAACTTCTCTTTTACGCACCACGTTTTTGAACCATGGTGTTCTTTCAACGTTGTGTTTAGTCTACCCCGTTCCATTCTCTCAAGGCCCTCCATGTGCACTAATTTATTTTTATTTTAATCCTTTTTGCTTTTTATGGATTTTTTTTCACTATATACATATCTCTTTATTGCATGGTAGTGTCTAAGTACTAGGAGGTCGAATGTCCCTATACAACTTCAGTCGACTCCCATTGATCATCCGTCAGATTTTTGTACCTCCTAAATCCTTCAGCTATACAACTCCCCCATCTGTGACAGTCTTTACTTCATATGGTCCCAATCAATGCATTCTGAATTTTCCTGGGTGATGAAGAAATTTACTATCATACACTAAGACTAGGTCTCCTTCTTTGAAACTCTTCCTTTTAATATTTCTGTCATGCCAAGATTTATCCCTTTCTTTTTGTACTTCTTGGTAAAATCCTGATAGAATCCTTTCTTCTTCCATTAGCATCAACTGACTTAGAATTTCTTGTACTATGCCTTATTCTATCATGTTAGTGATTGCTGCTACACGCAGACTAGGTACCAAAAATTCTAATGGAACCACTGTTTCTTGTCCATTCACCAACTTGAATGGTGTGTGTCCTATCAAATTTTTGCATGTAGTCCTATATGCCCATATTACTACTGGTATCTTCAATTCCCAATCGTCCGTGTTGACATTGCATATCTTTGTCAGTACATTCTCTAGAATCTTATTAAAGGCTTCCATTGTTCCATTTGCTTGAGGGTGATATGGTGTACTCTTTTGATGATAGACTTCAAACTCCTCAGTCATATCCTTGATAGTACTATTGATGAAGTGAGTGCCTCGGTGACTCATCAAAATTTTTGGGCATCCAAATCTAGTTATCACTTGCTCAAACAGGAAGTGTGCTGCTGTCTTTGTGCTGCAATCTTTTACTAGTGCTGCTTCTTCCCATATCATTAAGTACTCTGTCACAGTAGTGATATACCTTTCTCTTGAACTATTTTCTGGTGGATTAATTGGTCCCACAAAATATATTTCCCATTTTTCAAATACTTGCAAGGTTACTTGTGGTCTTAGGGGCATCTCATCCCATCTATTAGGTTTTCCAACCCTCTGACATATATCACATTTCTGGAAGTAGTCCTTTGCATCTCTGTGAATGGTCAGCCACCATATTACTGCGTGCAATACCTTCTGCACAATATCTTTTCCTACATAATGTACTCCAACTATTCCCTCATGGGCCTCTCCTAAAATCATCTACCTTTCATGTCATAGTACACATCTTCTCAAGATGTTGTCTACACCCATATTGTATAGGTGTCTTGCAATTAATTGATAGTCTGGAGCTCCAACTACCATATTTTTCTTCTGTGCAGTGTTGAATTATTGTGGCATGGTCCCTGTACTCAAGTATTGAATGATGTCAACAAAATATTCATCAGCTACTTGGACTGAAAATAACTGTGCATTAGGGAAGTTGTCCTCTAAATAATTGGGTTCCTCTCCATTGGTGATCCTTGATAGGTGATCAGGTCCTGCATTCAAATTCCTTGGTTTGACTATCACTTCAAAGTCAAATTATTGAAACAATAGTAACCATCTACAAATTATGCTCCCCAACACTAGATTATTGACTAGGTATTTGAGGGAAGAATGGTCTGTGAACATTCTAAAGTGTTTCCCAAGTAGATAGTGTCTGAACTTATGTAGTGCATATACCATTTCTAAGCCTTCTCTTTTTGTAGTATTGTAGTTCTTCTCTAACTCTAGCAATTTTATGCTTGCAAATTCTATATGATGGTCTAACTCTCCCGCTCCTAGCTGCATGAGAATAGCTCCAAGTGATATCGCTGATGCATCTACATGCACATGAAATGTATTTTCCCAATCTGGGAATACTAGTATTGGTGTTGTTACCATTTTCTCTTTTAGAGTGTCCAATCCTCGTTGAAAGTCCTCATTCCACTGGAATTTACTATATGTCTTCAACAGTTTCTCCATTGACACAGTGATTTGCACATACCCTTTTATGAATTTCCTATAGTAGCTTATGTGTCCTAATGTTTCTCTCAATTGGTGTACTGATTTTGGTGGTGGTAAATTGACAATCACTGCAATCTTGGAAGAATATACTAGCAAGCCTTGTTTGCACAGTATATGGCCCAATAGTATCCCAAAATGTGTCCCAAAGATTCACTTCTTGATATTTAATGATATCTGACACTACTTGCATCTTTCCAACATCACCCTTAATACCTCTACATGATATTTCAACATAATGTAGTGTTGGCACAGGGGAAGACCCAGGGTTCAATGCTTAACATTGCACCAACAAAACCCCGACTACAAGCCCTTTCGGAAACACCTACAAAGAAGGAAAAGTCTCACCCGAGGTAGAAGAAGGGGGGTTATAGGACGCATGTGTCTATAACCAAGATGGGGCAGAGATATGTGATAATAAAAATTTCCATAATATTTTTTTAATGCTTAGGAAGTGACATGGATTAGTTTATTAACCCTATTAACATCGCAGAACATAATCAATGATATATTGGCACAGTAACAACAAATGACAATGTACCCTGAGTACTTAGCACTTAGCATTATAAGTCAGATCTATCATTTCAACATAAACCAAGCACTTAAGCAAAAAAAGATCTATCTATTACACATCATAATCAAATCATTGAGCATACTCATAACATAAATAACACAACACAAAGCAAACCATGAGACAACATATATACATGGTTCACCCTAGGGTGGGGCTACGTACACAAACCGCTTCGCCTCTTTATTATTCGCTCGAATCTTACATTCATTCAATCATGTGCACTAATCCATAGATTCAAGCTTCACACAAGACATGAGATTTGCGCACTGAGCACCAGATCCTCCTTCCAAAACTAGGTCAAGGCACAGAGCGAACCCTCTATCAAGCACAAAGCCTTAACACACATACATTCCTTTCCACAAATCACCTTGTCCACATAGAACTACATTCACTTCACTTTCTATTTCTACCATACATTCTTCTTTATTTATATTTTACAACCCCTTACAATAAGGCCTAATCATGGGAAAACCCCATGGGCCGACATCCCCAAAAACCCATTACAACAACCCTAGAGGACCATTTACTGGGTCCACATAGCCCACAAAATTTGTGAGATCCACGATCTCATCTCTACCTGGGTGCTCCTTCTTCGACCATTGTGTCGAGGTCCAAAAGTGGGTCAAAGCTGACCAAAGTTTCCCCAAAACTTGGTCGAGGGCCATCAGGCCCCCAACACTCACCTGTGACTCGTCCTGAGTCACTCAGGTGTGGACAATGCTGATTCTAAAACCTCAAGCTTAACTCGATCTACCTCAACTTTCCACCTTGCCTTAGCCTCCTTCTCAATGAGCTCCTGGACTATCTGCTCTATAACAATCCCTTCCAGGCGCTGTTTTACTGCTGTAACCACTTGATCTAGTTGTGAGCCCTATCCATCAATCTCCTCGAATACCTTGCAAGATTCATCCTGCACAGGTTGTAGCTTCTGCGTTACTTCCATTACCTTACCCCGGAGAGTAGTGATCTGCTTCTATACTATAGGCTTCTCTTGAGATATATTCATTCTTTCCACTACAATGAGCAGCTTCATTTGTGCCTGGAATGAAAATTCTTGCTGCTGCACCTCCTGTAACTGTGCTTCTAGCTTCCTTAGTTCAGGATCCTCGATGAGGTGTTCATATGTCTGGGTGATCCTATCAATCAATTTTTTACATTATGAGGCAAGGGATCTTATTCTTACTACTGTTTTCTTTGCAGACTCCTCCCTCTAGTCATGCACCTCCTGCGGGGTGCTCGGTACTGTTTGGGCCTCTAATTCTGTTATCCTAGCCTGAAGCTGCTGGAGGGTCTTTGCGACCTTCACTACTTGAGATTCAACCAAATCTTTCTCTTCCTGTGCCAAGCCTAACATAGATTGACATGCTTTACTTACCGCTTCTTTGACCATGGCCCGCTTTGCTAGCAACTGCTCTTTTTCCCTTTGTAGTTGAAAATTGTTCTCCCTAATGTTCGCCTGAAGCGCTACTTTCTTGCTTTCCTGGGATGCTATATTGTCATGCACTGCTCGTAATTGTGCTAAGAATTCGTATTTCTCCTTTTTCAAGGATTTTGTAGCCTTCTCCTTCTCTTCCTAATCTCTCTGGAACCGAGCTTCTATTGCATCTGCAAGCCTTCTCAATTGGGCTAGTTCATCCCCCAATTCTGCAGTCTGTGACGAGGAAGGTGTAGATGATGCAATAGATATTGCGTGGACCAAGAGAACAACTTGCTGGACTTCCTTCAATTCCCTCTCAATCCTTCCATATAAATCCTCCTACCTTTCTCCATATTTCTTCAACATGTCTTAAGAGGCATCCTCCATATATCCGCGAACCAGACTAATGTCATCCTCTGTGAGAGTGGCCTCCAATGGTGGCTTATTGGCACGCATATTCTTCCTTGCTAAAGGTTTATTCAGAGAAACCTTCCTCTTTTGCTGTGTTACTGTCCCAACAGGGGGATCTTCAAGTGGTGTAGCTTCACCTCCTCCTTTCTCTTCATCTCCTCCTCCCTGTCCTTTTTCTTTGTCTTCTCCTCCTCCTGGAGAATCAGACCCGTTATCTCCAGAAGCGTTGTCCTCTTCATCACTCTCTATGTCTTGGACTTCATCCTGCCTTTTCTTCTTCTTCATCCCACTAGACTATCTGACATGTTCAACTCGTGTGACTATCGAGCTTCCTATGGTGTTAGTGTCGTATAGCTCTGCATCGCCGATAGGTACAATAAATTTCTCCGACCACTCCTTTGTAATCTCCTCCATATATTCATCCGTCAGCTTGTAGTACGACTACAATTCTTCTTGGTTCTCATCTCTGCACATGCTGATGTAGATGAAATGAGGATTAGTGTGGAACTTTTCTATTGGTCGGTATTGGTGTAGGGTGCACGATGTCATGCATGGGAATGATTCAATGGTGACCTTCTACTACTGGTAATATCCATGGAACACGACATTGGACTGCCACTGCTTCGTCATGTCGTTGGTGTACCACAAGGTGGAAAACCGAGCGGCCAATGGCTATGAAGGTTCGATCTATGGAAAAGTGCCCCCTTCATGTATTTTCCAAGGGACAAATGAGATCAAAATTATCAACCAACTATAATGGAATTCATATCCCAAGTCCTGGGCTTCACGACTATCTTTCTCTAGCTCATTGACAAGGTAGTTCACCTAGTTCATCTGCATGCCCTCCGCACACTTTCCTGCGAGGTCCACCATGAACCCGGTGACCTGTGTGGGGGGATTCTTCCTCACCATATTTCCAACTAAGAGTTGGCAAGTGAGGTGCACTGCGCCATCCTGTATAGAGGCTACCTTGTAATCTCGCTTTCCTTTCTCTACCTCTCCGTAAGCTTCTTTGATGCGTTGCACCAAATATCGGTTTGAGGCCTTCCCTGGATAGAACTATTGAGGGTCAGGGACCTTCACACTTAAGCCTGTGATCTGGTGGATCAGCGTTGGATCCACAATAATACTTCTGTTGAGCCACAAATATTCACCACGATATCACGACAGGAGGTGTTTAACGCAAGCGTTAACCTCTTAGTGGTGACCAAAATGCGGGATCTTCATCACATTCAACATGGTGGGCTGCACCAACCCCTTAATCCATGGATGTGATATGAGGCAAAGTTTCTTTCTAGCTATCTTCATGAGATAGCAGTGGGGAGATAACATGGTGTAGTTATTCCGGTCTCCTAAATTGAAGTCATCGTTCTTCAACGGTGGGATCTGTCCTAACTGACTCCCGACTATGCAAATTCCTTTCAAAATGTACGTAGTAAAAACATAGTACTCAAAGTCTCGAGGGATACTATTGCAGTTAACAACGCCAACCATAGGTGGAATATATTCATGTAGGATTGATGGGATCTACTTCACATTAGCCATATCATTGCGGTGGTTAATTCACTGCTTAGTTACAGGGTTGAGATGACCGGAATGACGTCCAGTCGAACGGGAAGCCTGCAGTCCCCTAGACGACGATGCCTGGATACCTTCGGATACCAGTTTGTCGACCATTAGCTTCTTAAGTACTTCCTCGACAGACTTCTCTAATTTGATAGGTTCATCCAACATTCTAGATTTTAACCGACAGGCGAGGTATACAAATGGATAGGCAGGGTCTAGTTCCAGATAACACAACTCGACACTTGGACAATTCTCTGCTTAGCTAATTCAATCACGGGTAGAAAAAAGTGGTCCTAGCGCAATGACAGATGGTTTAGATAAGAGGGCCATCATGATAGATCTTACAACTGCCAGGAAATGCTTCCATCAATGTAAATATGTCCGTTATAGTGCGGTCTCAATGTCCAAAAAAAGGTTCATAAGCCCGTAAATGCATTTTCTAACCATTCTGGAGCGTTAGTCTAACGGTCGGAGTGCCTCCAATGGTCATATAACTTCGCCAGGGCGAAGTCAAATTTTGTGGGGTCCTGCTGTTCCATCGAGGTTCAAATCCGACGAACCTGCCTCCTGTGAGGTTCCAGTATGCAAAGTCCTTCCTCTAGTTTCTGTAGATTCTTGTAGCTTTTCCAACTTAGCATTCTTTTTATTGAGCTTCCTTGCCTTCTTTCCTGTGATCTGGGTCTCTCTAACTGTTTCTGGAATCCTCTTTCCATTCTTATTCTTATCTTCTCCTAGTGTAGTGGCTTTGCACTGTTGAGGTGCCCTCAAAGGTTCTAAAGTTAATATCCCTTTTCTTAGCACTTCCTGAGTGGACATACTTCATTCTTGAATAGATAGGTACTTCAAGCCTTCTTTCATTCTTTCAACCTTGACAGCTAATTCTCTTTCCTTCTGTCCCTCCTACGTTGTTACTTTGCTCTATTTATTCGAATTATCCTCTTGTTCTTCTATTAGTCGGTCTATTTTCCTATCTATGAAATGCCTTAATTCTTGATTTTTCTTTTCTATAGCTTCTTCCTCTACTTTCCTTCTAATCTGATCCTTCTCAATCCAAGTCTTACCTAACAATAGTGGGAAAGGGGTGCTTTCCCCAACAACCTGAATGACTTCAAATTCTTCTTCAGTCGATGTTCCATGAACAATAATAGGTACATTAGTAATTCTTCCACATAAGGTTATCATCTTTCCCTTAAACAGGCCTATCCTTCCTAACGAAGGTACCACAATAGGCTTTCCAAAAATTTTCGAAGTTTCTTCTGTCATAATATTCACTTGTGTTTCTTCGTCCAGGACACAGTCTATATCGAAGTCTTCTATTCTTTCACTTATGCGCTGTTTTGCTTTCAAGATTTCTGGTAAATTGACATCTTTATGAAGAATCATCGTTTCTTTCAACTGTAATTTCGTAGTCTAAACTTCCTCTGATCCTTTCTCTTTATGACTCTCTATCATGCCTTAGTCTCTTGACTTTATTCATAGTTTTCTTGTCTTATGTTCATCCCTTCAACTTTAGAAATAATAGGGTCTACCTCAGGACATTCCTTAGCAAGATTTCCCGGCCTTCTGCAATTATAACACAATGTCAATCCTCTTTTTCTTTTAAACGTTCCCCAACCTTTTCTGTATTTCACACTTCCCCTAGCATCATAGTTCTAGACTTGCAATCTGCAAAAGTTATTTCTAGGTTCCTGCATCCACTTAGTAGTCCAAAAACTCTCTCTATGCATAGGAATAACATATCTTTCTTCATTTCCATTAAATTTACTCAAATCAAATATTTCTTTCAACTACGCCCTAGCCTTCAGGCTAGAACACAATCTATTAAACATACTTAAGCTCATGCTTTCAAAACAAAAATTTTCACTTTCCCTTTTCTTACCAAAGCACAAAGCTTTACCTCTTTTAGGATCTTACCCCATTTCTTTAGATCAAATTATGTTCTTAGCACAAAGCTTCGCAAGTCAAGTAGAGTACTGTGCACTTCAGCAACAGATCTACGCACAAAGCTTTTCTTTTCCTTTACTTCAGTTCCTAGCAATCACAGTTTTAGGTCTCGACAACATAACTATTTGTTGGCATAGGGGCATACCCAGGGTTCAATTCTTAACAGCGCAGCAACAAAAACTCGACTATCGGCCCTTTCGGAAACACCTGTGAAGCATGAAAAGTCTCACCCAAGGTAGAAGTAGGGGGGGTACTTATAGGATGTAGGTGTCTTTAACCAAGCTGGGACACAGATATGTGATAACAACACTTCGCAAAATATTATGTTAACGCTTAGGAAGTGACATGCATTATTTTATTAACCCTATTAACATCACAAAACATAATAAAAAATAGATCGACGCAGTAACACAAAATGAAAATATACCCTGAGTACTTAGCACTTAGCATTATAAGTTAGATCTAGCATTTCAACATAAACCAAGCAATTAAGCAACAAAAGATCTATCTATTACACATCATAATCAAATCATTGAGCATATTCATAACATAAAGAACACAACACAAATAAAACCATGAGACATCAAATATACGTGGTTCACCCCAGGGTGGGTCTACGTCCACAAACCGCTTCGCCTCTTTATTATTCACCCGAATCTTACATTCATTCACCCCTGTGCACTAAGCCACAAAGCCAAGCTTCACACCAGATAGGATATCTGCACACTGAGCCCCAGATCCTCCTTCCAAAACTAGGTCAAGGCACAAAGCCAACCCTCTATCAAGCATAAAGCCTTAACACACATAGATTCATTTGCACAAAGCACTCTTTCCACATAGAACTACATTCACTTTGATTTCTATTTCTACCACACATTCTTCTTTATTTATATTTTACAAGCCCTTACAACAAGGCCTAATCATGGGAAAACCCCATGGGCCGACATCCCCAAAAACCTGTTACAAAAACCCTAGAGGACCCTTTACCGGGTCCACATAGCCTGCAAAATCGATGAGATTTGCGATCTCAGCTCTGCCTAGGCGCTCCTTCTTTGACCATTGTTTTGAGGTCCAAAAGTTGGTCAAAGATGACCAAAGTTTCCCCAAAACTTAGTCGAGGGCCAACATGTAGACTGTCCAGTCATCTAGATATACTTATAAAAAATGATGGATGAATTCTTTGAATGCAGCTATGACTACTCTTGAGAATATTATTGGTGCATTATTCAATCCAAAAGGCATGACTGTGTACTGGTAGGATCCCCATTCTATGGAAAAATTTGTCTTTTACCTCTCTTCTGGGGCTATCTTGATTTGAGGGTAGCCTGAGAATCCATTTGTGAATGAGTATGCTTCCTGACCTCCTACATTCTCTAATACCTCATATGTGAAAGGGGTAGGAAAAGGGTCATGTAGGCAAGCATAATTCAATTTCATGATATCTACACAGATCCTTATCCCTCCCTGCTTCTTCTTCTGAACTACCATAGGGCTTACCCATTCAGATTCTCTCACTGGTTCTATGATTGCAGCCTCCCACATTATGCTAATTTCTACTTTTACTTTTTGCTTGTATATTGGGTTTAGTCCATATAGTTGTTGTCTGACTGATCTAGCCTCAAGTTTGAGAGGTATCTTCATCTCTCCTATCTCTCCTACTATGCCTTTCATATCTGTAAAGGTTGTTGAGAACAAGTCACTTTACTCGCACAACAACTCTGTTATTCTTTCTACTGTTTGTTTGTCCCATTAATCCCCAATACTGCCATTTTGGGATTATCATTTGTCCCAATATTTACTTTCTTCACCTTTATTGGCACAATAAATACTTTTGATTCGAGAGATGGAACTTCCATTTCCCTTTCTCCTTCAATTTTTGTAATTTGAATATTGCGTGGGTCATCTTCATCTGGTGCTTCTTCCTAGACATGGTAGCATGACAATATTTCTTTCACTGTCTGTCTATTCTACTTTTGATACTTTGTTATAAGTTCAATGTCTGGTTCTTGAATGAATATTTCCCCTCTAATTTGTTTGAGTGCTAAATCCATGTTGGGGTTCTCATTTTCAAATGAGAAGGTGACTATAAAATTTTGCTGTAATGATTTCCATTTTGTAATGCCTCTGCTCAATTCTTGGTCTACATACCAGTTCACTGGAATCCCTTCCAATGTGTGAATAAAGTGATGAGACCATTCTTATGGTGGTTTCATTCTCCATAGTGTTTTGCACTTCTCCAAGTGTTTGGCTGGTGTCCCCTGTCCATCATATATCTGGAGTTGGTTTTCTCCATGTTCTGCGCCAAATCTGATGTGCAGTAATCATTTACATTGGTACCAGTCATTGAATGTCTCTTTGTGCTCACTCCACCATATTGTAGGTGTTTCCTTGAGTGCTATATCGAGAGCTAAGAGCTTCTGATTTTATAACACTTCATATTCGTTTCCTGTTAGGAATTCTTCTAAGTAATTCACCCCATGAAAGATAGGAGGTTCTGTTATCTCTGTACCTACCCATCTTACTACCTGGTCTATTCTTGTGCACCTTTTTATGGAGACTTCATGTAATCTCTGCCACCAATTGTCCAATCCTGTATTTGAGTCTGATGTGCATGATGTGATACTTCACCAACTGAGTACCCCATCTACATTTGGATTCACATAACAATCTTCTCACGCGGTGGTCCTATACAACTGGTTAATTTCCTCCAGGTTTGAACAAGTGGGTTCTACAAACCTTTCTCCTTTTGATGGATCTAATGGCACAATGACTCTGTACTCTCTTGAATTGAATTTCATATTCCTCATCTTCAGATTTATTATGGCATGATTATAAAACACCCAATCCAAGTCAAGAAATGTTGGATAAGGTGTTGTGCCATCCACTATTTCTATCACTTCGAAATCGACTTTAGTGCACACTCCATCCAGATCTATTGTCACACCCTTGAGCCTTCCAATTGGCAGAACCCTGTGTTGATTTTCTAGTTTTAGTTGAACAGGTGAATATCCTAATGTGGGATCTCCCATACATTTCCATGTCTTCTTAGGTAGTACATTCACTTCGGAGCCTAAATCCAGTATGATATCCCCCATGTTGAAATATCCAGTGTTTGTGTTCAGTCTGAATTCTCTGCTTGTTCTCCTCCCTATATGCTGATGATTAACTATTTTCTATTCTAGATTTCCTTGTACATATGTGCTACATATTTCTAACATATTTTGTAACACATTAACATATGATGGATCATTTAGTAGTTTAAGACAAGAGTGTAGAAAATCCTTTATGGTACTTACTTGTCCTAGGGGATGTGATTCATCAGTGTGATCCAACGATGAAGGAATCTCATACGTTGGTACATCCTGAGTATGTTGTGCATTTGATGCAGATGCAATTTTCGGCTTCAAGAATTCTTGTCGGGCTTGCTTGAATATCTCCTTTTCGTTCTCTGCACCAAACTGCTTCTGTGGTTCATCATTTTTTTTCACCCATTGGTGTTGTGATGGATCTTGTCTTACTGCTTGATCTCCTGTCTTAGCTCCTCCACACGTAACTATGTTGATATTTCTTCCATCATCCCTCACTTCTATAGATATCCATTGGAAATTCTTATTGTTCTAATTTCTCTTTTCTTGGATCTTCCCCAATAGTGTCGGACAATTTTCTGTGTCATGGTCGGATGTGCAATAGTACATACATGTTGTAGGTAGAAGTGGACATTCTCTTGCATAGTGTTAATGTTTAAGCCATTATTATAGTTCTTTGCATTTCAATAGATAACAATAGTATAATACAAGATCACTGAGAAATACACAATCACAAGAGACACAACATTTATCCTGGGAAACCCTCTAGGGGAAGAAAAACCAACAAAATTTCCTTATTATAGATGGCCAATATAATGACAAGAGATAACTCAAACTAAAATAGAAGATCCTCTCCCAAAGATGCACCACTCTCTCTCCTTCTTCTCGAACTGCAATTTCTAAACTTGTCTCTCAAATGAGCAAGTGAGTTGTATCTAATTGAGGTGCTAGCCTCCTTACTTATACAATACTAGCACGTGTGAAGTGTCTCTTCACTAGCAGGGCTGACTTCTCCAACGGGGTGGTTATAACTACCTTTAATATATTTCAGGGCCTCTTTAATATCTTCTAGGGCCGACTTCTTATTCTGCCTATTAAAATTATCTTTTGACCAATCCGCAAAAGGGGATTTGGTCCTTTATAATAGCCAACATGATCAATCTGCAATGGGGATTGATCCAATGAATAATATATCAAATAATAATAAGAATACACTTTGCAGTTACATTATTTTAACACTCCCCCTTAACAAGAAGGGTATTCTTCAATAGCATCAGGCGAGAGAGAGAGGACAACATCATCAACGACATCAAGTGGGTGAGAGGACAACATCATCAATATCATCTTGGAACACTGACTGGCATATATATAAATCATCATAAGTTTTCTTCATCGGAAGCATCGTCATTCTCAAAGGAATGCAATCATCATCTGCATCAATATGTATTATTATAAAACTGATACATCATCATCATCATCACATCACGAGGCTAGCTCATCATAATAATAATAGACTATCTTTACATCACAACTATCAACTGGAAGCACAATTCTAGTCTCATCTCGTAGTCTTGATTTACGTCACAACAATAGAGATGGAAGCAATATACTCGTCCTGATTTACATCACAACAATCAAGCTGGAAGCAGGATACTAGTCTGGCTTTATGTCACAACTATCCAGCTGGAAGCATAGTGTTAGTCTCATCTCATCATCTTGATTTACATCACATCTGTCAAGACGGAAGCACGATGATCGTCCTGCTTTATGTCACAACCATCAGGTCGGAAGCATGATACTAGACTAGCTTTACGTCACAACTATCTAGTCGAAAGCTTAGTGTTAGTCTCATCTCATTGTCTTGCTTTACGTCACAACTGTCAAGTCGGAAGCAAGATGCTCGTCCTACTTTACGTCACAACCATCAAGTCAGAAGCAGGATACTAGACTGGCTTTACGTCACATCTATCCAGCCTGAAGCTCAGTGCTAGTCTCATCACATCATCTTTCTTTACATCACAACCATCAGGTTGGAAGCAAGGTACTCATCCTTCTTTACGTCAAAACCATCAGCTCAGAAGCAGGAGATGTCTCATCACAACAACTACTCCCCCTTTCAAGGAAGGTCCTTTTGGACTATACCAAGCTTATCTCGAAAGTGCTCAAACTTTACATGAGAAAGAGGCTTGGTCAACACATCAACAACCTGTTCATCCGTGCTTATGTACTGGAGCTTGAAGGTTCCTCTCTGCACCATGTCACAGATGTAATGATATCGGATCTCTATGTGATTCAAACTATCGTGGAATACATGATTCTCTGTCATCTTTATGCAGCTTTGGTTGTCACATAGGATCATGGTTGCTTCCATCTCTAGGTCAAATAGACCGGTCAACAACTTTCGAAGCCATATAGCTTCGCAACTGGTAGAACATGCAACAATGTATTCTGCTTCCGCTGTGATGAGAGAAATGATGGATTGCTTCCTACTTTTCCATGAGATCATAGCTGATCCCAAAATGAAACAACATCCTGAAGTGATTTTCCTGTCAGAAACACTTCCTGCCGAATCTGCATCAGTATATCCACTTAGTGTGAAATCATGATCTCCATCATAGCTGAGACCACAATCTATTGAACCCTTAAGGTACCTCATCACATGTTTTGCAGCCACTAGGTGAACATGTCTGGGTTCTACCAGAAACTGACTCATGGTGTTCATGGAAAAAAAAATGTTTCCTCTGGTGTTTGTCAGGTACATCAGTGATCCAATAATCTGTCTGTACAGTGTGGCATCAATCAACTCCGACGAAGTGTCGACCAACAACTTCATCTTCGCTTCCATGGGTGTTTTCATGGACTTGCACTCTAGCATATCCAATCTCTTCAGGATTTCGATTGTATAATACTGTTACCCATTATTTTTTTCATCCCTATGACTGTTAATGATGTAAACCTATCTGTTTCCTTCAGAGGGGTCAATGGCTTGAGTTCCTGAAGAAAGAAGAGAGAAGAACTTTTCCTAAGAAAAGAAGTTGCATTTTCCTTTGTAAAAACCCTATAAAAAAGGAAGTTCGCAGGTTTCTATATAGGCAGGGTGCGAGAAT
>ML777042.1:1216957-1236605 GCA_009831015.1 Picea engelmannii
CTCTTTCACATTTAATATGATACAGTAATATGATTCTTTCCTATAAAGCTTGTTGTGTTTTATTGTATGATTCCTTGATCACATACATAGGTTTATATTGAGTTTATGCTATTTCTATCACTTTGGTTGGTTGCGTTCTTTTATAGGTTCATTGTTGTATGAGCGTTGGAACGGAGCTAGGATGGAGATGGCGAGAGGAAGTGACGTTTCAACGGTATGTCACCTATCCCTCTTTAGTTAGTAAATTCAATATTTAAAACTTAAGGAAAGCGTCATGTTCTGGTGTGTTTTGTTCTAGACCTAGGTGGATCTAGGGAGATCAGTTAGTGTCCACACCTACCAATTAGTCTGATAACAACTACCCTTGGTTAAGGAAGATCCTCTCAGGACTCTGCCATACCTCAAGACCTACGAAATAATGCATTAGGCCAAGGTATTTCATTTCAAATTCTGAGGCAAGTCTCTTCTTACTTTCAATGATGATATTTTCTTCTCCAGTTAAGAATAAGTCATCCACATATAGCAGTAATATTACTGGCTCATCATTCATGACCTTGAAGTAGAGGTTAGAGTCTTCTTTACTCTTGGTAAAGCCTAAGCTCATCAAGAAACTGTCTATATGGCCATACCAAGCTCTAGGAGCTTGCTTCAATCCGTATAAGGATTTATTCAATCTACAGACATGAGTCTTCCTATCTTCAACCTCAAATCCTTAAGGTTTCTCTATATACACTTCCTCTTTGATGACACAGTTTAGGAAAGCTGTCTTCATGTCCATCTGGTGCAACTTCCACTTCATCTTAGCTGCAAGAGATATGATGGTTCTGATCGAAGTGTATCTGGCTATAGGAGCAAATGTCTCTTCATAGTCAATGCCTTCCTTTTGAGAAAAGCCACGAGTGAAAAATCTTTCTTTATACTTCTCAATACTTCCATCAACAATATGTTTTATTTTGAAGAGCCATCTGGAGGATACAACATCTTTACTCTTCGGTATGGGAACTATTTCCCATACATCATTTTTTATTATGGATTGGTATTCCTCTGTCATGGCATCTGCCCATTGTTTCCTCTGAATGGCTTCTTCAAAGTAGGTAGGATCCTCCTCTAGAAGATCGCACATGAAAGCCATATAACTGGAGAATGGCTTTGTTCTTTTCACCTGTCTCATGGTTCCTTCGGGAACACCATACTTCTCTCCATATTGAATAATATCTCTAGCCCAAGATGGCTTTCTTTTATGGAGGATCACCATCTGAGGAGGTTCTTGAACTTCTATCATGTCATGATCTTCTAGTAATTCCTCATTAGGGGAAGTTACGACTTCCCTCACTGGTTCAACAACTCTAGGAACCACCCTCACTGGTTCAACAGTCTTGGGGATTACGGGTTCCTCTTCATATACTTCTTCAAGCTGACATCTTCTTGATTTCTTAAGTGTTTCATCTTCATCAAAAGTCACATCCCTGCTGATCTCAATGTGATAGTGACCTAGTATATAGATTATGAAGGCCTTGGAGACCTCACAATATCCCACAAATATTTCCTTCTTTCCTGAAGGTTCCAGCTTGTTTCTGTTCTCTTTCGGTATATGAATAAATATTGGGCAACCAAATATTTTGAGATGGCTTACCTCTAGATTCTTTTTGGTGAACATCTCTTCTGGAGTCTTGAGCCCAAGTGCACTATGGGATAATTGGTTCTTCACATATACAACTGCCATTGCTGCTTCTGCCCATAAGCACATAGGAAGATCTTGATCATGGATCATAGTCTTCACAACTTCCATTATCGTTCTATTCTTTCGTTCAGCTACACCATTTTTTTGGGGATTATAGGGAGTGGTGAGTTCCCTCTTGATCCCAACATATTTGCAGAAGTTCACAAAATATTTTGAGGTATATTCTCCTCGATTATCTGACCTGAGCATCTTAATATTTCTTTTAGAAAGGTTCTCTATCAAGGCTTTGAATTCCTTGAACTTACTGAATACTTCATCTTTAGATTTCAAAAAATATATCTAGGTCTTATGAGAATAATCATCAATAAATGATACATAATATACATACCCACTAATGGAGGATGATGGCATTGGGCCACATACATATGAATGAATGAGCTCTATGAATCCTTCTACTTTGCTGTCTTTCTTCAGAAATGGATTCTTGATGTTCTTCCCTTGTGCACATCCATTTCATATGCCTTCATGGTCACCTTTGAGTTCTGGTAAACCTGTGACTGCTTTGCATATGTATGGTAGCGCCTTATAGTTGGTCTGAGATAATATTCTATGCCAAAGTTCACATGAGTTTTCAATGGCGTGGGTCATGGAAGCCTCTGAGTGACCCTTTAGTTTATACAATTCATTTTCTTCACTGCCAATGATGATTACTTCATTTAGGGTTTCTCCTTTAGCCCACATAAGAACTTCTCCATCTCTAAAGGCAACTCTGAAGCCTTTATTTTCTAAGGATGAAATGTAGAGTAGGTTCTTGGTCAAACCTGGTACATATAGTACATCCTTCATCTTCAATGAATTCCCTGAATTCAATTTGTGGTTTGATTCTCCCACTCCCTTGATGGCATATTGGTAATCATCTCCAAGTGTCACTTTCTGAGAAAACTTTTTTTCTGAGATAAAAGAGAGAATGTTTCTTTGTCCCATCATGTGCTTGGATGCACCACTATCAATGAACCAAATGTCCTCTCCAGGTGTTACAGATCCTGAGAGGGCCGAGATTAAGACATGGTATTTGATCTACTCTCTTATCATCTTTGGGGGTGGCTCTTCATCTTAGACTACATGGGCATGGTGCCTCTTATGTTTTCTCTTGTATTTTCTCGTCTAGCTGGAAAAAACTTCACAATATGTCCCATCTTGTCACAATGATAGCATTGTATAGATGAGTAGTCTCTTTCCTTTCGTTGTCCCTTCTTCTTAAATCTCATTGGATGAGATTATTTATGATTGA
Organism: Picea engelmannii; assembly: GCA_009831015.1. NCBI lineage: Eukaryota > Viridiplantae > Streptophyta > Pinopsida > Pinales > Pinaceae > Picea > Picea engelmannii. The sequence continues at coordinate 1,219,930 of ML777042.1, forward strand.
ATTTGTTTGACTGTTGAGGATCTTTATGAGTCTCCTTTTGGAAGTAGGGTTTCTTCCTTCCTCCTTTGGTGTGAGCAGCTAGGGATTGATCATCATCTCTTGCTAGTAACACTTCACGATTCACTACTCTTGTTTCTTCTTGGATGCACTCTTCCCATAGACCATCAAACAATAGTTTCTTTGTTCTGGCACAAATCGTTTTGATGAATGCATCCCAAGGTCTTGTGAGGCCATTTAGGGTTGTCATCACAAGTTTGTATTCATCTATAGTATCTCCGATTGCTTCTAGTTGTTCTTTGAATTGAGATATTCTTGAGAAATATTCTTGAATAGATTCTCCTTTCTATATCCTTGTATTCTTCAGTTGAGTTCTTAGATTCATCTTTTGATTTATGTTCTTTCCTTCATACAGTCTAGTCAAGGCATCAAACATTTCTTTCAGAGTCTTCTTAGATGACACATAAGGAATCAGGTGGTCTTTGATTGAATCTTTAATGATTCTTTTGGACCTGATTGTGTCCTTTTGATGCTTTGTCTTTTCTGCAACATCGGTGGGTTCCGACACTTCTTCTTTGAAAAATATTGCTAAGTCATTCTCTTCAAGAATGAGGCCAATCCTATACTTCTAGGGACGAAAGTTTTCCATTCCTTCTAGCTTGTCAACAAGCTTAATGCTTGCATACATCTTTTACCTGGAGCTAGGAAAATGACCGAAAAATGAAAGTTCTCAAAATAAAAATATGAACTTACCAGGAGGTGCGCTTGGCTGAGGTGAGTAGCCTGGTGTGTTTCGATCTGTGAAAATACAACTTTTACTCCAAACTTGATCTGCGGATTTCTGGACTGGTGCTTCTGGTTTTCTGGTACCTCTGGTACTTCTAGTAAACTAGTTTTCTGGTACTTTATGAAATTAGGGTTTCACTTTCTGGGAGATACAACCATTGAAAATGTGTACTGAGAGTGCGAAAGTAATCGTTGGGGGAGGGAACACTTTTCTAGAAGGTTTTAGGGCTGAAAAGCTTCACCTTCAAAAATCCCTAATTTGCATGTACGACAACAGTGACGTTTTTCACTCTTGTGAAAGATGTTCTCTTCAGCTTGGCTCTGATACCATGTTAATGTTTAAGCCATTATTATAGTTATTTTCATTTCAATAGATAACAATAGAATAATACAAGATCATTGAGAAATACACAATCACAAGAGACACAACATTTATCCTGGGAAACCCTCTAGGGGAAGAAAACCCAACAAAACTTCCTTATTATAGATAGCCAATACAATGCCAAGAGATAATTCAAACTAAAACATAATATCCTCTCCCAAAGATGCACCACTCTCTCTCCTTCTTCTCTAACTGCAATTCCGAAACTTGTCTCCAACTGGGTGGTTATAACCACCTTTAATATATTTCGGGGCCTCTTTAATATCTTATGGGGCTGACTTCTTATTCTGCCTATTAAAATTATCTTTTGACCAATCCGCAAAAGGGGATTTGGTCCTTTATAATATCCGACATGATCAATCCGCAATGGGTTTGATCCAATGAATAATATATCAAATAATAATAAGAATACACTTTGCAGTTACATTATTTTAACACCTAGTTGTTCACGGTTATGGTATACCACCGGTCCTTTGCCTCTTCCAAAGCCTCCTCTACCTCGTCCTCCACCTTTGTAGCCAACTCGATCTCCTCGCGGTGCGTTTTACTGTGGAACCTGGTTATACTGCACATGATTACACTATGGCTGCGTGGTATTGTACTACGACTGCACAATGTTATATTACTGTGGCACAATGTTATATGGGGCTAGTACTTGGTTAAAATGTGGTGCAACTTTCCCTGTCATCATCTTTGCCTGCACCCTATAGGCGTCTGATGTTCTTTCACTCATGAGGTCCATTGTCCCGCAATCTTTGTCATCATGTCCGACTGACTTGCAAAAGTTGCAATATGAACTCTTAGGCACTGTCTAGTATTTCTGCATCATTGGACAATGATATTGATCATACCCCTGTGTCTTATAGATATCACACCATAGTCCTCCTGATGACAAAGGGTTTGACAGTCCCATTTCCAGGAATTGTGCGAATGTTGGGAATTATTTCTTGCGGTGTCCTTCTATCCTACATGTGGTACACCAAAATACTTCTCTTTCGTCCTTACTCCCGTTCTAGTTTAATTGAAATGTTAGATTATTCTGGTCTTCCTTGAGCTCCTCTATTGCTAGATCTGTCTTCTGATATTGGTTCTCTTCTAGTTGAAAGGATTTATGTAGAGCCTTTGCCTGGGTCTGAAAATTATTTTGTCTCAAAGGGTATTTCAAGTGTGGTAGTAGTGAATTAAAAAACAAATGCCTATGCTACATATCTGTCACAACCTACTTCAACTTTCACTTCAATCGTTTGAATCTCTGGTCTATCTCCCAGAAAAATTCTCCTGGTTTTTGTCTGATATCTATCATCTCATTCATGTACTGATCCTATGAGCTAGGTTTATGGAATTCATTTATCAACAACTTCTTGATATCCCCAATCATTCTGATTGTTCCTAGTGGACTGTTTATAGCTAAGGTCATGTGCCAATCTAGTGCACGGTCTCTTAGTGTGATGGATAACTGTGCAAGTTTGGTATCCTCATATGTGATATGCTTTGCTTCCCAGATATTTTCAAAGATAAATAGGTGCTTCTCAGGGTCCTTCGATGCCTCTCCCTTGAATTATGGTAACCTGATGGTGGCATCATGTCCTACCATCCTAAATGCTAAACTACTACCTCCACGTGGTGTAGATCCTTGACTAATGCTTCCTGAACTGGATCCCCCAGTTTTTTCTCCCTATGTGGATGTACTTCCTGCTGTGTTTCTTCCACTAAAATTTGATTGTCTAAATGGTGGTGTTCTTTCTGGTGTATTAGTCGCACATGGGTTTATGGGTTCCACACTGACACTGATATGGATAGGAGTTCTTCCTTTGATTTCTTCTCTTGGACCTCTTGTATTCATTTCATATGTCACATGCAGGATTTAATCAATCTTCTCCACACCCCGAAGATCCTTGAGCTCTTCTTCATCACTTTCCAATCCTTCCCTCGCGGCTATGGTTCTCTTCTTCTTGTTCATCCTATATTGGTAGGGTACTCCACTGTGCATTCTTCCAGCTGTTTCCATGATCTGCTTGATCTGGTATTCCTCCATCATGATTGGATCCAAGGCCTCCTCCTTCTTTCCTTGACCCGTCTCTTCCTCCATTTATTTTTCTCTTGTCAGTTCTTCCCCCCTTCCCCCATGCACGTAGGGAAGTTTATATTTCTGAGGCCATTGTCATTACCCCTTTGTTATACAGTAACATATTGATGGAAGTATACAACTGTTGTAGGAAAATCTCCTTGCAGACAGGTAGATTGCCTCAAAGAGCTAGACCCTAACTCTAAGACAGAAAGTGCTTAACGTGGACACTGACTTCCTTTCAAATCTATACAAACGAACATATGAGAAGGAAGAAGAATAGCAATACCTCTTTATCGACGTTTGTCCCTGCACACTCCAAATCGATCTCCAAACTCTCGCTCCTCGCTGCGTCCTGTAGACAAACAAAGTACGGCCGCTTCCTACTCTATTGATGTTAGCTTGAAAACAAATCTATCTATCAACGATAAGTTCATGTAAGATCAGACACAAACTAGAAAGAAACAGGCCAAGCATGTCATATTGATGAGAATAACGACAACAATACTTACAATCGTAGATGCGAATGTGACAACCTCGTCAAGTCCCCTTCATCTAACCCTTGCTCGAAATATCCACGACCTGGATGATAACAGCTTCACTGATCACTCTCCTCCAGCTGACTGTGTGTTTCCTATGAGATCATAGGTTTCATGCTAGCAATTCTTCCAAAATATCTCTGTTCTAGCACCACTTATGAGATCATAAGTTTGGTGTGATTCTCCTTTTTCCAGTCCCCTTTCACCATGAGAAATCTTGCTTATATAGCCTTGGAAAGGCTTTAACCACTTGATATATCCTTGGGGAAGTTGAGGATTTTCCTCCTTCAGTTAAGGATCTGCCCTAAGATCATGGCTGGACTAGGGATTCGAATTCAACTTCCTTCCAAGAATGAAAAGATCCTTCCCCCATTCATCTCAACAACTTAACTACTGCCCATAATAGGTAGCGCTCCCTCAAAAGGACCATCAGATCACTATAGCACTCCCTAGTAGACTTTAGGGGGGCACCAACACTTTCAAAATCTATAGCGCTCCCTCAAAAGGGCTAGAGGATATTTATAACGCTCCCAGATAGTGTAAGGGGGAGCACCGACGCTCCCAGATAGTGTAAGGGGGAGTGCCGACGCTCCCAGAAGAGGTATAGGGGAGCGTTCCCCTCCAAAAACTCATTTTTTGAGGTGATTTCAGATGGAAAAAGGTTTGCAAGCCTGCTGATTCATTTCTCCTCTTCCAAATCAAATGTTTGAGGTGTTTCAAGTGTCTTTATCATGTCGTTATAGGAACAACATAGGCATCATGGCAACATGCTTTCTTTGACACTTTACGACACTTGTGAGCAACATGCGACACTTGCGACCTTGTGAGAAAAATGCGACACTTGCGAACTTTGTAATGACGACACTTGCGACACTATCAAAGTGAGTAATATTGAGGTGTAACAGATTTCCCCCCAAAGTATGAAGTTAGAAGATGCGAATTGATAACTGAAATGCTTTGTATATTTTCAAGAAAGGGTATAGACTCAGAGAACCTGAAAAAATATACACACAAACATCCAACAAATATCATGACATATTTCAAAACCCAAGGCAGGCATACCTATGCTTGGGCGATCAAGACTTGCAAGATATGGCCGCCATAAAATACACCGTGGATACATAATTGTATTGATAAAAAGGTATAGCCACTGAAAATACACTGTGGATCTATACTCTGATGACCTGAACTGATCGTAGCCACAAAGAATACACAGTGGATCTACGAGATGATGAGACATAGCCACGACCAATACAAAGTGGATCTATGTAACAACGTATGCATCAATCGTCCAAGAGAAACTCCTTCGCAACCTGGGCAAAGCACATATCAAAGTGATTACTCAACCCAGGTTCTTCTTACCGATCCTGATGTAGTACGAATCTAACCATGTGAATAGATGTCCTGATGTCGAACATGAAAGAAACCACTTGATTATTGGTCAATGATGTAAACCATTAACAAGCGCAAGGGAGATCACCATTAATGTCAATGATTCCCAAGGTACCCTAGTACATTCCAACGAATGTGAATGGATGAGATGGAGTTGAACATCCATGGAATCATCCGATCAGAGGTCAACGATGTAAACCTATTGTCGAATGTGAGAAGACCTGCCATTGAGGCATGTAGGTCCCAAAGTACTAACTAGCTTCTAAGCCTAATTCCCGGATAATGTGCTGAGGTCGACAGGAATAAGCTCGTCGAAGGAGGGCCTTGATGTATCCCCCATCAATGACACGAAACTAACATAGAGATGTAATTGGTGGATCAAATGGACATGGACTGACACATGTTTTAAGGCAAGATATTTGGGATGGATGACTCTAGAGGCAGATACTTCCCTTGAACATTGAGGCAAAACAACATAAACATGACATGGACCAAAACCTGATGATGCAGTGGGTGCTGTGACTTACGTCAGGTGACCCAAAGGAGTGAAATAAACTCAAATGATTGGCTCAGTGCAGAGGTTCAGCAGGTTATAATGCGTGCAAATGACAAAGTGCCGTGTTTAAAGGAGACTCTAAGAATTGCTTGATAATGTTCTCAAGAGACTGCTTGGCTTGATTCTTTCAAATTTCCCCCCATCCAGATAGACGAGTACCTCTTTTTAATTTAACGAGCTTGAGGAGGGTAACACATGCTCGATATAACTCACCTTCGGTTAGTTCCTCTTCCTTAGTTTAACGAACTGGAAGAAGTAAGGGTTCGATCCCATATGGGCCTGCCAATGTTTTGTTTTAGTGAGTCCAAAGACAGAAAACTCAAAGGTTTTTCATGATTATAGAGTCTAGAAAAACACTTAAAAGAGAACTCTCTCAGTTCCTTTTTCGTATAGTAGTCTAACGAGACCGAAAAAGAGATAAACTATCACTCGAAAGACACCCTTTCGAACCTTTTAACGAGTGTGAAAGGAAGAAAGATCACTCAACAATCTTTTCATATTTAGAGAGTATGAAAAGAGTTTAAAGATGACTCTAGGGGGTTCCTTTTTCGTGTATCCATATAGGTCTGAAAAAGAGATAAAAGTTTACCTGGATGCATTCTCATGTATTTATGAGCACGAGAAAGAACAAATACTAATATCGGTACTCTACCCCTAGCTTGAAAGCTAGTGACTTGATTCCAGAATGATCATCAAATGCTAGAGACATGCCCCCCAAGCTTCAATTCATTCACCGAATTTGAGGTTGTCACCAATTTCTGTGCTAGATGGAGAAAAAGGATATAGGTGGATGAAATGAAGGTTCAAAAATGAGACCTAACAACAGACTCGACTCGACATCTACGAGATCTGGAAAAAGAATCAACTTGAAGGGAGAGGTGATTGTTTCATTTTTTAACGAGCTTGACACAGAAAAAGAACTATGCTCAAGGTTCCAGGTTCGATCCCCAAATTGCTGTTTCATTTTTTAACGAGCTTGCTACAAAGAAGAAAACTATGCTCAAAGCCTCTGTTTCATTTTTTAACGAGCTTGCCACAGAGAAGAGAAACTATGCTCGTGACCTCTGTTTCATTTTTTAATGAGCTTGCCACAGAGAAGAGAAACTATGCTCATAGTTTCTTCTTGATCATGGCTTCCAAGAGGATAATGATCTGGAAGGATACCATGTCAAGGGACAAAACTCGGTCATGGCTTCCAGGAGATCTTCGCTGGATGGAAGATAATCACTTGAGAAGGAACACATGTCGAGGGCCATGATAGGAGTAAGGAGATCGAGCTCCAATAACCCTATCGAAGAGATCACCATGTCAACTACCGGATCCAAATCATCGGAAGTTGAGGTCATGGGAGACAACGCCACATAATTGACTTGTGGCGGGGGCGATACTGTTTGCATATAGGAACCACTTAGGGAGGTAACCCAGTCGGGACCAATGAATGAAAGTTGATCAATAGTCACAATTATTCCATCGTGAGGGAAATATATCACACGGAAAAGGGTGTATACAAGAGCTTTCATAGCATAGACATAATCACACCCAAGGAGTAAAGAAAAATCCAAGGGGTCTCAGACTACCATGACATCGATAAAGACAGTTTTCCCTCCCAAAGTTACATGAAATTGAGGAAGGATCCCTAAAGGCTGACTAGTTCTTCTGTTAAAAGATAACAGATTCTATGTAACCGATGCAAGCTGCGGACAACCCAAAGCATACCAAGCAAAAAAAGACAAAATACTAATGGACACACCTTCATCTATCAGCGTTTGAGGAGCGTCCCAACCACAAACCTGTATTGTAATCTGGAAAGGAACGTGAGAGGGAAGACAAGGTCCAATTAGCGCACCCCAATAAAAAAGGATGGCCTCATTACTTGGAGGGGGTTTCGCAGGAGAAGGAGGAATTCCCCCCGACACGGTAGAGTATGTATTAACGAGAAAAACATGATGAGTATCGGGTTTACTCTCTAGAAGGAGAGTAGGATTGATCGATGATTGGATCATATCAACCAATGGTGGACTTGGATAAACCACTTTAGCACTCTTCAGAGGAAGAGTGGGACTGACTAAGGAAGGGATTGGATCAATCACTTTATCACTCATCAAAGGAGGAGTGGGATCAACCGATGGCAGAACTGAATCGACCACTTGAGTTTCATTCTTCAAGGGAAGAATGGGGTCGATGGTTGGAGACAGATCGACCGCTTTGGTGTCACTCTCTACCGGGAGAGTGGGATCGACCGAGGATGAAAACAAATCGACCACTTTGGTGTCACTCTTTTGATGAAGAGAGGGGCTGATCGATGATGGAACTGGATCAACTACTTGGGTTTGTGGTTCAATCGAGGAGGAAACTAGATTGACCACCTGATGAACCGGACTGACCGGGGATGGAACCGGATTGACCAGTCCATCAACCAACGATGGTTTGGAGGAAAGCTTACGATAACCTTTTGGAAGTTGAAGTTTTTCCAAAAGAGAAGAAGCCTCGTCCATGCGAGGACAAAGGTGAGAGTAATGATTACCTTTACATAACATGCAAGGGAACTTGACAGTTTTCTTCTTCTTACCAACCTGAACACCACTAGTTGATAGGGTATCATCGACATGACCGACAGAGGTCGATGACATGGAGGACCACATTTCTAAGACCTTTGTAAGACCGGGGCAATCCCTCAGAAAGTGGTCACCCTTACAAAGGCTGCAAGGGAATTTGGGTTTTGGATTCTTCCTTGTAATATTGTTGACCTCATCAACACTCCCAATACTATTAATAGTAATTGGTTTCTTATAATCAACATCTGATGGTGTTGGGGCCTTTTTCCTTTTCGGGTTCTTCTTCTTCTTCTCGTTCCGTTTCTTCTTCTTCTGATCAACCTGGCTACTTGCTTTAGAGTTTTTACTAGGCGAAGAAGGAGAAATGGAAGGAGACTTGATGGATGAAGAAGGTGAAAAGTCGACATGAGGTTGATGTGTGGGTGGTGTATTGACATCCAAAGTATTAGATGCAACTGAAACATTGGGAGGATTCAGGATAACCAGAGTGGGGAACAACCAAACTGGTAATACAATAGTGAGTCCTGGAAGACTCAGTGTGACAACATATGGAGGACCAAAGTTTCCAAATGAAGGAAAAGTATAAGGTTCCCTAGGAGAAGGGGTTCCTCCATTGGTACTCCCAGGATTCAATGCGATTAACATTGACTCAACCTAAGGTCCACTAAGTAAAACAAACAACACACACTAAGAATATGAGAAGCAATGAATCAAACAAACCTTCCTACGATGAAACCACTAGTTGGTGATGAAATCCAACGTCACGAGATAAAAATAGGAAGGGGCGGGGATAGAGCGGGTGGATCAGTTATGTTGGTGACCTGCTTAACGGACTTATGCCTTGGTGCAAGCTTCCACGCAGTAATTGTGGATTTACCCTCCAAGGAGCCCGAGTGAGTTTGACCAATGTCTGTTCCAGGTACAGTGAGACTTCCCTTCACTGTCACCTTGTTTGAGACCCTAAATATTATGGCTACTAAGGTCACCAATTCGTAGTCAGCCCCTGGGCGGGTACAATCGACAGTCCAATCAGAACGTATGGGCAGGATAACAAGTCCAAAATTAACTTGAAAGGCTTCCACTCAACATTGTGGGTATACCTTCCAGTGACCCCCAATATACAAACCGACCACTACAAACAGTTGGTCCACGGAGGGATAATCTCCGTAACTCACCTGAATCTGACCTCGTGCGTAACCCCTGTGTGAGAGGGGGATCCCAGGCAGACTAATACGATAATTGGATTTAACTCTCCCTACTGGAAGATACTAAGTTTGTTTGATATCTTTGGAAATTTATCCCTTCAACCTATTCCAAATCCCTACACCTTAAACTAATGTAGGTTTGCTAACAAGGATGAAAAAAGTCTGATAAATTTTAGTTAAGCGTTGATTTTAATGGCTGTTGTTTACTTAGAGGGTGTACGAAAGTGAAACTAATGGAATGATGACTCACTTCCCCAAAATATGCATGAAATTTGATAAGCAATCATTTCTTTTCAATGAATACCTATTTAAGGGAAAGAGGAAGGGTCGTTTTCACTATCAAACACTTGATAAGGAATGCTCTCAATCAATTTTGTTCTCAATCAAATCCAACATGATGCTACAACATTTCAAAAATGCAAACTGATATGCAAACTAATCATTAAGATGTACTTTTGTCGTTTGTATGCGAATGATAATCAATTCAAAGCGAAATTTCTCCTGCCAACTACCCTTTCAGATCAAGGAGATTCAGACAAGAACATGCAGATTTCGCACAAACAACACACCCTTTTGCAATCAAAGAAGAGAAATAAAATAAAAAAAAACAAAAGGAAGGAGAAAGAGATTGGATCGGATGACCTCAAAGAACCAAATGATAAGAGTCACAGACTTCTAATGTCTTTCACTAGAGTTCCCACTCAATCAGATAGGAGAGAAGAAAGCAAGGGATTGATTTCAAGCTCTCATAAGAAAAAACTCAAAAATAATGAAGAAGGGCATAAAATCTGAACAAAAAGGTGTTTAATTCTCATGAGGAAGCATGTCAAAGGTCAAAGGAAGAATCATTGAGTCACAAAGCAGCTCAGCAAGTGAAAAAACAGGGTTTGGACCTCCAAAAAATGCAATTTTTGAAGAGATTTTGGGCAAAAAGGCTGGCGCTCTGGTATAAGGGCCACTAGAGAGTTATAAAGCTCTGTCCAACAACTTAAGGAAGCACTGGAGCTCTACTAACAAGGAAGGGGAGCACTGGAGTCCTAAAGCTCAGAAAAAAGTCCAAAAACCCAAAATGTCAATGGAATTTTTGCAATCAAGCTGAGTGTGATGGGGTAAAGAGTCAATCAGCAAATGCAATCAGATATAAAGGGGTGAACAAGGTCTGAAAACAATTAGAATGTAAGACAAGGTCTATGATGAAAGACAAAACTAAGAAAGTTCTGATTCGATCCCCAGTGGAGTTGCTAGTTTCTATTGTAGGAAAATCTCCCTGCGGATAAGTAGATTGCCTCAAAGAGCTAGACCCTAACTTTAAGACAGAAAGTGCTTAACGTGGACATTGAATTTCTTTCAAATCTATACAAACTAATACATGAGAATGAAGGAGAATAGAAGTACCTCTTTATCGACGTTTGTCCCTGCACGCTCCAAATCGAGCTCCAAACTCTCGCTCCTCACAGCGTCCTGTAGACAAACAAAGTATGACCGCTTCCTACTCTATTGATGTTAGCTTGAAAATAGATCTATCTATCAACGATAAGTTCATGTAAGATCAGACACAAAATATAAAGAAATAGGTCAAGCGTGTCATATTGATGAGAATGACGACAACAATACTTACAATCGTAGATGCAAATGAGACAACCTCGTCAAGTCCCCTTCGTCTAACCCTTGCTCGAAAGATCCACGACCTGGATGATAGCAACTTCACTAATCACTCTCCTCCAGCTGACTGTGTGTTTCCTATGAGATCATAGGTTTCATGCTAGCAATTCTTCCAAAATATCTCTGTTCCAACACCACTTATGAGATCACAAGTTTGGTGTGATTCTCCTTTTTCCAGTCCCCTTTCACCATGAGAAAGCTTGTTTATATAGCCTTGGAGAGGCTTTAACCACTTGAGATATCCTTGGGGAAGTTGAGGATTTTCCTCCTTCAATTAAGGATCTTCCCTAAGATCATGGCTGGAATAGGGATTCGAATCCAACTGCCTTCCAAGAATGAAAAGATCCTTCCCCCATTCATCTCAACAACTTAAAAACTGCCCAGAATAGGTAGCGCTCCCTCAAAAGGACCATCAGAGCGCTATAGCACTCCCTAGTATTCTTTAGGGGGGCACCAACGCTTTCAAAATCCATAGTGCTCCCTCAAAAGGGCCAGAGGAGCTTTATAACACTCCCAAACAGTGTAAGGGGGAGCGTCGACGCTCCCAGAAGAGGTATAGGGGAGCGCTCCCCTCCAAAAACTCAGTTTTTGAGGTGCTTTCAGATGGCAAAAGGTTTTCAAGCCTACTGACTCATTTCTCCTCTTCCAAATCAAATGTTTCAGGTGTTTCAAGTTTCTTTCTCATGTCGTTATAGGAACGACATAAGCATCATGGCAACATGCTTTCTTTGACACTTTACGACACTTGTGAGCAACATGCGACACTTGCGACCTTGTGAGCAAAATGCGACACTTGCGACCTTTGTAATGACGACACTTGCAACACTATCAAAGTGAGTAATATTGAGGTGTAACAACAACTATCTAATATAACTACCTCAAGGTCACTTCAGGGACTCTTTCTCTGATTCCCTTTAAGACTTTGTAGTATCTACTGCAAATTCTGTGATAAATCCTGCAACAATGGTGTCTAACCAGAATTCTTCTGCGCATGTAAATTTATTGTCAACTTGTTGTAGCCGTGGATCTCAATAGGATTCCATTATAGTTGTCTAATCTGATTTGTAGGGTGGTTTTCTTTCAACCTCAATAACCACTCCTGCAACACATGCGGGAAATCAAAGAAAAATACTTCATGCAATTCGTTGAATACGTGCTTGTCCAAATATGTGCACGCTGTTAACTTCGAGTTTCTGTTATATTTCTGTGAAAATTCCATCTCCTTTGTTTTCAACCAGCTCTTGATCTCTGCCTTCGTTGGGTTCCACAGTCTCAACATCCCCTTTTATATTCTCATTCGTTTAATGTTGTGTCACCAGATCTTCATGATTCTTCAACATATCTCATTCACTCAATCCCTTTCTGTTCCAACTGGAAACATAACCAGTTATTGGTTTATAGTTTACTCCTTCTACCCTTCTTGGGATGACCCATGTTTAGGTCCACTTGGTTTCCAACAAAACCCCCCTAAAACTATTAACCCTCTTGGTAAACCAGAAGGAAACACAACGCATAGATGCAATGCATAGTCTCACCCAAGATAGTTCTTATGGGTGGATGCAACGCTCAGGTGCTTGCGGCCTAGGAAATGAGTTGGGATCTGCGATTAAACTCTGTAGTATTCATTTATTACTTTAACATTCAACTTATATGGAATACCCTAACATTATTTCTCATGCATGTAACGTAACATATATGTCTATTCATTCACACATTTGTTTAACATCTAATCATTAACAACAAAAGAGATACATAACATTCAATCAAATAACACAAGATCTACCATGGTTCACCCCTCTTGGGCTACACCCACAAAGATTTGGCTGTTCTTCTCTTTTATTATTCTAGTTCCAAAACTATAGCGCCTTGCACATTACAATTCTCCATTAGAACATGTCGAGATCTACAATGAGGCGGACTAGATCACACCAGGCTCATTTTCTTGTGATCTAACCCTCAAGATCTCCCTTCTTCCCTCTCCCCAACTTTACAACTTACAGGGTCGATTGCGTTTTATAGTCATTTTGTCTTTTTACACCGTAGTAACACATACCTCTTGAACATAACCACCCCCAACCCCTACCTAGACCTCCTAGGTACCTACTTATACATGTTTTTAGCTTACCAACCATTACATTCTCTTACCAAAACCATAACCCTATCATGGCTAGGTCTTCTTGCATACGTGCCTCACATGCCTTCATTTTTTGCATACGTGTCTATTTTTCATGTGATGCTTTTCCTGCATGCACGTATTCCTTACACATTCTTATTCTTCTGCATGCACATCCATGTCTCATGTCGTGATTTTCCCTCAAAACTGGCATGTGCCCAACAATCTTCTTACATTGATTTATTCCACTTTATTCAATAGACCTTATTAACTAACGTCAATCTTTATTACATGGAAATATATTATTCTATGTACGTGAGGGGTTAGGGAGGTTAGGTCCCTAACATGCACGGAACCACATGATTGTCGGGTCCAAACCTGTGTGGATCTGCGTTTCTATGCAATTTTTTTTATAAGTAATTTATTTATTTATTTTTTATTTTTTCAGAAGCTTAGATTTACTTTATGCAGTTTGTAAAAGCCAAAAAAAGAAGGCTTGGGATTCATTCTTGCATATATAACTTAGTCACTCATATAATTCTAGGGGGATTAAAAAGAACCATAATATCTTTTGATTTCCTTGGTTTCCACATGGATGGATTAAAGTTTAGCATTTGAATTTCATTAAAAGTTTTTCTTTAAAAAAAATATTCACATTAATTCGAGACTAGAAACTTATTTAGGGGATCTTGGAGTATGCTCTTTTCTCGCACCATAGTGTGATCTTGGAAATCATAAAAATAGATTACTTAGAGAAGTCTTCATCTCCCTTGATAAAAATCTCTAGGAGAGGCCAATACCTCTTAGCTTGTTTTTTGAAACTTAATCTTAAAGAATTGTAAGGGCCCACACATGCCTACATGTGCACAATCTTAGGATAGTTTCAAATTTCTAGATTAACTCACTTAGGATGTTTACAACAATGTAAGGGCTCATACATTCCCACATGTTCACAATCTAGGAATAGTTTCAAAGATTTCTTAGATTAGAAAACATCCTAGGGAGATTAAAGCTCATAAGTAAGGACCCACATGTCCACCATGGTAGTCACTTAGGGATTTTTCAATTTCAGCAAGGATTGTTTGTGAAACATAGTAATTTAGAAGTAAGCAACCATTGTAAAGGACCAAGCGATGTCCACATGCCAAAATTTGCTCACTTAACTTATTAAAAATTCATCACTCACTATCACTTCTTTCACACATCATCACATATCCAAGAGGTATTTGTTGGAGACTTGAGACCGTAGTATGCTCTTTTCCTTGCACCCATAAAGCGATATGGGAGAATCAGAAGGGACTCACTGTAGTGTCCCCATAGCTGAGCCCCGTTACAGATCATGATATATGCAATGAATTCTAAATGTGTTCTATAGGCTGGTGAGCCAAGTTTTGTATAAGATGGAAGGCTTATGTGGTTGTTAGGCCAGGAAGCCTTAGTGTTTGAAGGCCATGAGCCTGTTGTTGTACTTGTATGTATGCAGAATATTTAATAAAATATAAACACCACCAGGTGCAGACCGACCATGATGAATGAGTGAAGGGGGACTGAGCGTCCACAGAGTGGGCAAGGAACTGGGGGCTGGAAGGTGGGAAAGTGGCTGAGTGATGAGCCTAGGGGATAAGCCCAGGGGCTTAAACCTGGAAATAATATTTTAATATTGTTTCAAAAAGTTATGTGCATCATATGTTTTATCCTAAGTCCTTTTGGAAGGACACGTGATTTGCCAAGTGGTGGGAGGAACGCGTGCTGGTGGAACGCATGCAGTTCCCAGGGTGACAAGTGTCAACCCTGGTGCATGCAAATAAAACAGACGAAGTAAGATGTGAGGGGGGGGATCTCATCCATTCGATCCAACTGTACTGAGGGTGATCAAGGGAAGCCAGTCTGCAAGAGACCCTCGTGTAATTATGATACAGAAAAGAATGCCTGTGTTTTTCCTGAAGAATCCGTGTACACCCCTGTCCAGAGCTATGGAGTCTGTGTCTGATTATGAGAAATCCCGTGCGTGTAACCCCAACCTACGTGAAGCCTGTGTTGATTTCAGGGAAGAGTCTCTGTTTGCCCAGGAAAATCCGAGCGAGCTTTTGCGTGAAGCCCTCTTCTGAAATCTTGACCGAGAGAACATTCTGTAGCTGCCACAAAACCTGGAGACTTCCGGTCCGGTCTGTTCCTGTAACCTAAGGTAAGGGAGACTGGCATCTGAAGGACTGTCCAGGAGACAAATAAGGTGCACTCTCCTGGGGTGGAATAGGCATGTGGGGAATGAGGGTCTGTGGGTAGTGAACTGCTAAACTAGTTCTTGGGAAGCCTGTGTCTGTTTTCCCTGTGTTTGTTGTGGCATGCAGTTCTGGACTGCATGAGGCTTGTTGGCCTGTGAGCGACTCCCTCCAGGTGAGAGAGTGCGCAAAGGAAGGAGAGAGCTCTTGGAAGGAACCCTGTAGCTGCCATAGAGCCCAGAGACTTCCAGTCCAGTCTGTTCCTGTAACCCAAGGTAAGGGAGACTGGCAGCCGAAGGAATGTCCAGGTGACAGAGAAGGTGCACTCTCTTGGGGTGGAACAGGCATGTGGGGAATGAGGGTCTGTGGGTAGTGAGAATGGGAGATTCTTGGAAAGCATTCTTCCTGGTGGTTGTGTATGACTGAATTCCCTGTAACATGAACCTGAGCCTGGATTCCTTGTTCTAGGGTGGAGCTCAGTCCCAGCTCAGGGGTGACCCACTGTTGAGTTGAGGAGCAATGCGGTCTATAGCTGGGAGGTTCGTGGAAGGCCTGCATTTGGTTGGTGGATTCCACCATTGATAAAGATAGGTATCTGAATTATGCTTTGATCATGTTTTGCATGACTGGGCTGTTTATGTATCATGTTTTCTGCTATGTATATGAATTAATATGATAAGGCTAAATGCTTGTTGAATTTAGTAGTAATTCATATGTTTTACTCTGAGTTAAATGTATTAATTTTCTTGAATGCATGTGGTTATATAATTCCAGTATGAGTTATGTAAAATTCCATGTACAGATTGGGTAGAGAGAGGTTTGAAAGCCTCGGTAGTGAAAAAGGTACACTACAGAATGGTATCAGAGCCAAGGTTTCGACACTTAGCCTAGATGGGCCAGTGGAGCGGTCTTTGGACTGAGAATGAGAGGGGAAATTGAGTCAGGAGGACCAATTTCAGACCCTAGTTTGCTCCGAAACGTCAAGGAGACACTTGACGAGTTTTTATTAAGAACTCAGGAAGTTTAGCGGTGCAGTGAAACTGCAGCCGATGTGGTCTACGACCACGGGGAGACAGGTCTCTACACCAATGGTGTTAGAACCGTAGGATCTGTTCGGAAGGGAAGGCGAACCCTTGTAACCGTCAGATATGGAGAATGTGCACAAGGTTTAAAGCCTTTGGATATTGCACAGGGGATTGGAAAAT
>ML777042.1:1242074-1283835 GCA_009831015.1 Picea engelmannii
TTGTGGGCCATTTGAGATCCTGGAAAGGATTGGGCCAGTTGCATACATGCTTGCATTACCTGCATCTATGACTGTACATAATGTGTTTCATGTTTCAATGCTTAAGAAATATGTACCTGATGCTAATCATGTTATTGATTGGACTGTAATTCAGGTGGAACCATAAGGTGTCGTGCAAGTGCATCCTGTATGCATATTGGACAGGAAAAGAAAACAGCTCCGGAATCGAGCTATAGAGCTTGTAAAGGTCCAGTGGACCTGGTACGGTCCTGAGGATGCGACATGGGAGCATGCATATGTTATGCGGGTAGAGTACCCGCATCTTTTTGAAAATTTTGAAGAACTTGCAGATGCGATGTAAGTTGCACTGAGGACAGTGCAAAAATAAGGGGAGGGGGATTGTAGTGTCCCCAAGGCCGAGCCCCGTTACAGATCATGATATATGCAATGAATTGTAAATGTGTTCTATAGGCTGGTGAGCCAAGTTTTGTATAAGCTGGAAGGCTTATGTGGTTGTTAGGCCAGGAAGCCTTAGTGTTTGAAGGCCAGGAGCCTGTTGTTGTACTTGTATGTATGAAAAATATTTAATAAAATATAAACACCACCAGGTGCAGACCGACCACAATGAATGAGTGAAGGGGGACTGAGCGTCCACAGAGTGGGCAAGGAACTGGGGGTTGGAAGGTGAGAAAGGGGCTGAGTGATGAGCCTAGGGGCTTAAACTTGGAAATAATATTTTAATATTGTTTCAAAAAGTTATGTGCATCATATGTTTTATCCTAAGTCCTTTTGGAAGGACACGTGATTTCCCAAGTGGTGGGAGGAACGCGTGCTGGTGGAACGCATGCAGTTCCCAGGGTGACAAGTGTCAACCCTGGTGCATGCAAATAAAACAGACGAAGTAAGCTGGTGTCAACACTTGTTTAATTTAACAGTAATTCATATGTTTGACTCTGAGTTAAATGTATTAATTTTCTTGAATGCATGTGGTTATATAATTCCAGTATGAGTAATGTAAAATTCCGTGTACAGATTGGGTAGAGAGAGGTTTGAAAGCCTCAGTAGTGAAAAAGGTACACTACACTCACTTGTTTGAAAAAATATTTTTCTCACACCACTCTTAATCAACGAAGTTGGTCCATGACTCCAATTTCACAACCCACTTTCAAAATATAAAAGAAACCATAATAAACCCAGTTTCTAACCTCCACAGGAGGAACACAAAAGAATTTGATATTCGAAGTTACAATTTTTGGGATAGGCATCCAAATAACTCCCCATCATCATTTCTCACTTGAAAACTTTGAAAGTTGTGAATTAGGATACCAAAATCCTCCCAATCAAGCATTCCTACACCATAAGGCAGGGAGACACCTGTGAAGGGTTGAAGTCCAAGTTTCAGTTGTTCTTTGCGTGCCTCCTTGGGTCACCTAACCCTTAGAAAGAATCCGACTTGTGACTGATTTCTAAGGCCAAAAATCTAAATGTTGTACTTGATCAAAGTAACTTAGTGGCCAATTCTAGATTGTATCTACCTAGGTGGTGGTTGTGGGTTGCAATCACACCTTAATCATATTTTGAATGAATGTTGGGAAATATCGCCAGTCCTTTCGGGATATACGCCCTTCACCCCTCATTATAACTGCTTATTCTTACCTTCAATAGCTCCTCTTCCGATGGATTCATGCCCCACTATTGAGTGCTTTTAGAGGGACCAATGATTTTTGAGAGGAAGGACAAAATGTCTATTGGGACATGTGCATTTTATTTTATTCCCCCACACGGATAAAGCCTCAAACCATCGTACATTGTTACTTGTTTATGTATGATTATCACTGATTGATCACATATAGCTTTCAAAACATTTTTGAGATAGTCCACATTTACTGAAACACTTTTTCATTTATTCTTCTCACTACCACTTGCACACATATACATATAGTATAGAACCATAGGGGAACCACAACGTCCCTGTCATTCTAGACATCTGAAAATTGCCCCCTAATCTTGGGAGGTGTTCCCAATTTGGATGACACATTAGTACAACCAATGCACACACCAATGAGTGCCACTATTTTAGGATTAGCTTTTCCTGGGTCCACCTCACTATGCACCACTATCTATAAAAATCCACCCATATAGTATCCCTTCCTCTTCAGGAATTTTATTTCCAACTATCAACCACCATGGTAGCAGAAAAAAACCTACCATATATAAAAATATCATCTTCTTCCCAGTTAGGAACCCTCTCCTAGTTATATTAGCCATCCAACACACACAAGGAGAAATAAGAGAAACACCTACTATCAACCCCCATGGCATGGGGGAAATGCCTGTACAGATGGGGGTACTCATAGTTCCCACCATAACTACAATCAAACCAAGAATAGATATACCACCCATACATGGATGTTACACATTATTTTGGTCACCCTAGTGATCGACTGATAACATGTGTTTAACTCACTCACATATTCCCTGAAAATATTAAAAGAGACTTTCTCCACGAGAAAACTGGTTTGCTTTTCCTCTCTCTAAAACTATGACAAAGAAGATCGTCGCACCTTGATCTATGCTTGGGGTATGACAATGCTTGATCGTCACACTCTGCACCAAATATGGATTGTGGTGTCGTCGCAGGATGCCTATGCATAAGGTGTGACGATGCTTAAGCAAGGGAAAAGTCAAAATTGATGAATGTTCTATAAGGGAATCTTCTAGAAGATGAGGTGGCCTCTGATAAGTTTGGATTTTAGTCACTTCTCTGATTTAATGGGATCATCCTAATCTCCTCATCCATCCCTCTTTCACCCTATATAAGGAGGTATCTCTCATGGAAAATGATAAGGTTGGAAAGGCTAATATTTTCATATGCATGAAGAATTCTGCTATAGATTATACTTGAGATATATTTTCTTTAGCTCTCTAAGTCATATTGTGGATATTATTCATCAAAGGCATTGGAGAAAAGGTGTGTGTGTTGGAGAAAGAGACATCGAAAGGGATCTTGCAACATCAAGGCATGGGTTGTATTCTCCACTTTCCATTTTAATATAATGCATAAATACGTTTCTTCCCTATAAAGGTGTCTTGGATTTTATTGTATAACTCCTTGATATTATACATAGAATTCATTGGAATATATATATCTTTGTTATATCTCTCTTTTTTGGTTTGTGCTTCTTAAACAGGTTCAACATCCCGCAAATGAAAATATGGAGTGATAAGGATGACACTAGCGAGGATCAAGGGTCATTTAAAAGGGGATGTCTCTCATTCCTCTCTGAACTAGTTTATATGACAATGAAGTCTAAGATGAAGTTAGTATTCTATCTTGTTTTGTTCTAGCTTCTTGTGGAAGTTAGAGAGATTAGTTTGTGTCTGCACTTACTAATTTGTACGATAAGAAAATTGGTGGCCATACTCGAGATACAAACTCTTTTTGGTTTTTTGCTTCTTATTTGCTTTTAGCCTGCCTTCTTTTGATCAATTTCATTCTATGAGTCTGTGGGTGATCAACCTTGACTCTCTGGTCCTGAAAGTTCATTGAGAAATTTTGTTATTTTTCCCATTTTTCTTTTTATTCAGAGAATGTTGCATAGTGTCCTATTGACAACCTGTGACGATTCCTGGTCATCGCACTCTACTTAGGCAGACCAAGGCGACAATGTCACACTGTGTCTTATTGACAGTCTGCAACGATTCTAGATCGTCACACTGTACTCCTCTATATCCTGCGACGATTCTTGTAGGAATTGTTGGGTGATAGTTGAATTTATTTTCTTGACCCAGATTTGTCTTTATTGTCTCGGATAAAATTTTGGCACTGGTGAATGATTTTTTTACAACTTTTAAGCCTGGATTTGATTGATTTTCAAGAATTGAAAGTCTTCTTTACAAACTTTGCAAGTTTTGTTTCTTGACTTCTTATCGCAAGGGTATAATCTCATGATTTTGTTCATTCATGGTTGTTTGATAAGTAGTCCTTGATTTCTTTTGAAGTTTTGGATTGTTTTTAATTTCTGGATTGTTGATTGATTAAGAGATAGTTCTTGTTTGCATTCGACAAAAGTTCTCTTATCATTTCATTTTTTTTTCTTACATTGTGAGTTTGATTTGGGAATAGTGTTGAGAGTGCAGTATTTTTCTTGGACCATTCTTTTTTTTCTTCATTACCTCTTTGTTCTGATTTGAAATGGAAATAACTGAACTTTATTCTTCTTTTTAGTGGTTTTGGTAAGAATTTTTTGCATTCATATATTTTTTGAAAAGAGAAAATTGGAAAAGTTCATAGATTCGATTCTTTGGAATTCATATCATTCAAACAATTAAGAAATTGTACTTGTAGCTTTTGTATTTTGGAAAAGAGAAACATTCTCCCTACTATAATTAGAGTTCATTGAATGAAACATTTTCATTTTATCTCTTCTTGCATATTATTGGGTCAAGGTCAAATATATCATCAATTTCACTTCAATTTCCCTTTTGAGTAAGCAATAACCTTTAAAATACAACGTAATTTTAAAATCTATTAGCAACTTTTATTTTCTATAACTTCTCTACAACAACATTAGCTAGGATAGCTCTTTGGAATAGGTTGTAAGGCACACTCTCCAAATAATCAAAACACACAATAGTATCTTGTGATAGGGAGAGTACAAATCCACTTGCTACATTTTGTCATGGGAAGCCCTTCTAACACAAGGGTCAAGCACGAGGTTACATTAGGAATGACATAGTTACTCACCCTGCTTTGTTGGTATTAGTGTAGAGATTGCATGTATTATTGGGGGTGAATTGAGAAGAAAATACCATGGGGACCTTCTCGAGTTGATTTCGAGCTTAGATACCCTGCCCTTGCGCATGGATTAGACTATTGAATCCTTCCCCATGAATCATTGTCGTAATTGGTAAACTTAGTGGCCTATCTCTTTTGAGTCTTTACATGAGGTGTCTGTGGAGGGGCAAGTCTTCACGGTACCTGGAATTGACGTTGGCCAAACTCACTTGGGATCCTTGGAGGGTATACCCACGATTATGTGTGGGATCTTGCACTAGGGTGTAAGTCTGTTAAGCAGGTCATCGATGTAACTTTTCTACCTGCTTTATCCCAACCCCTTCTTATCTTGATTTTGCGACGTTGGATTTCATCACCAACTAGTGACTTCGAAATAAGAAGGTTTGTTTGCGTGTCTGATATATAGATTTGATTAGTGAGTGCTGTTTGTTTCTGTAGTTGGCCATGACTTTATTTCACTCTTTATTTGGTGTGGCCAACATCAACCCTCGCCGTTCACGTAGGATGCAGGGATTACCTCCAGAAGATCCAAAAGAATATATTCCTTTGCTTCCTAACTCACCATAGGGTTCTCCTGAAGGAGCAGTCAATAAATATGTAGCCTATGATATTGGAAGTTATAATCCATTGGAGGAATCCATACTTCTCGTAAATCCATTATTGAGTGTTGTACAAGATCCACTTTTACTCTGGATAAATTCATTGGGAGATGTTGTTGTTGAAGATTATACTGGAATACCTACTGGACCTTACACAAAGTCCGGTGTAGATGATCCACTCTTTCAGAGTGAGTCATTTAGAATCACGGTTCACATTGCTAGAAATTTTGATCCTATCTCTTCTGGTCCTATTCATTCTCTTTGGAGAACTTCTTCGAGACAAGATATTTTTGAAAAACTAGGAATGAGTCATCTATGCCAGAGGACCTCTAATCAACCTATGGAATCACATACGCCTGTGAATTATACTACCTATACAGTCCCCTTAGATCATTTTATTGGCACTACCAGTAATGTTGTCACAGTATTAGACCAATTGTTGGTTGGTTCTCATACAATTATTCCTCTCCATCTTGCTAGCTCTACCATGGTCCCACAAACTACACCTGTTTTTTCTGGAAGTGCAGTAATCACTCAAGATTCTATTGGAAAACCACTTCCTCTTTGACCAAATATGTCACTTCCACCTGGGTATCATGCTCTAAATACTTCTATTGCTAATCCGTCTGAAGGGGATAATGTTTTTGTTCCTCCTGGGTATAATGATGCTAGTGGTTATGTTCCTACACCTACCCAGGTTCTCTCTAGGGGGATTATCATTCCTCCTCTACCTTCACCTGGAGGATCTAATCATCCTGGCCCAAGTATCTCCAATCAAATTGGAGGCACAAGTCATTTTGTCACTTCTGGTTTTCAATTTCCTGCTAGAAGTCAACCTCAAGTTGGGGGGAAACCCCACGTTGGGGGTTATAACCCAATGTATGGGAAGTATATCCCTGGATTACAGTCTCAACCTTGGAATTTTCCTTCCCAAGGCCATCAAAAACCACCTGGGGGGAAACCTCTTCAAGTTAACTCTTTTGTACCCCCTAATCCTGGGCAACCATATCCAAGTTTTATGAATCCTACCCGGGGTCAAGGTTTTCAGTCTAATGCTCCTTCCCATGGAAGATTACCAAATCAACCAACTCAAGTTGGCTATTTGAATAAAAACCCTCCACAAACTAATTTGATAGGGCCTTCTAACTATTTATAGATTGCTTATGGTCCTACTAGTGTACCTACGGGACTACCTCCTCAGAATTACCAGTTTCCTCAAGTGAACATAGAGTTGTAGTTTCTTGCTACTTTGGATTTATCGGATTTGTCTAGGATTTTGAATGATCCTATATTGCATTCTCCTTATTGGCTAGTCAAACCTGCCAAGTTACCATAAGGAGAAGACCCAAATAATCACGTCATGACTTTCCATCTTTGGTGTTCATCCAACTCTTTGATGGATGACTCCATTAGATTACATCTTTTCCAATGAATTCTGACGGGTTCTGTTAGCGCTCTGTAAACTTCATTCAACTAAGAAAAAGAATGACAAAGGAAACCTACAAACCAAATTTGAGGCCCAAAACTAGCCTTTCGGACCTGGAGAGGGCTCTCTCTGGAGACTTGGTCTTTGTACAATATATGGCTTTAAGCTATCAACTATATTTAACATTTTCGGTTCTATTAGCAAAAGAAAGAAAGACCTTGGGCTATGGAGTCAATTTAAGAAAAAGATAGAAACAAACGACTCAGTGACTGCACTCAAGAGGCTAAAGGATAAATGAGCAACAATATTTCAATTTAAAATCACTGAATGTAGCGAGAGAAAAACACATAAAGAAACTCGTAGCACCATTGAGGACGAATTCAGAGTTCGCTTAGAAGAAACACATTTTGTCTAAATGGTGCGAATCTAGAGCACTGCACGATGAATTCTAGATTCGAAATCACGTTCGGATTTATATATAAAATACATATGTGAATATAAAGAACACAGGAAAGCACATACAAAAAGAAAGAACAAAATACATCAAATTGTCACTGTTAGAATCTTTTCATCAAAGGTTAAGGACATTTTCATTAAGTTTCAATCAGATCAAAATTACATTCAATAGTCATTGTCTACACTATTTTTCCAACCAACCTGGATTACATTGAAAAGAAAGAATATATAGACAAGGGTGTGCCGCTTGGCCTACCCCGCACTATAACCACTATCCTTGGAAGTTAGGATCTGACTACTCTCGGTCAGATGACTCTTCATATGGCCTTTTACTGAAAATATAAACCAACTGTACTTGATCACATCATATCTACTTGTCTTTGCCACGACAGTTCAGTCATTAGCAAGATCACGTTGTTAGAGAATGATGTGTCAATGCTTTCCTTTGACAGAGCATCTGAGTGATCAAGTGTTTTTTGTCAGAATTTTGTCAAACATTGTAACAACCTCGATTTCTGCTGCGCAATCGTTTGTTGGTGCGTGCATCTGGTAGATGACTTGTTGGCATAGGGGAAGACCCAGGGTTCAATGCTACAACAACACACCAAAAAAACCCTAACTACCTGCCCTTTCAGAAACACCTGCGATGTAGATGAATTCTCACTCGAGGTAGAGGAAGGGGTGGTTGCGAGACTCAGGTGTCTGCAACCTTAGCTGGGAAACATATATTTGATTATAATACTTAATAGAGCACTTAGCACCATTGGATCCTCAATATGCAATCAATATCTACTTTGATGATAAAACAGAGCTTCACAGCATTCAAACTGATCTAATGTAATTAAGCACTTCGAAAAAACAAATAGATTAGATCTCACAGAAGTAAGCACTAAGCACATTCATAGAAGTCAGATATAACATTCATAGCACAAAGCATAAGCAGATCTATCTATATCAAATCACTTAGCAAGAGAAGTTATAAACACATCAAGACAAGCACAAACTATAACAACATAGTGTTTACGTGGTTCACCCCCACCCTAGGGCTACATCCACCAACTCTTCTTCTTTATTGTCTCCAGTCAATTGGTTACAAGCATAGAGCCTCAAAACCCTACTTCTCCTAGGACAGGAGATCTGCGCACCTCGCTAGATCCTCCTTCCTTGCGTTACGACACAAAACACTCACAACCTATTACAATACCTTTCACCTAGCTCTGCAAGTCTCTCACAGTATGCACAGAGCATCTACACACTATACTTGCACGTAGCACTTAACTATCTTGTATACACCACATAGATGAACCACCACTTCTATATAGCCTAAGAATCTATTTATATATTACAAAATAGGCCTAAACATGGGTAAACCCATGGGATGCCATCCCATTCCTGTTACATATTCCCAAAAACCCAAAAAGGGGCCGAGATCCCATGATCTCCGCTTTGTTTTGTGCTTGTCCTTCAACAGGCTGTCGAAGTCCCAAAATAGGTCAACCTGACCAAGAATCTCCCAAAACTTGGTCAAGGGCCAACATGCCCCCAACACTCACCTGTGACTTGTCCCAAGTCACTCTAGTCTGACTAGTTCTGCCTCGAACGCCTCAAGCTTGGATCGAGCTGCTTCGACCTACTTCTATGCTACGACCTCTTTCTCGATGAACTCCTGGATTACTACGTCATTCACTATCCCTTCTAAGCATTGTTCTGCTACATTAACAACCTGCTCTAGCTCTGCTCCTCGGCTCTCGACCTCTGTGAAAAACTGATAGGCCTTATCTTGCACAGGTTGGAGCCGTTGAGTGACTTCCATAAATTTTCTTTGAATTGTATGGATATGCTGCTAGAGAATTTGCTTCTTTTTAGATCTATTGATTGTTTCTACAACTAACAGGGCCTTTAGCTATGCCTATAGTGTGTCTGCGTGCTACTTCGCTTCCTTGAGCTGCAAATCCATTGCCTACAATTCCAGATTCTAGGTGAGGTTCTCATATGTTTGGGCACTGCGGTTACTCAGTTTCTTTCATTCCCCGATAAGAGACTCGAGTCTCTCAAATGCGCTCCTGGTGGTTGATTCCCTTTGGTATCTTACATCTTGTGGGGTCTCGGGCACAATGCATAGCTCTAAATCTGCTATGCACTACTGAAGGATCACTTCTTCAAGTTGCACTACTTGTTGTGGAATTCTCTCTTTGGCCTTTACTTCTACAATTGTCACAGAGCGAAGTGCTCTGATGACCATTTCTTTTACTTCGAGTTGCTTCACGAGCAATTGTTCCTTTTCTTTCTGTAGTTGGGATTTTTCTTCGTCGGACTTTTCCTAGAGAGCAAGCTTCTCCCGTTCTGCAGTACTGCGTTTCTCTACGAGGACTCCTTGTACTTGTGTCAAAGCCTGGGTGGCTTGTGTTGTTTCTTCTTGCACTCGTCAAAGGCGAGCTTCGACTGTATCAACTATTCGGTGGAGTTGAGCTAGCTCATCTCCCATTTCTGGTGTTCCTAATGACAGAGGCACAGTGGAGACTGCGCGAATAGACTGTAGTGCTCGATGTACTCCTTGGAGATCAATCTCAATTCTATTGTAAATTGATTCTTGTTTAGCCTCTTGTTTCTCTGCTATCTCCAACGAAGCATAATTCAGGGTTGCTATAATGAAATCAAAGTCATCTGAGGTGAGGATAGTCTGCATTTTGGTCATAGAAGCTTTCGATTTCTTCCGGGAGGAAGGCTTCAGGGGGGGAAACCTTCCTTTTCTTCGAGGGGTCCTCCTCATCTCTAGGCAGTG
This sequence comes from Picea engelmannii, assembly GCA_009831015.1. Classification (NCBI taxonomy): domain Eukaryota; kingdom Viridiplantae; phylum Streptophyta; class Pinopsida; order Pinales; family Pinaceae; genus Picea; species Picea engelmannii. Next base: position 1,252,136 of record ML777042.1, read on the forward strand.
TAACCTCGCCTTTCTTCTATTCAACTTCTGTGCCATCTATCTCTCCTCCATCACCTCCTTTCTCTGGTGAAATGGAAGCAGTCTTCACGGATGCACTGTCTAAATCCTAGACCTCTTAAGTTTTCTTCGACTTGCTAGGTCCGAGTGTATCCTGCGTAGTTTCTAGACTGTCTATATTGGATATCTCCGCAAGGTCTGCTGGAATGAGGAGGTCTGTTGACCAGTCCTTGGTGATCTCCTCCAAGTCCTCCTCTGTTATCTTGTAGTAGGACTGAAGTTGCTTCTTGTGCTCATCAACACGCGCTGTGATATAAATGAAATGGCGGTCCACGCTGAATTTCATCAAAGGTCAGAACCTATGTAAAGTATTTGAAGTTATGCGAGGTGCGGACTGTATGGATACCTTAAACTATTTGTAGTATGTGTGAAATACAACATTGGACTACCACTGTTTATTCATGTCACTTGAATACCACAGTTTGATGAACTTCGCGACCAAAGGTTGAAAGGGCTCGATGTTCGGGAAGGTTTCACCTTCCGACATCTCCCAGGAAATGAAAGCGATCATGATCAATAGCCAGCTGAAGTGAAATTCGTACCCTTGATCCCAGGCTTCTCTGTAGTCAAGTTCTGATTGGTTCACCAGGTACTTCACCCAATTCATTTGTAGGCCCTCTGTGCACTTCCCTGCGAGGTCAACAACAAAAACAGTGACTTGGGTGGGTCGGTTCTTTCGTACTAACTTTCCTACGATCAATTGATATGTGAGGCACATTGCACCACTCTATATAGAAGATACCTTGTAGCCTCACATGCCCTGCTCGACATTTCCATAGGTGTCCTTGATCCTTTCAGCTAGAGAACGATCTATTGTTTTTCTGGGATACAAATATCGTGGGTCAGGGCCTTGCATACCTAGCCCTGTGATACGATTTATCAATGTCAAATCCACTGTTATGCGATGGTTTAACCATAGATAACCTCCACAGTAACAATACAACATCAATTTGACACATGCATTCAGCTCCTAGTGTCGTCCGAAGTGCGTAATCTTCATAATGTTCAACAGGGTTGACTGCGCGAGGTTGTGGGTCCATGATTGAGGAAGGATCTTTGAATTATTTCCCTTTGTTCTGGTCAGGTACTTATGCGGGGTGAGCATGTTGTAGACCTTCCTGTCACCGAGGTTGAAGTTGCTAAACTTCAATGTTGCAATATTTTCTTGGTCTGCGTGAACTTCACGTATCCCTTTCGTGAGGTACACAGTGATCAAGGCATAAGCAAAGTCTCTGGGCACACTGTCTCGATTTATTGCGCCGCTTAGAGGTGGTATATAGTCAGGTGATATGCTCAAAATCAACTTAGCATTTTCTAGATCATCCCTGTGCTTAGTTCGCTTCTCATCTGATGGTCGTGATGGTCCGACTCAAGCAGTTGACATAGAGGCTGGCAGTCCTCGCATGGATGATGCTTGTACACCTGTGGATAATCCTCTCTCTGACATGACTCTTTCAGTCATCAAGTCAAGGAGTACTTTGGTCACTATTTCTTCGACTGCGTTGAGTTCCTCGGACATATGCGCTCGGGATTAATTATATCGGGGTCAAATTAGCTTAGACACTATAGTGATATAGAGATAAAGAGTGAAACAATCACTATATAAAATTGGCTTAGTCTGTGGGCTCAAATTCTCAATTAGAAAAAGTGTTCTCGGTGCATGGCGCGACGGGATAAATAGGTAACTCGACAACAATTTTCTTGCAACGGGTATGAAGCCTCCATTAACCCTGTTTGGTTTGTTATGGCACGGTCCAACGGTCTAGTGTCGAGATTTAAATTCCTTTCCACCCGCTCGGGGCGACAGTCGAACGGTTATAATGTCCCCAACGGCTATATTGCTTCGCCATGGCGAAGTACCATGTGTCGCTGCTATGATATCCCAACAAAGTTCCAATTTTGCAAATTTCCCTCCTGCGAAGTTCCCTCTGGAACTTTCTGTAACTTTTCAATTGTATCCCTCTTCTTACTTAGATTTCTAGCCTTCTTTCCAGTGAGCTTTGTCTCGGTATGTATTTTTCCATTCTGATTCTTATCTTTGTTTGACATAGTCACTGCACGATATTGAGATTCTTTCCTAGGACTGAGGGGTAATACCTCATCTTTATTTGGGATAGGTACTTCAGTATCCTCTGGGTCTTCTAATGTTCTTGCAACTTCGACATCTGGGTCTCTAGTGTTAAATAAATTTGATCTATTCTCCTGTTCTTCAATCAAGTGTGCGACCCTTCTGGTCATGGAATATTTTAACTCTTGATTTTTCTTCTCTAAGACTTCTTCTTCTTCCTTTCGTCTGACTCGATCTCAGTCAATCTAAGGTTTTCCTATTAACATGGTAAACGGGGCACTGTCTTTAATAAATTTAATAATCTCAAAATCTTCTTCTTTCGAGGTTCCATTTGCACTCATAGGTATCTGAGCGAGCCTTCCACATAAGTTTATTACCTTTCCTCTAAATGACCCTACTCCTCCTAATGAAGGAATCATAACAGGCCTCCCTATAGCTTCCCAAGTTCTCTCTGTCATGATATTCACCCGTGTCTCTTCATCCAGAACACAGTCAATGTCGAAGTCTCCTATTATTGCTTCAAGGCATTCTTTTTCTTTAAAGATATCTAATAAGTTGACATGTCGGTGGTCATTCATGGTTTCCTTCATCTGTAGCAATACTTTCTCTGATTCTTTCCAGGATTCTGCTATAGTCTCTGGATCTAGCTTAGGGTTTTCCTGATTCAGATTCATTCTTTCAACTTTAGCAATCATTCTAGGGCAATCCAACACTTCATGGTCCATAGGTTTGCAACAAAGACAACGAGGTCTTCTTCCAGGGAATTCCTTAGCAAGATGTCCCGGTCTTCTGTAGCTGTAACAAAGAGTTAATCATCTCTTCCTTTTAAATGATCCCCAACTTCTCCTGTATTGCGCGCCAAGGTTATAGGAGCTAACCTACAACAAATTATTTCTAGGATATTGCATCCATTTGTTAGTCCAAACATTATTTCTATGCATAGGTATAACATATCTTTCACTATTCTTGTCAGATCTATTAATATCAAATATTCCTTCAACTATCAATACCCTAGTTTTCGAACTAGGAAAAACTCTATTAAACATACCTAGATCCATACTCTAGAAACAAAAATTATCACTTATCTTACTTTTACAGAGTACAAAGATTTCAGATCTAAAAATTTTCACTATTCTTACCTTTATCAAAGCACAGAGCTTGCAGATCTTACCTCTTTTAATAAAAAATTCTCACTTTTACCTTTCTTAGAACACAAAGCTTTCAGATATTGCTTCTCTCATTCATATCCAACTTATTTTCTTTAGATCGAGCTTCTTTATTTTAGCACAGATCTTTATAAATCAAGAAGAATACTATGCACTAGAGCGACAGATCTATGCACAGAGCTTTCACAACTTCAGGACGAATCTTTGCACAAAGATTCTTCTTTCTCAGTTCCCAATAGTGATAGTTTCAATCCTGACAACAAAACCATTTGTTGGCATAGGGGCAGACCTAGGGTTCAACGCTACAACAATGCACCAACAAAACCATAACTACTGGCCCTTTCGAAAACACTTGCGAAGCAGATGAAGTCTCACACAAGGTAAAGGCATGGGTGGTTGTGAGACTCAGGTGTCTACAACCTTATCTGGGACATAGATATGTGATTATGATACTTAATAGATCAATTAGTTTCGTCAAATTCTCAATATGCAATCAATATCTACTTTGATGATAAAACAGAGCTTCACAACATTCACACTGATCTAATGTAATTAAGCACTTATCACAAATAGATGGATCAGATCTAGCAGAAGCAAGCACTAAGAAAATTCATAGAAGTCAGATCTAACATTCATAGCACAAATCATAAGTATATCTATCTATATCAAAGCACTTAGAAAGAGAATTTATAAACACATCAAGACAAGCACAAAGCAAAACAACACAATGTTTACGTGGTTCACCCCCACCCTAGGGATACGTCCACCAACTCTTCTTCTTTATTGTCTTCAATCAATTGGTTATAAGCACAGAGCCTCAAAAACCTACTTCTCCTAAGAAAGGATATATGCGCAGCTCGCTATATCCTCCTTCCTTGCGTTACAGTACAAAGCACTCACAGACTATTACAAAACCTTGCACCTAGTTCTGCAAGTCTCTCACAATATGCACAAAGCATCTACACATCGTACTTGCATGTAGCACTTAACTATCTTGCATACAACACATAGATGCAACACCACTTCTATCTAGCATAAGAATCTATTTGTATATTACAAAATAGGCGTAAACATGGGTAAACCCATGGGCTGACATCCCATTCCCATTACATATTCCCAAAAATCCAAAAAGGACCCAAAAAGGGGCTGAGATCCCATGATCTCTGCTTCGTCTTGTGATCCTCCTTCGACAGGCTGTCGAAGTCCCAAAATAGGTCAACCTAACCAAGGATCTCCCAAAACTTGGTCAAGGGCCAACAAGACTGCAGACCATTGCAGGTGCCTCCAAAATGATGACCCTAGCTATAGAAAAATGCCTTTCTTCAAATTTTCGCACGTTTAACGTATACCTGTCTTCTGCCATGGATGAGATTTCATCGATGGGTGTTGTATGCTTTCCATGCAGGTATCTATTAGAGACCCTACCTCCCGATAGGAAATAGGATGTGGGGAAACAAAATGTGTGCCACATCTGAGAAGAAAAAAAATGGAATCAGTTAATCATTCTTTTGTTCTCGTCTGCAGTCTTGATACCTGAAGAATTCTCCTGAGAGACTAGTTGCGCATTTTTAGGTTCATCACTTGCCTTTGCAGAACCACATTCCCTTTCAATTTCTTCTGTGAGCTGGCCAGAACCATGCAAACTTTCTCCATGGCCAGTTCACATTCCCTGAAGTGTTTCACATTCATTTCTTATGAAGTCCTCTACATTTAACGCAGTTGTATGATCGTGTCTTGTGCTTCCCTAAGCTGTCTCTTGAGCCAAACCATGTTTCCATCATGGCCTTGTGATGTTAATGCTTCGAGAGTCTTCGATGCTAATTGTTGTCTCAACTCTCTGTTTTCCTAGTATAGATTGGCAATAGCGAGTTGTTCTTGTTTTAGCTACTGCGACGACTCATGAACATATGTGCTTTCGATGTTTGTTCTCCTCCGTCTGCCCCAACTCTCTCAAATTGTACCTTCGACAAGTTCCAACCGAATAGGGTGCATGAGTAATTCTTCAGCGACTGACTTTCGCGTAGCTCACTCGAAATTCAGGTCTCCCCGACTTCCTTGTTCTTCCTCGACCTGCCCCTTCGGCTGATCTGTTTTGGCCCGAGCATTGTCTGCCATTTCACGGAGGCTTTCGTGCAAGAAGAAGGGAAGGTTTAACGATCTCCTTCCTATGAAATGCATCAACAATATAATGTGATGCAAATGTATTTTTTCAAACCTTCCCTCACAGGTAAAATATTTTGTAATTACTCCCAGAAGTTTCCAAAAAGGCTATTGGAAATATCTACTTGGAATTCCCTTTTCGACTCTCCCACCTAAACAATATCGCTTGATGAAGTCTTCGTAGTACCCCACGTCCAACGACATGCCTTTAAACCACATTTAACCGCACTAAGGGATCTCTGTTGCGGCTGACAGAGTTTTTTCTGTCACCTGGAAAGTGACACCTACAATTACCACGCGGGACCCTTCGAACCCAAGTGTGAACTTTTCCGCTAGGTTGATGTTGAATCCTTGGATTTTTCTACAAAAGGTCATGCATCTGACCTGTTCAAAAGATGCCCTGACCTCCAGATCTTCTTTGACCAACGTCAATATTTGAGGCCCAGACCCAAAATTCCTACCACTTCGTGCACCCTTCGTTATGTTCTGGGATGTCATCATGGTGCAACGCGTATTTGTTCTGCGCGCAGTGGATTTGGCACGAGTGGAAGGTGGTAATCTCAATTGACCTAGGCTCGTGATAAAAATTACAGGTAGTGTATAAACTTGGCTGGTGAAAAAAATACATGTAGAGCTCTTGGAATTTATAATCGGGTGGGCAAGGGATGAAAACATGCCAGGGGACACTGAATCCATGGTGATTGGAGGTTTTGAAGCAAGCCTGAAGATTTTCATAGGAAATCTGCACGACAGGTACACTTCAGAGTGTGCAAAGTACAACTGATAAGATCTGTAGAGCATATGTGATAATGGTCATTTCGTCTGCCAACACGAATTCCATTTAACAACTTTCCTTGACCCGAGGCACGTAAGACCTTCTCTTCTGATAGGACCGACTCTTTGGGAACAAACCTTTACCCTTTACACATGTTTTGGTTCTGACATCCCTTTCCAACTCCAAGGGGAAAATGACCACTTTCTGACTTCAATCCACTCGTTGTCCAGTACCTAACCTCACACGCTTTGACACACAGACCCTGACTCGACTAAGACCGATTCTAACTAAAAAATGACGATGCTAACAGGTTCGACAACCAAATGGTATATTGAATTGCCGTGAGGTTTCTTCAATGGATTCAATACCTTAGCTATAGATTTCTTAACACATTACTCGCTACCAATCTGATACGAGATAGGAACCAAAATTTTGAGTTCATTTAAACAATCCTCGTCCACTCACATTTTCGATCACATTCATGAGTGTAGGAGGAGAAGATTCTTAATCAAAGTTCCCCTTCATGATCAACTATTGGCCAAGTGGTTTACCAAGTCACTCATTGGTCATATATCCCATGATGTTTCCATGGGTGGTGTCGTCACTGAAGATAAGGCGATTAGTCGTGCTCAATACTTGGATCTCGTTTATTCACAAATGGGCACACTATATGACTTGATCCCTGATGCTCCTCACCCATCTACAAATCAAAACCCAACGCCTCCGGTATCTTCTCATGCTGCTGATGGTGTGATTGGAAATTTCCACAATGAGACTCAGTATAAACAAGCTATTGATGCCGATGCCAAGTTTAATACTGCTAATGTACAAAATAATTCTCCTCCTACTCCTTCTCCCGATAAAACTTATGAATTTAATTCGGTTCAATCTACACCTACCGATAAAAATCAAAATAAAAAGAAAGGGAAGGGAAAGAGTAAGGAGGAAAAAAATAATAAGCAATCATTTGATAAACCCAAGACTTTGCCTGCTGATTACAAAGAAAAGCACAAACCTTATTATCCTTGTCTTATCTGTGGTGAGGATCATTAGACGAAATATTGTCCATGACGTGCTGCGGTTACTAAGTTCCTACAAGGAACTGGAACACCTACTCCACCTGCCATTTTGTCACAACCTTTTCCTTCTCAGCAACAGAACCAATTGGTCATTCATGACCAACCTCCCCCCTCTACCACGTCTTATGTACTTATGTGTATTGGTGACTCCAAGAAGAATGAATTTGTAGTCGCTACTCGAGCCAAAGCTTATTCACCTTCGAAAGAAAAAGTTGAGGATTCACCACCTCTGTTGGTTCAACCTCCTCCATCAACTTCACCTCCCAACGATCCTCTTCATCTCGAACGACTGAGTCTAGATATAGTTCTTCATCCTCCTCCTAATGGCGTTGTTCTTAAGTCATCATTTAATCCTCACACATGTGCTGCCCAAAACTATAGTATTGTAGAAGATCTTGCGTAGGCACCTTCTACGATGTCGGCTCTCGAAGTCATTCAAAGTTTTCCTATGTAATGAAAGGCAATGTCAAAGGCTATTGGTGGAATTGATCTTACTGATATGAACTTGATAATATTTGACTTGGAAGATCATATTCCAAGGCTTCCTCCTAAATTAACATTTCGGATACAAGTTATTGTTGAAAATAATAATATTTGTCAAAACGTTATTGATGAAGGGGCCTTGAATTGCGTCATGTCCATCACTTTTTGGAAGGCCATTGGATATCCTGCCCTTACTAAGTCACACAATACTCTTAAAGAATTTAATGGTACAGGATTTAAACCTTATGGTGTTATTCCTTCGTTATCTATTATGTTAGAAGGCAAAGTGGTTAATGTTGAGGTTGAGGTCTTTGATGCACCTCTCGATTAAAACCTTCTACTTACACGTAGTTGGATTGATTCCATGCGTGCAATTTTTTCTACTCTTTTATGTCTGATACATTTCCCTCACTAAGGAAAAGTTGTTACTGTTGTTCAAATTTCCTTCTTTAATTCTGATTCTTGTACTAGTAACATACCTTCCATTGCAAAAACACCTCTCGATTATGAGAATGTTGGTGTGGGTCTTTTAAAAGATTATTCGTTAATGGGTATGCTCCCCATTCCACCACTTGATATTCCAACTCCTTTTGTCACCTCAATTAAAATGATATCAACCACTGTTGGTAAAATACCCGAGTCTTATGACCCTTGGATAGTACCTAGCTCTACCGACTATCTTCGTTACGGTGATAGAATGCCCTTAAGTCTGGTAGAATTGGCTTATCAAGCTATTGAATCAACAACTACCTTTCCTCATTCCTTCTCAGATATGACTCTGGATCCATTTCACGTATTCTTTCAGACCAATGAAATGATTATGATGATCATGTCTATGGAAGATAACCCATGGGACAATGGGCATCATTGTTCTATTCTCTTCCTGGAACCTGATACCATCGAGAGTTATCAATGGATTTTGAATCCACCTACTGTTGTTACTTTTTCCCCTATTCCCGAGCGAATACACGATGTTTTGTATGAAGGGAATTTGGATAACATTTCACCCACCATCCCTTTAGATATTTTGTTTAAATCTAGAGTCGTGGAAAATGTTCACATCGATGCCTCATTCTCTATCGATGAAGTCTAGATTTATAAATCTCTTTTCCAAGAATTCCGTGATGTTTTTTCATGGAGTTATGAAGAGATGTTGGACATTGATCCCGATATTGTTGTACATGAGATTAAGAATTACCTAGACACTAAACCCATTCGATAGAGACTTCACCCGGTACATCCACGCAAAGCTGTTGCTATTAAACTTGAAGTTGAAAAACTTCTTAAAGCCGATTTTGTTTACCCTGTGGCTTTGATTGATTGGGTATATAATCTTTTTCCGGTTACGAAGAAACAAGAATGATATGTGTTTATGTATATTATATGGATATCAACAAGGCTCATCCCAAATATAATTATCCAACCCCTTTCGTTGACCAGATTGTTGACGACTGTGCCGAGAGTGAAATATTCTCTTTAATGGATTATTTCTCCGGCTATAATCAAATCAATATTTTACCTGGGGATCAACATAAGACTGATTTTATATTCCCTTGGGGAACCTTCGCATATAAGAAACTACCTTTTCGTCTCAAGAATGCTGGTGCAACTTTTCAGCGCGCTATGTCTTATGCTTTTCATGACATTAAGCACATTGTACAACCTTACCTAGATGATTTACCGCTGCATTCCATGCGTCATCAAGATCACTCGACACATTTACGGGTCATTTTCCTACCTGTCGCTATTATCGCATATGTTTGAATCCACATAAATGCATTTTTTGTGTGGAGTTCATATGACTTCTTGGTTTTATCGTTTCTACACATGGGATTAGGGTGGACCCTCTGAAGGTTGAAGCTATTCTCAATCTGCCTCCTCGTTCGACATTTCACCAACTCCAAAGTTTGCAAGGGAAGGATTTTGTTTTACGTCGATTCATCCCCAACTATGCTGAGTTAAAAAAAGGTTTTGCTCGACTTCTTAAACAGGGTCAAGATTTTGTATGGGACGACATTGCCGACAAAGCCTTTGAAGCTTTGAAACTTTCCTTAACCCATACACCACTCTTATTTCCACTCGATTATAGTCGAGATTATTTCTTATACTTAGCTGCCTCAGATTCTACCATCACTATGGTTCTAGTCCAAGAGGATGATTCACATCATGAACATGTCATCTATTGTTTGAGTCAGAGTCTCATGACCATCGAAACCAAGTATTTTCATGTGGAGAAATTGGCCTTGGCAGTTGTTCAATATGTTCAACATTTTTGTCATTATATCTTGTTACGCAAAACCAATGTCATTTCCGATTGCAACCATATGTAATACATCCTTACTCGACAATTGATGGGGGGGAAATACTCCAACTGGATAGTCATTCTCTAGGAGTTTGATTTGGAATTTGAGCGTGCCAAATCAAAGAAATATTTGGTTTTTGCTGAATTGATACATGACCTTCCCTCTACCGAGAAAAAATATAGGACATAGGATTCCTTGCCTGATGAGTCTCTATTTATGATAAGTTTTGATGACATATCATATGGAGACATTATCATTTATCTCCAAACTCAAATTTTTCGGCCCAATCTTTCTTGTGTGGACCGTCATCGTATTCGGTATAAAGCCCGTCAATACATTATCCTTGGTGATATCCTTTACCGTCGTGGTATTGATTCGATATTTCGACAATGCCTAACCTACAATGATTATGAGAAATATTTGAATGACTGTCATTCCATAGCCTGTGGCGGTCATATGTATGGGTATGCCACTGCCCAAAATATCTTATGAGCTGGCTATTTCTGGCCTTCATTGTTTAAAGATTTCATTACTGTCGTCCATAAATTCCATGCCTGTCAAATGTATAACAACAAGATCCGATCTCATCCTGCTCCTATTTACCCTGTAGTTTCCATTGGTCCATTCTCCAAATGGGGCATTGACTTCATGACATGTAACCCTCACTCGGTTGGGGGGCATGGATACATCATCATAGTTGTGGATTACTTCACTAAATGGGCCGAGGAGATGCCTACATTTGATAATATCAAGAAAATTGCAACATTGTTCATATTCAATCATATCGTTACTAGATTTGGTGTTCCTCAAGCCATCGTCACTGACCATGGTAGTTTTTTTTGTAATTTCATGATGTCTGAACTTACCGAGAAGTTAGGTCTTCGACATGAAAAATCAACACCTTACTATCCATAGGCCAATGAGCAGGTTGAGGCAATTAACAAAGTTCTTACTACTATGCTTTGACAGATGATATGAATTCACAAGTCAAGCTGGCACACGATGCTCTTCTCTGCATTGTGGGCCTATCAGACATATGTTAAATATTCCACAAGGTTCACACCTTTCCAGTTAGTATATGGTATTGAATCTATTCTTCCGATTGAATGTGAAATCCCATATTTGAAACTGGTTCTCGAACTTCTCCCTAACACCTCAGCTGAAGAGGAACGTCTCTTGTATTTGATGCAATTAGACGAGATTCACCGTGATGATTCCTTAGTCATTGAAACTCAGAAGAAGTGTGTCAAAGATCAATATGACAAGCATGTCAAACCCCATGTTTTTTTTTAGGGTGATTTAGTTCTTCTTTATGAACATGATCGTGACTTATTAGGGGCTGGTAAATTCAAGCCTATGTGGCGTGGCCCTTATATTTTGAAATGAGTGTTGGAGAAAGGGGCTTATGAGATGGTAGATTATCATGGAATTTCTTTGAGTGAACCTAGAAATGGGATTTAATTGAAGAAGTACTATGCATAAACCATTTTTGCATGAGTGCTGTGTATTTTTAGTGTACTATACTCTAGTGTACCTTTTTTCATTTTTGTTCTGCCTTTTAGCATCTTACCTTGCATTACACTTGGTTTCTAGATGTCAGTGTATTCTCTACCCTATATCGAATTTTCTGATGGTGCTAGTCGCAATACTCAAAACCTAGCATCTGCTACATGGGAAATCTATGCACCTATGAATGAGTTGATCAGTCTACACAATGTTTTCCTTAGTCGTGCAACTAATAATATCATAGAATACAATGCAGTTATTGAATTATTAACTAACGCCATTTCATTTGGCATCCGTAATATTATTGTACGAATTGATTCGTAGTTAGTAGTGCTGCAATTAAGTAACATTTATTCCATTTGAAGTCCTACTTTGTTAAGGGTATAGTTAAGAATTCTCCCCTTGGAAAGACATTTTGATTATATCGAATATCAATATGTTCCTAGATGTCTAAACACATTGACATATGCATTGGCTAACTATGTGCTAGATAGACATTTGAGACATTTATAAATCCAAACCCACTTTTGAAAAAGACAAGTAAGGTTGTATAAAATTTATATTAATAACAATAAAAGTTACAAAAAGTGTTTTGTCCAAGGACCAAAATATCAAAAAGTGAATCTCATGGCTTCATGTACAAAAAACATCAAGGATCATGCTCATTGTAACAAACAACTGCCCATGCCACTCTACAGAGAAGTCGACCAATATATGTAGATATTGCAATTGTATGGCGTTGATAGTGCCTAGGAAGCTCATCCACCGCGGCATTAGGGATATTCATGGTTAATCCCTCTAGGTTTTGATCAATTTTCTGGAGATCCGTGATGACCACTCCTGCTACAACACCCCTCTCTCCTCGCCTCTAAATGGGAGATGATATTGGAGGATGATAAGGTGCCACATCTTCATTATTGAGAGCACTTGATTAGTCTTGGATAGATGACACAAAAACATTTTATAATTAAAATATCAAAAACATCATATAATGAAAATTTTCCTTCTTACCTATGTCTTCCCACTGAGATCCCTCAGAAAGAGATAAGTAAGGATCTCAAAGGAAATCCATCCCGGCATATGCATATTCCTCCACCATGATTAGCTGATTCCTCAACCATTGGAAGAAAATATCGTCATACTTGACGATAAGCACACCACCGTGACAAGCCATTAGGTTTACCCACCTCTTCATCCGTGGATATTCTGGAGAGGGTATACCCCACTCCACCTATAGACGAAATATGGGGATCCTCTCCAAGAATAAGGAAACCAAAATGGACCCTTAACCAAACTATTTCAACCAACCATTTCAACACTTTGTCAGTTGTTTTTTCATTTTCTTCAAGACACCCTCACACTAGTTGAAGACCCTGGGTTCCATGCATTCTATGGCATACTGAAAATGGATTTGCAAAGCCTTGTGGGGAGATGCACTCCCTTCCATCCGAGTAATGGTATAAAAGATGGTCCACAATGGTAAATCCCAAACATCTCTAATGGCCACCTTTCCACTATGTTTTTCCATACCTTGCATGCAATGTTATGCAACATAGTAATCCATGGGTTCTCCTCCACCCTTGATTCCTGAGAACCTCGATGAGACAAACCCGTTAGAAAGTAAATATCCTCTATATCCAATGTGAGTGTATGCATATCCACATGAAAGGCTTGTTCATTCACATCCCACATGTGAATGAGATACTCTAGAAATCTCACTTGGGCTCTCATGCCCTAAATTTTGAAGAACTTGAGTAATCCACATTGCTTAAGTTCCATAATTGTGCCCGATTCATTCCCGACAAAATAGTCTTCTTCTTCATGATCCCATTCTCGCCACTCGATCATTTTGACCAAGGAAATCCTGCCAAGGAACATCAAAAAAATATTAGAACCATAACAAATCCATTCTTGGAAGTTTCCCTAGTTTTTTTTTTCTTTTTAAAAGGTGATTTGCGGTCGTCGCAGGGCAACACTTTTATGTAGAGAGACGTCGTCGCACCTTGTCTTTGAGTCCCCTACGATGATTCTAGATCATTGTAGTTCACGATATTGTGGGTCTATGACGATCTGAAAGCACAGGTACCCCCCCAAAATCAACCCAAACTCAACAATAAACCAATAAAAACAAAATTTTAAACCATGAAAAGATAAAGAAGCAAAAGATTACCTTTTTGATGGAGATGGTTTGTGAAATGATCCACTAGGCGCTCCATAATTGATAATTGAAATTTGGGAGGAAAAGAGGGTTTTGGGAACTATTTGGGTAAATTTGCAAATGAAATGGTAAAAGGGTTGTTTTGGCCTATTTTATTATTTTTTACCATATTTTATTGCAAAATTAAATTATTTTTTATATTTTACCCATACCCTAAAGTCTAACAACTTTGCAAAGTGTTTTCTTTTACAGATTAAAATTTCTAAGGACGAGACGTTTGAAAAGGGTCTACCCTTTTTAATTGTTTTTGTGTGTTTTTCTTATGAATACATGCTTTTAGGGTTTTTTAGGAAAAACTCTGAGCACAGTCTTAATTATTTCTCATGCTCATGAAATCATGAGAACGCAATCGAGTAATATTTTGTCATTTTTTCGAACTCGCTTTGGTAATACGAAAAATGAACCCTATGGAGTATCCTTTAAGCTCTTTTCAAGATCCCTAAACACGAAAATATAGTCGAATGACCTTTTTCCTTTCACACTCGTAAAAGTATTTGAGGAAAACGTCTGATGAGTGATAGTTTATCTCTTTTTTTAGTCTCATCAGACCAACTCACGAAAAAGGACCTTATGGAGTCCTCTTTAAGTGTTTTTTAGACTCTCTAAAACATGAAAACCCCTGAGTTTTCTTTCTTTGGATTTGTTAAACAAGCATCGAAAGACCCATATGGGACCAAACCACTCCTTCTTAGGGTTTGTTAAAAATACTTCGAGGGACTCGTCTGAAGGATGAGCTTACATTACAAGCATATGTTATCGTCCTCAACCTTGCATAAAAATAAAGAGGTACTCGCTAGAAATGGTGGGGGAAAATTGGGAAGAAATGTGTCATTGTATTTGTGTTAGTGGCAGTAAAGTCTCTCTTGAACATGACACCCCCCTTCATCACTGTATTCGGGTTGGGAAATCCATTTGTCTCTTGTTTGACCATCCACAAGTTCATATGTTGGGTCCTCCTTTGAGTCAATGTTGCAAACAAAATTTTCATGTTGTTCATATGTTCAAGAGAAGTCCAACCTAAACTACCCTTCTATCACGTCGACCATCCGCAGTTGTAAATTTTCTACCATTTCGGCCTCCTCTGAGTTAGCTCTAAATCACTTCATACTCTGATCTGCTTCAAATATGTTACATATTTCATGTCATTTATGGGGGATACATCATGGCTGTCCTATGATGAGTCTTTTCCTACCAAATTCAACTCATTATCCAGAAACAAGACTTAGAAATCACATTGGTACCTTGGAGCCTGCATGCCTCAATGGCAAGTTTCCTCGCTTTCAATAGTGGGTTCATATCATTGGCCCCTGATTGAAAGATTCCATTGAGTGTTTGAATTAAATTCATTCATTCAAAGTCATTGTATTGTTCTAGAGTACCTTGGGATTTATTGACATCAATGGTGATTTCCCTCGCACTTGTTAAAAATTTGCATTAATGACTGGTAATCGAGTGGTTTCTACCATGTTCGACTTCGACACTTGTAATCACATGGCTAGATTCGTACTTAGAGACGATGGAAATGAAGACCTTGGGTCTCATCATATTGATCCAGGTTGCGACGAAGTATTCATAAGTTTGTACTGACACATAGATCCACTGTGTATGTCTCATGGCTATGTCCAAATTTGAATTCTTTTAGAGCAATAGATCCACATTGTATTCCTCGTGGCTACGCTGAATCATTGTGAAATGGATCCACAATGTATGTTTAGTGGCTATGACTCACTTGAAACTTATGATTTGAGTCACTTGTAGTCTGAGTATGGGAATGCCCACCTCAGAAAATGGTATATTATTATGCAGATGCTTGATTGTTTGTAGGTTCCCGATCGATGCGCTCCTTGTTTTCAACACACACATTCTACAAAGCATTTCAAATGTTACAGGTTACAAATTCATACTTTGGGGGGAATTCTATTACACATTATTTTGGTCACCCCAATGATCGACTGATGCAATTTGTTTAAGTCACTCACATATTCCCTAAAAATATTAAAAGAGACTTTCTCCAAAAGAAAAGTGGTTTGCTTTTCCTCTCTCAAAAACTATGACAAGGAATATCGTCACACCCTGCTATATGATTGGGGTGTGATGATTCTTGATCATCACACTTTGCACCAAAAATAGACCATGGCATCATCGCAGGATGCCCGTGCACAAGGTGCAATGATGCTTAAGCAAGGGAAAAGTCAAAATTCACGAATGTTCTGGAAGATAATCTTCTAGAGGATGAGGTGGCCTTCGATCGGCTTGGATATTACTCACTTCTCTTATTTAGTGGGATCATACTAATATCCATATCCATCCCTCTTTCACCCTATATAAGGAGGGATCTCTCATGGAAAAGGCTAAGGTTGGAAAGGCTAAGATTTGCATATGCATGAAGAATTTTGTTATAGATTATACTTGAGATAGATTTGCTTTAGCTCCCTAAGTCAAATTATGGATCTTCTTCATCAAAGGAATTGGAGTAAAGGTGTGTTTGTTGGATCAAAGATCCATCAAAAGGGATCTTGCAACATCAAGGCATGGGTTGTATTCTCGACTTTCCATTTTAATATAATGCAACAATACATTTCTTCCCTATAAAGGTGTCTTGGCTTTTATTGTATAAATCCTTGATCTTATACATAGAATTCATTGGAATATATATATATATATATATATATATATATATATATCTTTGTTCTCTCTCTCTTTGTTGGTTTGTGCTTCTTAAACATTTCAACATCTTGCAAATCCAAATATGGAGCAACAAGGACGACACTAGCGAGGATCAAGCGTCATTTAAAAGGTATGTCGCTCATTCCTCTTTGAACTAGTTTATACAACAATGAAGTCTAAGGTGAAGTTTGTATTCTGTCTTTTTTTGTTCTAGATTCCTGTGGATGTTAGGGAGATTAGTTTGTGTCCACACTTCCCGATTTGTTAGATAACAATGGACTAATCACCCTTTCCCAGTTTTTGAGCTCTATGGTCACCCAACCCAACAATACCCTGAACTCACTCCAAAGCTAGTCCAAGAAGTTCGTTTGGAGCACACACAACACCATAAAATTAGTATTTCGATTTACACTACTTCGAATTTCCCCCTCCCCTAGCATGCACCCATTCCTCCATCAGGCGAGGTTCCATGCATCTCGACATATTTTTTTACCCCTCACATGGGTAACCCCCCCTCACACCCAATGTACCTCAGGACTGAAACTCAATCATGCAGACTTGGGGGAACCCCTTCCACCTCTAGTACCACAATGTCTAGTAGACCCTATCTTTGTCAAGAAAATGGAAGTGTATACCCACACCCATCATGGGCCATCACCTTTTATTGGGATCAACTTATACAAGCATGACTTCCATCTTCTACCCCGTTTAAAATATATGTCATCGTTAACACCTTTACAATTTACCAGTGTATTATAGATGATGGGGCATCCTCATGCATCATGTATTATCCATCTTGGAAACAACTAGGATCTCGTACTCTTATCCAATAGATGACTGAGTTAATAGCCTTTTATGGTAGATTTTGTTCCCCCTTAGGGATCTTACCTAATATTCCCATTGAATTAGGTGGCAAGACAAATTTGATCAATGTTACTATCATGGATGGTCTGATGCATTCCAATATTCTCCTGGGCTATGATTTCATCTATGAAATGAGTTCTATGGTGTATTCACTCTTTCAAGTCATGATACTCCTACATGAGGGACAGATCATCACCATCAATCAAATCTCCTACACTGATCCCCCCCCCCTCAGGATTCTCATAATAGAATCTCACATCATGTTGCTCACAATGAGTCCATGCACTATGTGTCAACTACCACTAGTCATGAAACATCCACTCCACCAAAAAATAGGCCCATGCCTCTAGAACCACCTACTCACCACTTAGGCTTGGAGGATGGGTAGATTCATTCATCCTTGGGGGAAACCATGCATGTTTCTTCCCCCAAACCCAAAGAACCATGAAATATTAGCTACATTCTTCCCATAAGATGAAGAATTATTTGAGGCCACTACTTATTTCAATGATTCTAGTGATAAAATCCATATAGGTTCTCCTATCCATTGCTGGTGATCCAAGTGGATATTGGTGGCCACCCACCTATTCCAAATTTCAATTGGCTCATCTTGACAGTTTTCAGTTCAACACGTTTCTCTGTAATGGGGACATTTATTTTTAATTGTGGGTTTTTCACTTGGCTATCCTAAATCCATACAAAACATCCAGGTGGATAATGGTGGCCTCCCACTTATTTCAATTGGATTATTTTGGAAATTTTCATGTCAGTGCATTGTTTTGTACTTCCAAGGTCGTTTTGGGGCCCTAAAAATGTTTTCTTGGCTTTCCATAGTAAAAATATAGATGGAGTCTTTTTTTTATGTCATAATGCGTAGTTCTATAAAATACCTTTCCAATGGGCTATCACACGCCTAAAACCTATATCGTATGAAAAAGTTACAACCCTAGGAAGTTGATGTACTAACTTACCCCAACAGGGCCCACATGAGTTTTGGCGCTTCATCTCCTAGGGTTAGGTTATTGGATGTCTAGGGTTTTGGAATTCAATTTTATTATAAAAATGCCTTCATATCCTCACTGTACTCATGTTCTTGCGAATGAGCATAGTTGTCACATCTCTTCTCAGAGATAAGCTACCACCATTCTAGCGAGTCTTACACTCTATATTTTTACAGTCTCTGTACATTTATTTCATTAATAGAAATAATGTATTATTGTATTTATCTATTTCAGGTAATATTTATGTGAACTTCATTTTAATATCTATGATTTCATTTTGTTTTGAAAACAATCCGAATTAGTGGTATCAGAGCAAGCTTCTCCTGATCATTTTTTAGTGCATTTCCCCAACAAGGTCAGAGTATAACAAGTTGGGTCTCGAGCTTGTCTCTCTTGAGGACAATCACTCTCGCATGACCGGGAAACCCTTCATGGTGGAAGAAAATAAAAAGGATGGAGGAAAATATTCTATTAACATGTTGCTTGAGCGAGCTCTCACACGACATAGGGATGAGATGATGGAGAATTTTACCCACATCCTTCAACACCTTCCTATAGAAACATGCACATCTTCATCAAGCAACCACTTTGGATGAACTTCTCCCTTCAAGGTACAAGTTAATTTTGATATTACCATATTTGAAGGTCATATAGATGCAGATGCATTAGAAAAATGGTTAAATCTGCTAGAAGGTTATTTCTCTGTTCACAATTTTTTCGATAGGGAAAATATCACCTTCGTACTCCTCAAGGCTCTCCCCCATGTCAAACATTGGTGGAAACTTACCAGAAGTTTAGTTCCACCAAGGAATCTAGAATATATGGGGCCAATTCCACTTTGGATTTTTTTGTGGACGCGGTCAAGGAACACTATAACCCCGTTGATAACTATGAAGACCAGTACATGAGATGGACCACAATATGGCAAGAGAAGATCCAAATAGTGCTAGAGTTCACAAATAATTTGCATAGCTTGCGCACCAAGCTGGGTATCAAATACTCCGAGCGACATCTGGTTTTGAAATATCGTGGGGATGTGTATAGATACATCCAAACTGAAATGGATTTCCTAAACAACTCATCATTGCGAGATGCTTATCGATATGCTGTCAAAATCGAGAAAAAAATTAGGCACCAGAACAAATGGGAGTTTGGGTTTGCAAATACACAACAACCAAAGAATGATAAATATTGCCCTAACCAATATCCTCCCGAGAACCAGTCCAAGACATGGGAAAATAAGGGTAAAGGAAAGATGAATAATGACACTACGAAGTGGTGCGACTTCGACAAAATCCCCTCTTACAACACTAGTGAATGTCGCTCGAAAAAGTCATTGGTGACCGAGATCAAAGACAAGGAGCCAAACCCTGATTAAGAGTATGATCCATAAAGTACTGAAAAAACACAGATCATTAATGCAGACCGCACTGCTACTGTTGCGACCACAACAATTCAACCAGAAGAATCGATTGATCTTGAAGAGGGGGAGTGCCTCTTCCATTCATATATATGGGTGAGTGGGACCCTATTGCATTTCATTATTGATAAAAACAACCATAAGAACCTCATCTCAACTGATCTCTTCAAACAGTTGGGGTTGTCGACAACACCACATCCGTATCCATACAAAATCGGGTGGCTTCACTAGGGATGAGATATCTATGTCATCTAGCTGTTTCACTTGTCCTATGGCATCCAACCCTTCAAGGATGAGGTAGTGTGTGATGTTTCCCCTCTTGATGTCTGTGATGTTGTTTTGGGCCAACCATATATGTGGAAAATTCATGATGTTTATGAGTCTCGACCCCGTAGTGTCATTATTACTCTAGGGTTCAACTCTACAGGATACCAGAGGTAATTTCGACTATTATTCCACCAAAAAAGTTCTGCAAGGTAATCTCTCATGCTGCAAAATTTAGCCTCTTCATATTTTGTTCAAAGGATGCACAAAAGGCCACTGTAACCATTGTAGCCTCAACACCTTCTATCTTGTAGAAGAGAAAGAATGTATTGTTTATTCACCTACAATGGTGCCTACACAATGAATCATCAAGCCCAAAGACACCAGGTTGGTGGAACAGATTCAACCTTGCCAGCAATAGGTTTGTGACAACCTTCCACAGACCAAGAAATGCAACTTCCCCAGCAAGGCACACAACTCACCAAGATTCATATTAAAAAAATTCTTTCCCCTCTTTCCCGAGCACTCAACGCAATGGAGAACATTGATTCCTAAGGGGGGAGGACTGGTCCAGGTGGATATTAGTGTCCACCCACCTGTTCCAAATTCCAACTGGCTCATCTTGAAAATTTGTAGTTCAACAAGTTTATCTATAATGGGGAAATTTCTTCGTAATTATGGGTTTTGTACTTTAGGGGGTGTCCTGAAGACCTACACAACATCCAAGTGGATAATGGTGGCTACCCACATATTCCAACTCACTTATTTTGGAATTTTTCATGTTAGTACATCTTTTTGTACTTCTAGGGCCGTTTTGGGACCTAAACAATGTTTTCTTGGATTGCCACAATCAAACTATAGACAAAGTATTATTTTAAAGACATAATGCGTAGTTCTTGAAAATACCTTTCCAATGAGATATCACACACCTAAAAATGAGATCGTATGCAAAACGTACGACCCCCAGAAGTTGATGTACTAACTTACCCCAATAGGGCCCACATGACTTTTGGCGCTTCAACTCTAAGGGTTAGGTTTTTGGATGTCTAGGGTTTTGGAATTCATGTTTATTGTAAAAATTCCTTCAAAGCCTCATTGTACTCATCTTCTTGTGAATGAGCATAGCCGTCACATCTCTTCTCAGAGATAAGATTCCACCATTCGAGTGAGTCTTCCACTCTGTATTTTTACAGTCTCTCTACATTTATTTCATTAATAGAAATCATGTATTACTGTATTTCTCTATTTTTGGTAATATTTATGTGCACTCCATTATAATATATACACTTTCATTTCGTTCGAAAAATAATCCAGAACAACTGATAGGGTCCTAACAATTCAATTGGTATTACAGGTGAATCCTCCTGCAGACAAGCATATTCCCTCTTGGTCTCTAGACTCCTAAGGCCAAGAAAAAAAAGTGCTTAATGTGGACACTGAAATCCTTTTAGATCTAATTAAGCTAATGAATGAATAGGAGTAAGAAAAGTGTACCTTTTTAAGTGGTGTTTGTCCTCACAAAATCCAAGTTGAGATTCACTACTAAGCTCCTCGATAGGTCTTGTAGAACAAACAAAGATACAATGATATTTCTATTCTATTGAGATTAGCTCAAACATAGATCTATCTATCGAAGACAAATTCATGTGGAATGAACATAAATTTGAAAGAAATAGGTCAAGCATTGATTATTAATGAGAACAAGTAAAAGGTTCTTACAATCCTCTGATGGAGGTGCAACAACCTCTTCTAGCTCTCCTTGTCCAACCCCTTTGCTCAAGTAATCTAGACTGATTATACTTCAATGGTGCCTCACTTATGAGATCATAAGTTTGTTATAATTCTCAATCTGCATGCCCTCCTCTTCCATGGAAAGCCCTCATTATATAATATTTGGAGGCTTAACCACCATGGAGAGTTTCTCTCATCAGATCCACTAAGAAAGGGATCTCTAAGATATTTAGGGAGAAAATATCTCTTAAGGATTTTGGGGAGGAAATATCTCTCAAGGATTTTAAGGAGTAAATATTTCAACCATCCATGAGATTCGTCACCTTCCCTTAAAAATAGGAAACCAAATGTGAGGTGGATTCTCACACTTAATTACTTTCTTTTTCATGAATATTAATAATAATTCATGTGCACTTGGTTCTCACACTTAATCAATTTATTTTCCATGAATATTAATAATAATTCATGTGTACTTGGTATTTTGGCCTTAATGTAATATATCCCTCCTCCATATTGACTAGGGAATGTGACATAGGTTATTCCATGGTGTCAAGGTGTATGAGAAACTTATATGACACTTTACGAAACTCAGGGCGAGGTACCTAGGTGTGCAAATTTCATGTGTAATAGAATGCCCCCTAAAGTGTGAGGTCAGGAGAGAGAATGATCGCTGAAACACTTTACAAATATTTAAAGCAAGGGTGTGGACTCGGAGAACCTGGTAGAAGCTGCAAACAACCATCAAACAAATGTTATGACATGTTTCAAACCCAAGGCAGGCATACCTATGCTTGAGTGATAAAGACTTTACAGGTATGGCCACCATAAAATACACTGTGGATCCATAATCATATTGACTGAAGAGTATAGCCACCAAAGATACAATGTGGATCTATACTTCCATGACATGAAATGATCGTAGCCACGAAAAACACACAGTGGATCTACGAGACGAAAAGACATATCCATAGACTAATATAAAGTGGATCTATGTGACATTATATGTGTCAATATTCAAGAGAAACTCCGTCACAACCTGGGTACAGTATATATCAGAGTGAATGACTCAACCCAGGGTCTTCTTACCAATTCCGATGTAGTACGAATCTAACCATGTGAATAGATGTCCTGATGTCGAACATGGTAGAAACCACTTGATTACTGGTCAATGATGTAAACCATTAACAAGTGCGATGGAAATCACCATTGATGTCAATGATTCCCAAGGTGCCCTAGTACATTCCAACGAATGTGAATGGATGAGCTAAAGTTTAACATCCATGGAATCATCCGATCAGAGTTCAATGATGTAAACCTATTGTCGGACGTGAGGAGGCTTTCCATTGAGGCATGCAGGTCCCAAGGTACTAACTGGTTTCTAAGTCTAGCTCTTGGATAATGTGTTGAAGTCGACATGAATAGAATCGTCGAAGGAGGGCCTTGATGTATCCCCCATAAACGACATGAAACAAACACAGTAATTGGTAGATCAAATGAACATGGACTGACATGGGTATTGAAACAGGATATTTGTGATGGATGACTCTCGAGGCAGATACTTCCCTTGAACACCGAGGCACAAAAACAAAAACATGACATGGACCAAAACTTGATGATGCAGTGGATGCTGTGACTTTTGTCAAGTGACCCAAAGGAGTAAAATAAACTCAGAGGATTGGTTAAGTGCAGAGGCTCAACGGGTTAAAATGCATGCAAATACAAATTTCTGTGTTCAAGGGTGACCGTAAGAGTTACTGGTAGTGTTCTCGAAAAACTTCTTGGCTTTCTTCTTTCAATTCCCCCCCCATCCAGATAGACGAGTACCTCTTTTTAATTTATCAAGCTCGAGGAGGGAACACATGCTCGATATGACTCACCTTCGGTAAGTCCCTCTTCCTTTGTTTAATGAACTGGAAGAAGTAAGCGTTCGATCCCATATGGGCCCTTCAATGTATGATTGTTTAACGAGTCTAGAGAAGGTAAAATCAGTGGTTTTTCATATTTAGAGAGTCTGAAAAGAACTTAAAGACGACTCTAGTGTTGTCCTTTTTTTTAATGTTAGTCTCGCGAGGTTGAAAAAGAGATAAATTATCACTCAAAATATGCCCTTTCAAACCTTTTAATGAGTGGGAAAGGAAGCAAGATCACTTGACAATCTTTTCATGTTTAAGAGTCTAAAAATATCTTAAAGACGACTCCAAGGGGATCCTTTTTCGTATATCCATGCGAGCCCGAAAAAGAGATAAAAGGTTGGTTGGTTGCATTCTCATGTATTTACGAGCACGAGAAAGAACAAAGACTAATCTCGGTATGCCCCCAGCTTGAAAGCTAGTGGCTTAAGTCCAGAATGATCATCAAGGCTGGAGACATGCCCTCCAAGCTTCAATTCATTCACCCACTGTGAGGTTGTCACCAATTTCTCTAATAGATAGAGAAAAAGGGTAAGAGTGGATGCAAAGAAGGTTCAAGAGAGGTGATTGTTTTCATTTTTTAATGAGCTTGACACAGAAAAAGAACTATGCTCAAGGCTCTGGGTTCAATCCCCAGATTTCAGTTTCATTTTTTAACGAGCTTGCGACAGAGAGGTAAACTATGCTCAAAGCTTCTGTTTCATTTTTTAACGAGCTTGCTACAGAGAAGAGAAACTATGCTCGTGACCTCTGTTTCATTTTTTAACGAGCTTTCCACAGAGAATAGAAACTATTCTTGTGAACTCTTCTTGATCAAGGCTTCCAAGATGATAACGCTCTGGAAGGACACCATGTTAAGGGACAAAACTCGGTCATGGATTCCAAGAGATATTCACTGGATGGAAGAAGAATGCTCTGGAAGGAACACATGTCGAGGGTCTTTCCAGGGGTAACGAGATCAGGATCCAATATCCCTACCAAAGAGATCACATGTCAACTACTAGATCCAAATCATCAGAAGTTGAAGTCATGGGATACAACGCTACATAATTGACCTGTGGCAGGGGTGATACCGATTGCATATAAGACCCGTTTATGGAGGTCATTGGGTTGATGGTCAATTCAAGGCCAATAAACGAAAGTTGATCAATAGTCACCATTCTTCCATCGTGAGGGAAAGACATCACACGAAAAAAAGTGGACACAATAGATTTCATGGCATAGACATAATCTCGCCCAAGGAGCAAATCAAAATCCAAGGGGTCCTGGACTACCATAAAATCAATAAAAACAGTTTTCGCTCCAAAAGTTACCGAAAACTGAGGACGGATCCCTAAAGGGTGACTGGTTCTTCTGTTGAAAGAGAACAAAGTCTGGGTAACCGGCACAAGCTGAGGATAGCCCAAAGCTTGCCAAGCAATAAAGGAAAAAATACTAATGGACGAACCTTCATCTATTAGTGCATGAGGGACGTCCCGACCACAAAATTTTACTGTAATCTTGAAAGGCATGTGAGAGGGAAGATGAGGTCCAGTTAGCACACCCAAATAAAAAAGGATGGCCTCATTACTTGGAAGGGTTTTCGCAGGAGAAGGAGAAATTCCCCCCGGCATGGTAGATCCTGGATCAACGAGAAAAACGTGGGTAGAATCAAGTTTACTCTCTAATGGGAGAGTAGGATCAATCAATGATGATATCGGATCGACCACCTTTGCACTCTTCAGAGGAAGAGTGGGGTTGACTGATGATCTAACTGGAGCAACCACTTTGACACTTCTCAAAGGAGGAGTGGGATTGACCGATGGCGGAGTCGGGTCGACCACTTTGACACTCTTCGGATGAAGGGTGGGACTGAACAATGACGAGACTGGATCAGTCACTTGGGTTTCAATTTCCAGATTAAAAGTGGGGCTGATCGATGACGGAACTGTATCAACTACTTTGGTTAGTGGTTCAACCGAGAATGAAACTAGATTGACCACCTGATCAACCATATTGAATGGAGATGGAACTGGATTGACCATTCCATCAACTAATGATGGGTTGGGGGAAAGACTACAATAACCTTTTGGAAGTTGAAGTTTTTCCAAAAGAGAAGAAGCCTCGTCCATATGAGGACAAATGTGAGAATAATGATCACCTTTGCATAACATGCAAGGGAATTTGACAATTTTCTTCTTCTTACCAACCTTAACTTCACTAGTTGATGGGGTATCACTGGCATGACCAACAGGGGCCAATGATGTGGAAGACCACATTTCTAAGACCTTGGGAATACCAGGGCAATCCCTTAGAAAATGGTCACCCTTACAAAGACTGCAAGGGAATTTGGGTTTAATATTCTTTGTTTTAACCTTGTTGACCTCATCAACACTCCCAGTACTATTAACAGTAGTTGTTGCACCTCCATCAAAGGATTTCATGGCATAGACATAATATCGCCCAAGGAGTAAATCGAAATCCAAGGGGTCCTGGACTACCATAACATCAATAAAAATAGTTTTCCCTCCCAAAGTTACCGGAAACTGAGGAAGGATCCCTAAAGGGTGTTTGGTTCTTCTATTGAAAGAGAACAAAGTCTGGGTAACCGGCACAAGCTGAGGATAAACCGAAGCTTGCCAAGCAATAGAGGACAAAATACCAATGGGCAAACCTTCATCTATCTGTGCATGAGGGACGTCCCGACCAAAAATTTTTACTATAATATTGAAAGGCATGTGAGAGGGAAGACCAGGTCTAGTTAGCACACCCCAATAAAAAAGGATGTCCTCATTACTTGGAAGGGTTTTCGCAGGAGAAGGAGAAATGCCCCCCGATGTTAGAACTGAAAGTCACACTTTGAATTCTAAAGTGTAAGCTCAACACCCATCATAATGTAAAAATAATTTGGTTTTGAATAGGTGGATCAACAAGATGGATAAATAAAGGGAGAGGGAAACAAACTACAGATCAATAGGCTACACCAATGGGCAATGGAGTCACAAACATCCCACTCATCTAAGGCACAAAAGATGCTTAACAAAAAACAAGATTATATGCTGATAGGTGGAAGAAATGAAGAAGGAAAGCATAAGATAGAATGTTCAATAAATAAAGATCCTCTCAATTTAATGAATCACCAAATACTTGAATATAAATGATGACCGATGGGAAAAATACAACAGATCCTATGCTGCTTAGGAATCCATAAATCATTGATAGCCTTTGATCCTCAAATCTGCAATATATTCAAATAAGAACAAATATAGACAGAATATTTACAATCTGAAATCACAGCTCTCATGAGTCTCCAATAGCAGTAATGCTTACAATCAAAAAATGCCCACGGGCTTACAAATGAACACACACGGGAAAACTGCCTGCTATATCTCTTTCTAGCCTCTCTTGGCTCATCAATCCCCCTTCTCCAAGATATATATCCCTATTTAAATAGAAAATATCATAAAAATAACCTAAGGAGGTCGAATCCCATCTCGTCCATTGGATTCTAAGCCTTGGAGATAGGTGGCAACAGTTAAAGAGACAAAAATCCAACAAACTGTTGATTTTCAGGAATTTGTTCGAAGTCATTAATAAATTGTTTTCACCTCATGCATGAGGCCTTTGCTAGAGATAAATATTAGGTGTAGGTGTCCCTTTACATCTAAGTTATCCTTGATAATTCATTCGAACCCTCCTTGACATGTGGAAACCTCCCAACAAGGCGAATATAAAAACCGTGACCGCTACAGGAAATTAGTACGCAACACCACTGTGCAGAGTACACAACACCTACTTATATATCCAATATCTCTAAAAAAAAACACATTTTGAAAAACTAAGAGAGGCTTTTTTTATTTGGAATGTTATGAACAAAAACCTCCAATTTTCAAAAATACATCCTCAACTTCTCATAACCCAAGTTTTAAATTAGTGACTTAAAACTGGCAGAATAACTCTACACAATTTAGCCTCTGCCAGAATATTACGCAGCGCCTGTAGGTAGCGCCCGACTGTGTTTCTGCATGCAATTCGGTATCATAAATCCATGGGTGCTTTGATGCTTGAACTTGGATATTGGGAATAACTCAATATAATTTCAATTTTCCCTAAAAAAAATAAAAATCCCATAACAATTGTATTCATTTGCCAAAATGAATAATGAAATGCAGATTCTATTCTCTGTGAAATATTAGGTAGCGCCTGTAGGTAGTGCCATTTATGCAACACTGAGGCATAAACCAATCTTGTGCTAACATAGGCTCCATGGGGGATAGAGTCCTCCCTTTGAGGCTCTAAGAACTCTTGTAGTTTCAGTGCCTTATCCTTTGGGTTTGTGGAGTCATGCTCTCAACCTTTAACCTTTGCAATCTGCTTTGATCTGTGACCTTCAGCTGAAACTAAATGAAAATGAAAACTAGAACTGAAAAAATGATGAAAATTATGTTTTCCAACAAGATTATTACACACACCTACTCTAATTATTGGGAAACTGAAGCGTTCAAATTACACGAAACAACCAATGAAGCCATTTCATCATTTTTTCAACTCTTTGAATTTTTGAAATGTGCTTCCTTAAGCACCAGAGATAATTCTTACTTGAAGGAACGTCAAAGAAACATTTGGAAATACACTTTCCATTGAAGAAATCAATGAGCCTAGGCCCATTTTCTGCTTGCAGACATGCTGCAAATGGATCTTGAAAAACATCATCAATACTTGCCCATGCAACATTGCTTTGTGTAAAAAGGAAAAGTATCGCATTAGGTCCTTCATCCACTGTTCTTGGTTGTTGTATGGCTTGCTGATTCTATGATTCATCCTCAATGCATATGGCCTTGGTCCACTCCTGGTCATGAGGTATATTAGGAAAAAGGATTATTGATGCTTGTCTTTCTTTTATTTCAACCTTTCTCATCTGATCACATGGCATTTGATCTTGGTTGCTTGATGAAACTGAGCTTGTGTCTTCAAGAGGAATAGGGGGTTGATAGGGAAGTTCATCACAATTAGAAGTGCTTGGGAAACTAAATTCTTTTATCTTATCTTCTGATTGTGAGGGATATTCATCATAGCTTGGATTATGGTCCCAATTTCTTAGTTTTTCGCCCTCTAAAATTAGATTATCATCTTTTTCTTCTTTTTCAGCAACAAAAATATGACACGACGGTTGAAACAAGCTATTGTTGCTTTGATGGGAAGGGTACTTTTCTAATATAAGGTCTTCAACATATTGTTCATGGAAATCATCTTCATAATCATCATACAAAGGTGAATCAATGACCATTTGACTATTAATGGCTGAGGGGATTAGTACAATAGCTAGGACAATTGGTTTCTCAGGGAAAACATCCTCATAGTCATCAAAACTTGGAAAATCATGGAACATTGGTTCATTAACAATAGGATGGACTTTTTTCGCGTGAGCGTCTACTTGAGCGTCTGCGGCTCGTTGTGAGTGGCTAGGGTTCACCGTGAGTGCCTAGGGTTTGATCTGCAGCCAGAGCTGGCCATGGCTGCCCCAGGGGGCGGGGATTCGACCCCTCCCCCTCCGAGTTCAGAAGAGGACGCGTTCAGGAAACTGATTTCCAGCGGAGGCAAGCGCAAGGTCCCGTCTACTGTTCCAAAATTCATAAAAAAGCTAGATGAAATCCTAGAAATCGCGCTCCAAGAGACGCAATCGATCAATATAGCCCTTGCTCTCTCTGAGAGAGAGCCGGTAGGCCAGTTTATGGGACTTTGGCCCTCAGCAAAAACCACTGACACCTGGGTGCAAAGGAACTGGAAGCCCCATCTTAAGCAAGGAGTTACCTGCTACCCTTTAAGCAATGGCTTTTTTCTCTTCGAGTTTATAAACAAGGAAGATAAGGATCTCATTTTCAGAAATGGACCATATTTTATGGGAACCCAGGGGATGTATCTGAATCGCTGGACTCCGAACTTCGATCCCATGGTGGAACTGCCAAAGGAGGTACCTGTTTGGGCCAGGCTCCCCAACTTGTCATTTCACTGCTGGAACTATGAAGCTCTGCAAAAGATAGGGAATGGAATAGGGAAATTCATTGATAAGGCAGAAAACAAGTCCATCTACAACTGCGCTAGGATATGTGTTGAAGTGGATCTTGAGGCAGGGCTTCCAGAGGTGGTGAAGCTTACTGTGGGAAACTGGTCCCACTACCAGAAACTCGATTATGAAAACCTTCCCTTCAAGTGCAGAACCTGTCAAGAGCACGAACATTTCCAGAGGAATTGCCCAAAGAACCAAAGCCCAGAAAAGGAAGATGCTGAGGGTTGGCAAAAGGTCAAGAAAAGAAAACCAGGTCCTAAATCCAAAGATCCAAGGCCAGAGCAGGCGAACCTACCTTCATCTTCAAATCCAAACCCTCAGAAGGTACCTCCGAAGGAAGGGGCTAACAATCCAAAGGAAACCCTGAAAGAGCCATTCGTCATAGTCTCTCAGTCCCCACCAGCCCCATAAAATCTGATTCCGGTCAATGAAACCCTGCCAGCAGATGAACCCATGAAGTTGGATGAGGAGCACAATCCTTTAGACTCTGAAACGGGCGCAGATACAGATGAGGGGGCCACGGAGACCAGTAGTTCTATTGGAACCCCTGAGAAGGTCCCTAGAGGAAGGAAACCAGAGAGGAAAAAAAGGGAGGAGAAATCTTACAGGGACGTAACTGCAGGATTTCAGCATACCATCCTGGCTATGATAGAAACCAGATCTTCAAAAAAAGGCAAGGCTTCGAAAGGAGCCACCCCCCCCCCCCTCCGGTTCTTAATGCTTTTCGTCTCCTGGAACTGCAGAGGGTTGGGAAGTAAACTAAAAGAAGAAGCAGTCAAATATATAGTCAGAATGACTTCCCCGGATGTACTTCTGATCCAGGAGACGAAGATGGAGGAGCCTGAGACCTTCCAGGCTAGTAAAAATTTCTGGAAAAAAGGAGCAGGTAGAGCCGCTAGCGCCAGGGGAGCTTCAGGATGTCTAGCCACCTTATGGAACTCCTCAACGCTAGACCTGATCGAAGAACATAGCACCATCCACTGGCTATTCACGAAGTTGTTGCACCGCGAATCAGGACATCAAGTTAGCCTCTTTAATATTTATGCTCCGGTTCTTTTATCGGAAAAAAAACGATTGCTGGGAATCCCTGAATAATTTCCTTGCTACTAACCATAATGAGAATCTCATTCTTGCCGGAGATCTGAATGTCACCCTAGCCCTCTCTGGAAAAAAAGGAGGAACACTAGTAAGAGACCCTGCACGGGAGTGGGTTGGAGACATTATGCTGGATTGGGATCT
This sequence comes from Picea engelmannii, assembly GCA_009831015.1. Lineage (NCBI taxonomy): Eukaryota > Viridiplantae > Streptophyta > Pinopsida > Pinales > Pinaceae > Picea > Picea engelmannii. The sequence goes on from ML777042.1 coordinate 1,283,093, forward strand.
GGAGGATATCAAACCTAGTAAAGGAAATTTCACCTGGAACAACAAAAGAGTGGGGCCGGGGCACATTGTAGCCCGCTTATACCGCTTCCTGGTTCACTCTTCCTTTTTAACCCTTGGACTTCTTGCCTCGTCTGAAATCCTGCAAGCTTGCACCTCAGATCATAAGCCCATCTCCCTTTCCCTGATCCCTGGAGAAAACCTGGGACCGATCCCCTTTCGCTTCATCCCTCTATGGGTCTCCTCAGAAGGATTCCTCGAGCTGGTATCGGAGTCCTGGAAGAAGAGTGTCTCGGGATCACCTTTCTTCATTTGGGAAGAGAAACTGAGAAGGCTCAAAGTGGATCTCAAAAACTGGGCAAAGATCCTGCCCTCCCCTTTGCAGGAAAGGAAAAAATCCCAAAGGGTGTTGGAGATTCACCAACGTCATATGGAGTCTGCCCCGGTCACCCCAGCGATGCTGAACGACGATTTTGAGCTGCAAAAGAAGCTTCACAAAGCTCTTAGAAGAGAGGAAGAGTGCTGGTGAGTAAATTCAAGAAGTCTCTGGCTCCAAGCAGGAGACAAAAATACATCTTTCTTCCACAAGCAGGTAGAATCCCCAAAAAATCAGAACTCAATCAGAGAGATCCAATCTCAGGGGCAAACCTTCAAAAAATTTGAGGAGATCAAACATGCAGCCTACTCCTTCTATAAAAATCTGTTTACTGAAGAGCTGGAGGCCCCTACTAGACCGGATCTCTATC
>ML777042.1:1284039-1297752 GCA_009831015.1 Picea engelmannii
CCCCTATCACGACAGAGGAGATCAACAAAGCTCTCCAAGCTATGAACCCGGATAAAGCCCCCGGGCCTGATGGTTTCACGACCAGGTTCTATATAACCCATTGGGATATCATCCAAAAAGATCTAGTCAGAATGGTGAGGAAATCTTAGAACTGTAGCAAAATTGGAGGGAGCACCAATTCCTCCTTTCTAGCTTTAATCCCAAAAGAGAAACGTGCCCAAAGATTTTCAAGATTCTGTCCTATTTCGCTTTGTAATACGGGGTACAAAATCATCACCAAAGTAATAACAAACATAATAAAAAAATTTCTCCCCAGGATCATCCCGGAGAACCAGGGGGGCTTCATCCAGGGGAGACAAATCCAGGACAATATTATCCTTGTGCAAGAGGCTATCCACTCAAGCTGTCAAAGGAAGGATAAATGAATGTTAGTCAAGCTGGATATGGCAAATGCCTTTGACAGATCCCGGCTGAATTTCCTCTTTGTTGTGATGCTCAAGATGGGATTCCACCCACATTTGGTTCGCTGGATTAGGGCCTGTATAGCGGGGTCGTGGATCGCCCCCATGGTCAATGGCAGACCGACCGATTTTTTCCAATCCTCAAGGGGACTTAGACAGGGCTGCCCCCTGTCCCCCCTGCTCTATGCCATTCAAGCTTCTGTGCTAAGTTTTCAGTTGAATAAGAGCATGTAGCAACGCACCTTAATTGGCCTCTCAATTTCTCCTAGAGTGGAGAGAATTAATCATGCTCCATTTGTCGATGATACGCTCCTTCTGGGCCAAGCCAACCTGTCCACTGCAAGAGCACTCAAGAAAGAACTGGATGACTACACTAAAATTCCAGGCAGCAAAATAAGTTTGAGAAAGAGTAAAATATATGGCTGGAACTACCCTCCTATAGAAATGATTGGTATCTCCAGGGTGCTGGAAATGGAAGGAAATTCAACGTGGGAATACATTAAATATCTAGGAATCCCGCTAGTCAAAGCATCCCCCAGAAATAACCTGTGGTTGCCTCTGTTGGACAAGATGAAAGCCAGGATCTTGGCCTGGGGAGAAACCTGGCTGAACAAAGCAGGGAAATTAATCCTTATAAATTATGTTCTCACCTCTCTTCCTGTCTACCAGGCCTCCATTCTCCTTGCCCCGAGAGGATTTGTTAGAGACTTATACAACATCTTGAGAAAATTTCTTTGGGAAGGGGGAAGGAATGAGGGGAAAAAAATGCACCTTGTCAGCCGGGATAAGGTAAAATCCCCCAGGATGGAAGGTGGGATGCAAATAAGAGATGTGGCCACTCAGAATCTGGCCATGGGAGGTAAGATACTCTGGAAGATGATAAGACATAAAACCACTTGGAGCTCCAAAGCTCTAAGGATTAAATATTTCTGTGGTCACAAAGAAAGGTGCCTTGAGCGCCCCCCCTTGACTAGAAAAGGCTCTCCCATCCTTTCTCTCTGCCTTAAGGCTCTTGAATTGATTACCTCAAAGCTTTACTGGATCCCTGGGAATGGCAGAAAAATCAAGTTTTGGGAAGACTCTATTTTAGGACAGACCCCTTTAAGTTTTCTGGAAGGGATGGAAAACATCAAGAGCTGGCTCCATTCCAATAGCAAAGTCACCCTGTGGGACCTATCAGCTTGGAACCAGGGCGACTCTTGGCTTAAGTGGGATTTGGGGGACTATCCGCAACACTTAGAAACTGAAGCTCGAACCCTCCTGGATGCCCTTCAAGGGTGCTCCCCCTCCTCGGCCAAGATGAAGGACAAAATAGGTTGGGGCTCTTCGTCGGGTAGTTACTCAGCTGCAGCTGGTTATCCAGCCCCGGAAGCAATCCCATGGGTATCCCCTGATCCCTTGGTGTGGAGAAATCTCTGGTTGCATCCCTCCCTTCCCAAACTAGATCTCTTCTGCTGGTCCCTTCTGCACAACAGTATCCTTTCCTGGGAAAACCTTTCAAAAATAGGTTGGGAAGGGCCCTCTCGATTCCCTCTCTGTGCTTGTCATGCAGAAACCTCTGTTCACCTCTTTCTCCTCTGCCCCTTTGCTCGGGAACTTTGGCTTCTCACTCTTGGCCATTTGAATGTGCCCCTCCCTTCTTCAGTCACCTCTCTCTTTACCTCCTGGGTTGATTTGGCTCCCTTCTCTTTTACCAAAATGAATCTGATAAAGAATTGTTGGATGTGGGTGTTGAAAGTAGTCTGCTAGAAACTGTGGCTGGAGTGAAATAACAGGATCTTCAGGGATATAGCAGGGATGCCGACCCAAATTGCACTCAAAGTGAAAGCAATTTTGGGAGATCTGGTAGCCTCAAATACTTCTCTCACCAACGAAGTAACCCCGAATGAAGTTGAGTATGTTTGGTTCCATGAGCTTGATCCCTCCCTCCTGGCCAGAACCAAGCAAATTTCCAAACACTATTCCCCTTGGGAAATTAGGTTGGAGGAACAAGAGTTCTTAAAGTGGAGATCCTCTTTGGAGAAGCATATCCTGCAGGTGGATGGGGCTTCAAAAGGGAATCTCGGTCCCGCTGGAAGTGGAGGGGTCCTACTTGACACCTCAGGGAAAATTGTGCTCAACGTTTCCTGGGGGATGGGTCTGAACACCAATAATACAGCTGAAATTTTAGCAATCTGGCAGGGGCTTGCTCAGGCCAGAAGGTTATCAATTACGAATCTGGCTATCATAGGGGACTCTAGAATATTTATCCACACTCTCAATCAGAGGAAGGCTCCCAAAAACATGGGCTTGGATCACTATTATAGGAAGGTTCTAGTCCAGATGAAAGATTTCGAAGAGCTGAAGTTCTACCACGTCCTCAGGCATCTTAATCAGTTGGCAGACCACGAAGCGAACAGAGGCACCTCTCTAGACAAGGGAGTCATCAACGTAAATGGAGTTGAAAATCATGAACCAATCCCTTAGAGTTTGGGGAGAAGGAACCGTCCGGAGAGCTCCTGTCAGAAAATGCAGATGTTTGAAATTTGCTAGAAAGGAATCCAAAGTGCAGGAGCGAAGTAACATATGCTGAAACAGTGTTGTATCATATGTTGAAACACAATGTTGTAACTTATGATGAAACACAGTGCGGGAACAGATGCTGAAACACAGTGTTGGAACAGATGCTGAAACTTAGTGCTGGAACAGATGCTGAAACACAGTGCTGGAACTTATGCTGAAACAAAGCTGGAACTTATGATGAAACATAGTGTTGTAACAACTGAAACACAGTGTTGTTACATAAGCTGAAACACAGTGTTGTAACTTATGCTGAAACACAGTGCTGGAACAGATGCCGAAACACAGTGCTGGAACGGATGCTGAAACTTAGTGCTGGAACGGATGCTGAAACACAGTGCTGGAACTTATGCTGAAACATAGCTGGAAATTATGCTGAAACACAATGCTGTAACAGCTGAAACACAGTGATGTTACATATGCTGAAACACAGTGATGGAACAGATGTTGAAACACAGTGTTGGAAATTATGCTGAAACAACACTGGAACTTATGCTGAAACAATGTTGCATCATATGCCGAATCTCAGTGTTGGAACATATGCTAAAACAGTGTTGGACCATATGCTGAAACACCGCTGTAACAATTGTCGAAACAGTGTTGAGTCATATGTTGAAACAGTGCTGAGACTTATGCTGAAACAATGATTGGAGATGCGACAATTAATTTTAATCCAGCTCTTTTAGAATACGTACAGGAACTAGTTCAACTCACAAGTCTACAGTTTTAGAAGTAGAATGGTTCAGAAAGACAGGCCCGAAGAAATTCGAGGACATTTTGTATTTTGATCTGTGGCTAGTCCACCCCATTAATACAATCTATAACCGTTTATGTAAAAAAAAAACAATAGGAGGGACTAATAAGCTATGAATTTGGTTACGACAAGATGTAACACTATTCTCATGATAAAATAAATCTGAATCTAAGATGACCTCTTGACTTAAAGAATCAAGAAAAGGAGGAGACAAGGAAATGATGGATTGTCCATATTGATCTTTCTCTTGGGGACCTAGATTTTGACATAAATGAGTCATTTGTTCTTCAAATTTAGGAAAATCATTATGAAACTCATCATCTAAGTCCTGATCTCTATAATCATCCCCTTCATCATCACTACTAGAGGAAACACTTGTTGAATCTTGAATATATTATGCATACCCCTCACAACAATTCTCAAAAAGACTTTCAATTGGATAAATTGTCTTGCAATGAGAATAAAAAACATCATGAAAGTCCTTCAAAGTGGAAATATAGAAGTAGGGAGTGTTCTATACCATTTCCTCGCATCGCCTTCCAATGAATACATGAACATTTTCATCAATGTATCTTCATGATGGATGTCAAGCTGCTGCATCAAAGCATGAAATTCATGAACATGCTCAAAAGGGTTGTCATCATCAACTTCATAAAATATGGGCAACAGATATTGCCATTCATCAATTTGAGGAAAAATATGTGGATAACCATCTATGGCTAAGAAATTGAGTGGGGCAAACCTCTTGTCCAGGATAGCCTTCATAGCCATTTGATTTTTCTCATCCCCAGTGGAGTCACCAACATATTCTGAATAATGGAGTCACCATGGTGACTGTGTAGTCTTGAAGGTGTCCAAATTTAGTCACCATATAAAGCTGGAGCTATACAATGTCATTATTCCTAGGGATCTTTTCAATCTGCTCAAATCCGTCCCCGACAACGGTGCCAAAAATGTTAGCACTGAAAGTCACACTTTGACTGCTAAAGTGTAAGCTCAGCACCCATCAAAATGTAAAAATAATTTGGTTTTGAATAGGTGGATCAACAAGATGGAGAAAGAAAGGGAGAGGGAAACAAACTGAAGATTAGTAGGCTACACCAATGAGAAATGGAGTCACAAGCATCCCACTCATCTAAGGCACAAAAGTTGCGTAACATAAAACAAGATTATATGCTGATAGGTGGAAGAAATGAAGAAGGAAAGCATAAGATAGAATGTTATGTAAATAAAGATCCTCTCAATTTAATGAATCAACAAATACTTGAATATAAACAATGATTGATGGCCAAAATACAACAGATCCTCTGCTGCTTAGGGATCCATAAATCATTGACAACCTTTGATCCTCAAATCCGCAATATATTCAAATAAGAAGAAATATAGACATAAGAGTTACAATCTTAAATCACAGCTCTCATGAGTCTCCAATAGCAGTAATTCTTACAATAAAAAAATGCCCACAGGTTTACAAATGAACACACACAGGAAAACTGCCTGCGACATCTCTTTCTATCCTTTCTTAGCTCATCAATCCCCCTTATCCAAGAGATATCTCCCTATTTAAATAGAAAATAGAATCCAAATAACCTAAGGATGTCGAATCCCATCTCCTCCATTGGATTCTAAGCCTTGGAGATAGGTGGCAATAGTCAAAGAGACAAAAATCCAATAAACTGCTGATTTTTAGGAATTTGTTGGAAGTCATCAATAAATTGTTTCCACCTTATGCATGAGGCCTTTGCTGGAGATAAATCTTAGGTGCAAGTGTCCCTTGACATCTAATTGATCCTTGAGAAGTCATTCAAACCCTCCTTGACATTTGGAAACCTCCCAACAAGGCGAATATGAAAACCGTGACCACTACAGGAAATTAGTACGCAACGCCACTGTGCAGAGTACGCAACGCCTACTTCTATATCCAATATCTCTCAAGAAAAAACACATTTTGAAAAACTTAGAGAGGTTTTTGTTATTTGTAATTTTATGAACAAAAAACTCCTCCAGTTTTAAAAAGTACATCCTCAACTGCTCATAACCCAAGTTTTAAATTAGTGACTCAAAACTAGTAGAATAACTCTGCACAATTTAGCCTTTGCCAGAATATTACGCAGTGCCTATAGGTAACGTCCGACTGTGTTTTTGAATGCAATTCAGTAGCATAAATCCATGGGTTATTTTATCATTCTTGATCGGAAAAGCCACAGTGTAGTCATTAGATGGATCCTGATCTGGATCCGAAACGTCGACAATCTAATGACTACACTGTGGCTTTTCCGATCAAGACTGAAAATCCCACCCACAACAATCTCACTCATCGGGTTATTTTATGTTTGAACTTGGATATTGGGAATAACTCAATATAATTTCAATTTTCCCCAAAACAAATAAAAATCCCATAACAATTGTATTTGTTTTCCAAAATGAATAATGAAATGCACATTCTGTTCTCTATGAAATATTAGGCAACGCCTGTAGGTAGCACCACTTATGCATCACTTAGGCATAAACCAATCTTGTGCTAACACCCGACACGGTAGATCATGCATCAACGAGAAAAACATGGGTAGAATCGGGTTTACTCTCTAACGAGAGAGTAGGATCGATCGATGATGAGCTCGGATCGACCACCTTGGAACTCTTCAGAGGAAGAGTGGGATTGACTGATGATCTAACCGGAGAAACCACTTTGACACTTCTCAAAGGAGGAGTGGGATCGACCGATGGCAGAGTCGGGTTGACCACTTTGAAACTCTTCAGATGAAGGGTGGTACTGAACAATGACGGGACTAGATCAGTCACTTGGGTTTCACTTTCTAGATGAAAAGTGGGGCTGATCAATGATGGAACTGTATCAACAACTTTAGTTAGTGGTTCAACCGAGGATGAAACTAGATTGACCACCTGATCAACTAGATTGACCGGAGATGGAACTGGATTGACCATTCCATCAACTAATGATGGGTTGGGGGAAAGCCTACGATAACCTTTTGGAAGTTGAAGTTTTTCCAAAAGAGAAGAAGCCTCGTCCATACGAGGACAAAGGTGAGAATAATGATCACCTTTGCATAATATGCAAGGGAATTTGACAATAATATTCTTCTTACCAACCTTAACTTCACTAGTTGACGGGGTGTCACTGGCATGACCAGCAGGGGCCGATGACATGGAAGACCACATTTCTAAGACCTTGGGAATACCAGGGAAATCCCTAGGAAAATGGTCACCCTTACAAATACTGCAAGGGAATTTGGGTTTCAAATTCTTCATTTTAATCTTGTTGACCTCATCAACACTCCTAGTACTATTAACAATAGCTGGTTGTTTGGATCCAACATTTGATGTAGTTGGAGGTATGGTCCCTTTCTGGTTCTTCTTCTTCTCTTTCCATTTCTTCTTCTTCTTATCAACCTCACTACTCACTTTAGAGCCTTCACTAGGAGGAGGAGAAATGGAAGGAGACCTGATGGATGAAGAAGGTGAAAGGTCGACATGAGGTTGATGTGTGGGCGGTGTGCTTACATATGAAGCACCTGCATTCGAGATCACTGGAGTGGAAAAAAACCATACCGGTAACCCAATTGTGAGACCTGGAAGGCTCAAAGTAGCAATGTAAGGAGGACCAATGTTTCCGTAAGAAGGAAATACAAAGGATTCCCCTGGAAAAGGGGTTCCTTCATTGGTCATTCCGGGAACTGACGCCATAAAAATAAAAATGCAACCTAGATTCTTCTAGGGAGAACAAACAACACGCTAAAAATATAGTAAGAAAGCAAGCAAACAAAACCTTCTCACAATGAGCACACTAGTTGGTGATAAAATCCAACGTCGCGGGAACAAAGTAAGAAGGGGATGAGATAGAGCGGGTGGAAAAGTTACGTTGACGACCTGCTTAACGGACTTACACCCTGGTGCAAGCTCCCACACATAATCGTGGGAATACACTCCAAGGAGCCCGAGTGAGTCTGGCCAACGTCGATTCTAGGTACCGTGAAGACTTTCCCCTCCACAGTCACCTTGTGTAAAGATGCTAAAGAGATAGCCCACTAAGGTTACCAACTACAACAATGATTCCTGGGGAAACAGTCGACAGCCCGATCCATGCGTAAGGGCAGGGTATCTATCCCGAAATCAACTTGAAAGGCTTCCACTAATCATTGTGGGTATGCTTTCAAGCGACCCCCATAATACGCGCAATCTCTACACCAAGACTGACAAAGCAGGGTGAGTAACTCTGCCAGTCTTAATGCGACCTCGTGACTGACCCTTGTGTGAGAAGGGCTTCCCAGGACGAAATGTAGAAATTCGATTTCACCACTCCCTAACACAAGATCATATGTTTGTTTTCATCTTTGGAAAGTTATCTTTCACACCTATTCCAAATCCCTACAACTATTCTAATGTAGGTTTTCTACTAGAAAAAGTAAAAATGTCTAATCAATTTTAGTTTAGCGCTTGATTTTTAAAGCTGTTGTTACTCAAAAGGAAAATGGTGTGGACAATATGGTGTTTTGACCGACTTGAAAGTTATGCAAAGAGATGAAGATGAAATCTTTTCATTTCGATGAAATCTATGCTATGAGAAGGAGAAAACATTCATCATTACAGATGCATAACGTCCCCCCCAAAAAAACCAAAAATATGCAATTCCGCTACTTCAAATGCAAGCTAGTTTCATGACCCAAAAACAAGAATGCATTCAAAAAAATCAGAATTGAAAGAAAAAAAGTAGAAGCTTGTTCTAACAAGAACTCATTCAAGGATCTGTTGGCAGCCAATTCACCTTTTTTTTAATGATCCTATAAGCTGCCTACACCTATGTTTTACAAACATCATTTTTTTTGTCGCAATTTTCAATAAACGACATTTTCATTTATTGCGACATTTGCTCATTTGTCTTCGTTAAGTTTTCACGACTGTAAGCATGAATACTAAATCTTTCAAAGTCACATTTCGATCATTATCTGAATTGACAATATCTCTTTTGTCATCATGCCTACTGCGCTCACCTTTTATTGATCATTATACAACTGGCAAGATCCTCTAATCGGTTCTCATACTTCGATAGATTGTATAACTTGGTTTTATTGATTTTGTAAGGCATTTGGATTTGCACTCTATATGACTTGCCTGATCATTGATTCTATGAAAATGCATAGGGGTTATGATTAAATTATATATATATATATATATATATATATATATATATATATGATATAATCCTTATGTTAATGATACTTAAGCAGTTCGTGACCTATGAAGGTCGATACAGACTTGTGTTCCTCTACCACCTGCGTCTATTGATTCTTTTTATAGGGTATCCTCTAAACATGCCTTTCTATTTTCATCGGAGCCTGTATAAGATGTCGAAAAGATATAAAAGGCAGCAGGCTGACAGCAGCCTGTTCCACCATGGGCTTATTAAGCTCATCGTTGTTTATCATTTGAGTTTGCAGGGTGATAGTTGGAGGGCTTTCATCGCCCGTAATGGCTTTGAGGAGGCTGACCCTGTACAGGTTGATAAACCTGTGGTAATTGAAACTAAGGCTGAACCGCCTGTACCCTTACACCTCCTACTGCCTAAACCCTCGGCCGACCCTGGTGGTGACTTACCCGACACTATAACTAAGAGTGCGGAGGCCATTAAAAAGCCTATGAGCAAAAAGCCCAAGGAAAACCTGACTGCCAATGCCAAAGGGAAAAGGAATGCCCGACTCATTTCGAGAATGGCCAGAAACAAACCAAAACCCTCTGCCGAGTCTAACCCTATCATTCTGAGCGAGGATTCCGATTATGATATTGAGCGTTTTCTCGCCAGAGAATATCCCTACTCGCAAGGTTTATGTGCCAAGCCCCCTTATGATTTTGTGTCAAACCTTCCCCCCTGCCTAAAAAATGACCGTGACTATCCGGGTATTAAATTGCCTCGTGAAACCCTCGGTCATTTGGCCGAACCCTCGCCTGCTCTTTCTAAATCCACACAGTCACCCTGTGATCAATGCAATTCATGGTTATACCGATATTATATTGATGTTCCTATACTCTAGTCAAAGATTCAATCACTGGAAGATCAAATTGCAGTGCTAACCAGTCAAAAAGACAAGCTACAAGCGACAGATAAAAAGCAAAAGACAACCGGATCCATCCTGTTTAAAAATGTAGAATCAACCACGGCCATTGTAAATTCCAAATTGGCATAATCAAGCAGCCTCGTCGCTATACATGTATGGTTTTGACAATGTTTTTGTATTGTAAATAATCTAGTCTGATGTAATGATTCGAATTCATTTTTTAAATAGCTCAGTCACTCATCTAAATGCCTCTGTCATTTGGTGATCATCCTGTACATTGTTTTTTTTTTATAAAGATAGTAGAAATTTCGATTTCATATATGATTTGCTCATAGATCTTTGTTGGATTTAATGGTTATTCGTTTGGATTTCATTTGCTAAGTTTGTCTGAGTGAAGTAACGAAAGTAATGGTGTGTTTTCATTTACAATTCGCTTTGTATCTACTCTGCCCGACAAGTTTTTATGCTCAAATTAGAATACGATCGTGTTGGATTTGATCTCGTTATGGTTCAAATGATCTAATTGGTAAACTATTTCAAAGAGTTTGTTGGTTACGATATTCTCTATCAAGTGATTTTCAAAAATCGTGAATATTGCTCTGTTCGGTTTTAATTTGGGAAATAAAGACTCTATTTTTTTATAAAAACAATATGATCATGTAAGCTGATGCTAGTAATATTCATACCCGAATCGTCGGACAGTTTTGATTCACGATGATTATGTTAGGCTCCTTGATGTTTGATTCGCTTAAATCGAATTCAGTTGATTCGATTGTTCTCATGAGTTAGATTCACATCGTGAAGTGCTGCTCTGTCTGTTTTTAACTTGCAAACGAATTGGTCAATATTTGTTGCCTCTATCGAATTCGGTAATAATGCGTTTTAAACAAATAATTTCAATCAAAGGAAATTGATATTGTCTACCCAGTTTACTAAAAACAAACGATCATATAATTCTTGTGAACCCTTTTTCCAGCTGAGTGATTTCATCACGATTTCGTTTATAGACAATTACGCACCAGTGTTGGTTTAATTCGTTTATGGTATGAATATTTTTGCTATATCATTACAGCTATAACGATTTGGAAAATGATTTTGTTGGATTCGATCGTATCTCTTGTTTAACAATCGCATACAATATGTTTGATGATCGGTTTCAATTGGATAAGAAACAATCTTACTATTGTTCGATTATGACTCTGTGGACCCGATTTTGTGGTAACAAAGAACAGAGTGTTCCTATCTCTGTATTTGGTTGAATCATTTTTTATCCTGTTTAATTTTGAATGATATAACCACTCCAATCTCAATTATTCATTTTTAAATGGTTATTGGAAGATAATTGGATTTAATTCTTTTAAAAGATTTTGAATCGATTCTGATGTTGATTATGTATCTTATTTAGACCAGCTACAAAATCATATGATTCTGTAGCTAGTCTATATAATTTAATTTTTATCATTTTATTAATAAAAGAGTCTTCTAATTTGTTCATTTTGGATCCTTTTCAGGTGAATTCGAATTGCATGGGATTTGATGGACAGTCTAGAGGATATTTAGATGCTTTAGTTTCATTTTGGTTTCCTAGTTTAGTTGAACTTGGGAATATCTTCCCAGATTATGTAAACAGTTTGATAACTTCCACAGGGAGGTTTTACCCTGTGGAAAAATTTATAAATACTTATTATTTTTGTAATAAAGACATCCTCATTCGTGGGAGAACAAGGATATGGAATTTTAATACAGACTGGGACAGAAGTTGATGTTCTGCTACAACTTTAGCTTTTCATAATATCAATCTTTTGTTTTACGTTTATGTTTATCAATTTGCATCTGGTTAATGACTACTTTAGCTATCTTAGTCTTTTGCAAATGATATGATTTAATTAATGTTTCATCCATATCTGATTTCTTCCAGTATTTAAAAAACATAGCAATTACTTGATTCAGTTTGTGAATGACATATTTCTCTTCTTCATCAATTGAATTATTAAGTATAAGTTTTTGCATAACATGTTTACCTAATTGCAGAGATTTATAAATCATATAATTGTTATGATTTTTTATGTCTTGTTTGTCCTGTAAACAAACTCAAAGAGCATTGTAGCTATCGTTTACGAGAAGCTTCCGGATTATTCGGTGTGAGTTTCCTTCCTCTGATCTGCTAGTACAGTCATCATACACAGGACAAATCTGGAGCGTTTCCAGGTTAGTTTGTCATTTGTTTGTTTAGTGTATTTATTAGTAGTTTAGTTTAGATGTAAGTTTAATTAGATTTATAGGTAGAATTAGTATATTAGTGTTTAGTTTAGTTAGTTTTCTGTTTTATTTCTTGTTTATAAAATTATAAAATCAACAAAAAATACCTTTCTCTGTCTTAGGGCAGATTGCAAATGATTTTTTTCAGGTTTTACTTAAATCTGTAAATCATAAGCATTATACATTTTGTAAATAAGTTATATTTCAGATAGTAGTTAGTATAGTATTAGTTAGTAGTTTGTATATATAGAGATAGTAAATTAGTTAGTTTGTTTAATAGTTAGTTGTGATTAGGTTGGTTTATTAGTTAGTTTTGTTTATTGTTAGTTAGTTTAGTTTGTTTTATTTAGTTTTAGTTAGATTAGTTTGTTTTATTTAGTTTTAGTTAGATTAGTTAGTTTATATTAGTTTTATTTTTGTTTTCTTAGGACCTTAGATCGGCTAACAGAGATGCTAAACCCGTCAGGGTGGTTCATTCCAAACGGCTTGGGTTATTAGACAACCCTAGACCGGTTCCACTCTCTCAGTTGACGGACGGTCGATTTCACCCGTCAACAGGATCCTAAAACCAAAAAGCATCCAAGGAGTACAATAAAATGCAGAGAAGAATCCAAAAAATGATAGGGAGAAAGAGAAACCACTCAAAATTGTCTTGACAAAAACACAACTAGAAAATGAAATTTTACGTTTATAAAAGAGGATTCAAGATCTGATCAAGAAAAAAGAAAGTGAAAAGAATAAAAAACCATCAGGAACCAATCCAAAGAACTTCAAAAACCATCCACAAATACTGGGTAAAGACTTCCACAAAACAGGCTGAAAAAATCTGAGCAGAAAAGGGAAAAAAACCTCCAAAACAGAGACTAGCGCTCCCTGTTTCAAGTGTACAGAGTGCTACAACGCTCCCTAAAGAACTATAGGGGAGTGATGATGATAGAAAAATTCTCTGATATGGCTTACAGGGGGGCGTTGGTCCTCCCAAAAGCTCAGAAAAAGAGCCAAAAAATTGCAAAAACTTCACCCAAAATGCATAAAAAAATGGTGAAAATGCTAGTGAAGCTAGGAGAAGGCTAATGGATCATAAAAACACAGGAACAATGATGTAAAAGGTGGTAAAATGGCAGGGAAAAACCAAGGAAATACAATAGGAGTCCTTCCCCAGTGGATTTGCCAATTTCTATTACAGGTGAATCCTCCTGCAGACAAGCGGATCCCTCTTGGTCTCTAGACTCCTAAGGCCTGTTATCGCACAGTTTGTAGGAAAGGTTTAAGTAGCTAGAAGGCAAGGCTAAAACTGGCATAACAAGAGCTTCCCCACCCACTGTCACCTCGATGGGGAGATCTTTCTATTCTGGGTGGCTAATCCCAAGGAAGACGTCCCTAGTAATCTGGGGTTCTGAAGGAAAAGGGTCAAGGGTTTAGAGATCAAAGGTTAAGGTAAGATTTTTCCTTCACAGATTACTTCCAAATGGATAGTCAAAAGAAGGTAATTCCACTGAGAAATGCACTTGTTTGCGAGACAAGTCAAATGAAACTAAAACGTGCTGCAGTGGTTAGTACTTCAAAATATCAATGACTATCTTTAATACATATGAGCAATAATGAAAGT
>ML777042.1:1307014-1327455 GCA_009831015.1 Picea engelmannii
TAATTACTTTCTTTTTCATGAATATTAATAATAATTCATGTGCACTTGGTTCTCACACTTAATCAATTTATTTTCCATGAATATTAATAATAATTCATGTGTACTTGGTATTTTGGCCTTAATGTAATATATCCCTCCTCCATGTTGACTAGGGATTGTGACATAGGTTATTCCATGGTGTCAAGGTGTATGAGACACTTATATGACACTTTATGACACTTAGGGAGAGGTACCTAGGTGTGCAAATTTCATGTGTAAAAATTGGTGCACCCTCTAATATTATCTCCTTTGATATGGTCATTAATCCCTCTCAAATACTATCATCTCTTGTCATTGATAGGGACATCACAGACTCTAGTTCCATGATTACCAATCATGCCCATATAGGAGATGTTGCCACACATTTTAAAGTCCCAAACCCCCCAATAGATATTACACAAAATAATGGATCTGATACACTATTTCAGATCCTCTTTGTGGATGTTCAACTTTAAATTGTCTACTATTTTACCTTTGGTCCATAATATTGGGTATTTGGAAACAAACCTTCCCCTAGTCCTCATATCATAATATAGGTGGTAGTACCACTTCCCACGATGGTCCTATAAGACCTAGCTCTCGACAAAACACTATATCACCATATACCCTTCATGGGAACCATTATAACACCACCTTCTATCTAGGCCCCCTAGACATCATGTGATTACAAGCCACATGGCCTAATCAAAATGATCTACCAAGATAGTTTCACTACTTCTTGTGGCAAGGCTCCCTTACTCTTGGTCATTTTGAGTTCCCCCCATAGGGAAATGTGGCCTCCCTTAGAGAGTGCCTTGTTCGGGCAGCCATAGTTCCCTGACCTCCTTCAGGGAGTGCCTTTCTCAGGAATCCATTTTTCTGTGGCCTCCTTTAGGGAGTACCTTGTTCGAGAACCCATGGTTCCCTGACCTCCTTCAGGGAGTGCCTTTCTCAGGAACCCATTGTTCTATGGCCTCCCTTAGGGAGTTCCTTGTTCGAGAACCCAAAGTACCCCAACCTCCTTCAGGGAGTGCCTTTCTCAGAAACCCATTGTTCCATGACCTCCCTTAGAGAGTGCCTTGTTCAAGAACCCATGGCTCCCCAACATCCTTCAGGGAATGACTTTCTCAACAACCCATTGTTCCATGACATCCATTAGGGAGTTACTTGTTTAGAAACCCATGGTTCCTCGACCTCCTTCAGGGAGTGCCTTTCTCAAGAACCCATTGTTTTGTGGCTTCCCTTAGGGAGTGCCTTGTTCAAGAACACATGGTTCCTTGACCTCCTTCAGAGAGTTCCTTTCTCAGGAACCCATTGTTTGATGGCCTCCCTTAGGGAGTGCCTTGTTCAGGAAACCATAATTCCCCGACCTCCTTCAGGGAGTTCCTTTCGTAGGAACCCATTGTTCTGTGGCCTCCCTTAGGGAGTGTCTTTTTTGGAAACCCATGGTTCCCATACCTCCTTTAGGGAGTGCCTTTCTCAGGAACCCATTGTTTTGTGGCCTCCATTAGAGAGTGGATTTTTTGGGAACCCATGGTTCCCTAACCTCCTTCAGAGAGCACCTTGTCCAATAACTCATTGTTCCATGGAATCCTTTAAGGAGTGCCTTTTTTAGGAACCCATTGTTCCTTGGAGTCCATTAGGGAGGGACTTGTTCAGGAACCCATGGTTCTCTAGCCTTCTTCAGGGAGTACCTTTTTCTAGGAACTTCTTGTTCTATGGCCTCCTTTAAGGAGTGTCTTTTTGATGACTCATGGTTCCTTGGCCTCCCTTAGGGAGTGCATTTTTCTAGGAAATCATCATACCCTACCCTATTTTAGGGATTACCTCTTCTTGGAACTCATTGTTCCTTGGCCTCCTTCCAGGGTCACCCAAAATTTTCATCAAGGAACCATTTTTTCGAACAATGTCAAAAGCTCAGGTACGCTTGCTCACTATCATTTATATCAAATAACTGTCATATGTTCTTTATCATTAGATATTTTTAAATTTGGGTATTTGATATTTGTGTGTGCAGGTACTTGGTACAACAATATACAACCCATTCAATCTTGGCCACCCCATGTCCCTTTCAGGTATATGTTAAAAAATGGCATGCACTCATGCCCTTTGTGAAAAATGCATATCCCAGTTACACCCCTCGACATTTTCCCTTAAGATACCCACACCCAACTCTATGGTACCATCACCTCCATTATATTCAAGTACTCTCAACCGGTAGCATTCTCAACTCCATGAGTTGTCCCACATATATTTACCCCTTGGCATATTAACATTCATGATGTTCTATCCATTAGGATCAGGAGTCCTAGTAGTTTTACACCCCAGAGTAAGAACCTCATACTTCTTCCTCATCATCATGCTAACCACACCATTATGGACTCCCACATCAAGTTCTTGGTTACATTAAATGCACCTACACATTATCATTTTTCCTCCATTTCATCCACCATTACTTTCCCATATGCAAGCTCATCCTCCATTCATCTACCTAGTATAGAAACTAACCAATGGGCCCCCCACCCTCCACCAGTCTCTACTTGTGCCCTATACTGACTGAGCCATACTTTACCGGGGCACCTGTTTCTGAACATGTAATTTCAACCCCATTATTTATTCATTTCGTAATTGTATAAAAAGTATTTCAATTCCATCGATTACAGTAGATTTTGGTCGTCATAGCCGACCACGATTTTTCCTTGGCACACAACAACCCTTTTCGCCCTTGGTTGGGGAATTTTACTTCCCTCATTACCTCTGCAATATATTTGTACCCTAGCCAAAATTATGACCATTACAGACACCCATGTCCCACATCGCTATATTTTGACCTATTTTACATATCCTAGCAGTCTTACCCATTCAACACAGTTTTACCCCATATCTGGTTATCTGCATGACACCAAATCCTATTTTATGGTTACTACCATGCATCACCATCCCCCAACCAAGGGAAGTTATTGAATTCCCTATATTCCAGACATCATTCATGATTATCAACCCATTCACCTTCATCAATACAGTTTTTGACACCATTTGATCAATCGATGTCAAGAATCTCTCTACTTCTTGTAGTCGCACCTCCTTCCCTATCGACATCAACACAAGGTTACAAGAAAGTGGAAATATCTTGGCTTTCATACTACCATTAATGAGTACCCTCAGATGACACATAAAGAGCCATCATTGCTTTCTGATGTCGTTGACGTCCATAACATTTGACACCAAATAAGTTTCATGTTACGGTGGGTCTTACTATGTGACCATTGCAGTTTATAGTAGAAACCAAAGACATGAATTTGATAGGCCATCAATGCCTCCGAGCTATTCACCTCTCGATTTAGAGCCAATTCAGTCATTCGAACCGTCATCTACTATTTTTGAGGCCCCCGAGAGTGTTGTAGATATCGACTTCATCAATAGTATTAGTCACCATTATTATTTTATGGCTTCATGACATGAGCATGGGGCATGACCGCCTAGTTTTTACAAACATTTTTTTTTTTTTTTCTGGAGAATACCTGGTACTTATATTTTTGTCCCCTGTCCCTCCAACGTAATGCTCTCACCATCCCTCACTACAAAGTTCTCTTGCTCTTTTAAACAATGATGTCATCACCAAAATAAACAATGATGTATTTCGGCTATACATATGATCCTAACCTCACACATCAGGGGGAATGTGTTATTACTGAAAAATTGCTCACCACAAACATAGACAATGGATGAAGAAACAATGAGCATGCACACACGCATATTACCAATAATTATGGAAGGATCAAACTTAGTTTGGAATAATAAGTAAAAAAGCATACAACAGTGGTTCTGAAGTTCCACGTGTATTCAACACAATCAGCGCATGCACATCCACATGGCCTAACACAACATACAACATGCACAATGCATGACCTGCGCGACTGATAGTCGAAAAATCCACACGGATGCGAAAACGATGCATTGATGATTTTATTCGAGCCTCAACCACTTCTAGGATGGAGTGGGTCTCCCCCATACCCAAAATCACCTCCAAATTTGGACTTGGGATCACTGAAAGGGATGGGAGGTTCATCCAAAGGCCACCCATTCACATTTGAAACTAGTTTGGAAAAAACTTGCCATTCTCCTATAAATAGAGGGCCATTGTATGCAAAGAAGAAGAAGCAATTTGAGTATGGTTATGATGTTCAATTTATCTTTGAGAAGCCATATTTTGTTGGATTACTGAGAGGGTGGGTGAATCAGTAATAGAGAAATTTAATCATTTTTAACCACATAATGCAAGTGTTATATCAATGTAGCATTATCATCCAATAATTGCAGAGTAAATAAACAATGAACAATTGAACAATCATACACATACACAGTACACCAATGTTTTTATGTGGAAACCCAAAGAAGGAGAAAACCATAGAATGATTTTTCTTATATGTCTTGAAGAATTACATCCATTGGAAGCACCAACTTCCTTTGTTTTCCAACTGCAACTGGAAGGAGGCTCCAACCCCCTAGTTTCTCAGGCTACAACCTGAGGGAAGCTCCAACTTCCCAATTCTCTGGCTACAACCAGAAGGAGGATACAACCCCCTAAGTTCTCCAACTACAACTGGAAGGTAGATACAACCACTTGTCCTTGCCCCGTCCAACCACCCTGAAATATAAATGCCAAATGTAGACAACCTGTCACTGTCACTAAATCAACCACTGGCACTGTCAACCTGTCACTGTCAACTTGTACCAATAACCTATAACAACCTGTACCAATAACCTGAACCAACATGCACCATGCATCAACCTTGACTCATCAAGATGTACCAACATCATCAACTATACACCTCATGTATGTGCCAACTCATCAACTATACACCTCATGTATGTGCCAACTCATCAACTACTTGTCTCAACCATGTACCCAACATGTACCTCAACCATATACAAAATACATACACCAATATAACCATCAAAATTTATCTAACAATTCATCACTGTATCCATAAACCCTTACATCAAACTATGTGCCACAACCTCACTGTTATGTAGCCTCAAGCTAAACCAACAACTTCAGCAACACATCACAACCAAAAGACCAATACCCATATGCCAAATACCAACAACAAAATATCAACTGTATCCCTCAACAAATCTGATATATAAAACAATACTGAACATCCAATACCATCTCAAGAGATAAACCCTAGCTCACAAAACATACCTCAAACAATATGTGCCATATCTCTCATAAATAGACCCCAACCATGTTGCTTCCGCGATTTTTTACCGCACTTTTTCTGTTGTGATTTTTCTGCCGTATTTTTTCTGCCACGATTTTTTTGCTGCACTTTTTCTGCCATGATTTTTCTGCTGTACTTTTTCTACCGTGATTTTTCTGTCGCACTTTTTCTGTCATAGTTTTCATACCGCTCTTTTTCTGCTGCAAATTTTCTCTATCAAGAATACATGCCCAAATAACCTTTCATAAAATTAGATGTTCAATGATATTCAAGTGTGTTCAAATGAGAAATATTTTCCTCTTATTTATGCTTTCATGTAGCATTACACTTTCCTTATTTTAGGGAGTTCTCCATTTACTTTATTATTTAAATAATTTATTTTTCAAACACTTGACTTTTGGGGGCTTCTATATGACTCATGAGGGTTCTTCAACTTCATATGGCCATAACTCTCTAACCATGAAGAGTTATGTGACGTTCCACATACCACCGAAAATGACATGACAAGCACTATTCATCTAGGATAGTTTCATTGACAAATTCATTGACCTTCATCTCATTATTCCACAATTAATCATGGGTTCTCTAACCATACTTCTAGGATAACTCAATCCACAAAGCATCTTCCCGTGAGGGCTTTCACCATAAGGGGACCACTTTAGAGTTCATCCATTTGTACTTCTTATCAACCATGACAAGACAATAATGAGTCATCTTTACATCAAACAAACTTGGGTCCATTACCCAAACCTTTGTGCTACCGAGATTTCTTCAAGGATTGAAATCAATGACAACCAACCTTAATCAACAATCTCCTCCTTTGGCATTGATGGAAAAAATTTGATGAAATATTTAAATCATATCACTTATTATCCCCCTGGAACCATGCCTCTGTCCTCTGCATCTCTGTGACCATTTATCCCCCTAGAACCACGCCCCTTTCCTCTACATCTGATAAATATCTCCCCCTTTGTCATCAATGGAAAATGTATCCTTCCATCCAGGATTTCTCTTCTTGACTGAACTATCCTATTTATGGTGCTTCCTCATGTACATCTAAGACATATAAGATAAGCATTCAAAAACATTCATTTGGAGTAGAAATAACTCCGAGTCTCTGGCGAAGATACTTAAAGGCTTTCGTGGAAGTGGTTTTGTAAATATGTATGCCACTTGTTCTTTTGTGCCCACATACTCAACTCTGATGTTCTTTTCTGCAACTTGTTCCCATAGAAAGTGATACTGGATTGGAATGTTATTTGTCTTGGAGTGCATCACTGAGTTCTTTGAGATAGTGATGGCACTTGTATTATCAAAATATATTGGAATGGGATCATCATACTCAACCTGTATATCTGTCATAGTTTGCTTCATCCAAAGAACCCGTGTACACCATGTTTCCGCTGCAATATATTGTTCCTTGGCTGTAGATAAATATATTGATGATTGTTTCTTTCTTATCGATGATACTAAACACTCACCTAAGTAGAACGCTACTCCACTGGTGCTTCGTTGGTCATCAATACAACTTGCCCAATCTACATCTGTGTAGGCAATAAGTGATAGATCCTTTCCTTTTGGATACCATAATACAAACTTTTTTGTACCTTTGAGATATCTGAAAATACTCTTCACTGCTAATATATGTGATTCCTTTGGTGCTTCTTGAAATCATGCCACCTGTCCAACTGCCTGCATTACATTTGGTCTGGATGCTATCACATATTGTAGGATACCAATCATTGACCTGTATTGCCTCTGATATGTAGACTTTGAATCATCATCTTTTCTTAACTTGCAACTGGTTTGCATGGGAGTGATAAATAGTTTGCAATCTTCCATTCCGAACCTCTTTAGCATTTCTATGATATACTTGATTTGAGAAACAAAAATTTATTAGTGGCTTTGACGCATCTGAAGTCCTATAAAGAAGGATAGTTCTCCAAGTAATGACATTTCAAATTCATTCTGTGTATCCTTTGCAAATTTCTGTCTTAATAAAATACTATGTTGACTTACCTTGATGTAGAGGTTGTTGTCTGCACTTCCTTTTCTGAACCCTGCTTGATGTAGATATTTATCCAGTCTAGAGTGCCATGCTCTAGGAGCCTGTTTTAGACCATACAATACCTTATTTAATTTACACACATAATCTACGTTCTCTGACAACTGAAATATTTCTGGTTGTTCAATGTAGACTTCTTCTTCAAGTTCCCCATTCAAAAAAGATGATTTTACATCCATCTAATACACTTTAATATTTTTGGAGCATGCATAAGCTAAAAGCAATCAGATTGCTTCCATTCTGGCAACTAGGGAAAATATCTTTTCAAAGTCGATTCCTTCAACCTGCGCATATCCTTTACATACCAATCTAGCTTTGTTCCTTGTATCCTGTCCATCTTCATTCAATTTATTCCTATATACCCACTTTGTGCCGATCACATTCTTATCCTTTGGTCTTGGAACCAATTCCCAAGTATCATTTTTCTCTATTTGATCCAATTCTTCATCCATGGTCTTATTCCAAAATTCATCCTTGTTGGACTCTTCAAAACAGGTTGGTTCAATCGTAGATGAGAGTGCTAGGTGCATTTGTTCTGGTGAACAGATTCTTCTTCTAGTCTCAACTCCTACATCTTTGTTTCTAATAATATGATCTAAAGGATGATTCTTCTGTACTCGTCTGCTAGGTGTCTTTGGAGGCACTTGCTGAAATTTCTCTTCTGCTTCTGTCGGATCTTCTTCATCTCCCCCTTTTACTTCCTTTTCATATTCTTCTTCTTCTTCGTAAAGCTGTTCCATTGATTCATTTTCTTCTTCCTTTAATTCTTGTCTACTTGTTTCATTAATTGTTACGTTGATTCTTTCCACAACTTTGTTCAATATCAGGTTGTAACACTTATATGCTTTCCTTGTACTTGAGTAACCAACAGGTACTCATTTTTCCACACGAGAATCAAACTTTTCCATTCTTCCATATTCTCTTTTGATGTAGCATTTTCTCCCAAAAACTCTGAAGTGCTTCACATTTTCTGGTCTTCCTTTCCATAGCTCGTAGGAATTCTTGTTAGTGTTGTTTCTGAGAATTACTTTGTTTTGAATGTGAACTATTGTATGCACTTCCTGTGTCCAAAAAATATTTTTCAATTTGGAATCCATTAGCATTGTTCGAGCCATTTCCTATACTGTCCTGTTTTTTCTTTCAACAACTCCATTATGTTGAAGTGTCCTAGAAATGAAGAATTTCCTTTTTATTCCATGACTGCTGCAGTAGTCCATAAATTCCTTTGAAGTGAACTCTCCTCCATTATCATATCTCAAACATTTGATTTTTGAATCCATTTCATTTTCAACCATTTCCTTATAAATCTTGAAGTTTTCAAAAGCTCCTGACTTATTCTTGAGAAAGAAAACTAAATTCATTCTTGTATAATCATCAACTAATAACATACAATTTTTCTTACCTTTTAAACCCTTTGTTGTAGTTCGTCCAACTAGATCAATATGCACAATTTCCAGTGGTATTCTTGTTGAATATTCATTTGATTTGAATTTGGTCTTTGTTTTGTTTCCTTGTTGACAATGCTTGCATAGAGTTTGGTTGGTTTCATGATTTGGGGAAATTCTCTGACTATTTCTCTTTTGGTGAATTTGAAAAAGTTATCAAAATGTATGTGACCCATTCTTCTGTGCCACAACCAACTTTCATATTCATTTCCTAGAAAACACTTTTCATTTCCAATTTAACTTAACACATATATGTTGCTTGAAGTTCTCACAGTTGTAGCAATCAATTTTCCTGAACCTTCTTTTCTTATCTCGCACTTTTGTGAATCGAAAGTAACTTTATGACCTTGGTCACACATTTGAATCACACTTAGAAGATTATGTTTCATATCTTCTACTAGTAGAACATTTTTTTCCTTTGTATTCTTGTTCCTAATTCTAACTGTGCCTTTTCCAATGATTTTAGTTGAATCATCATTTCCAAAGGAGACTGATCCATCTCTTTCCTATATTAAAGTAAGAAAATTGTCTCTATCACCTGTCATGTGTTTTTAATAGCCACTGTCCACATACCAACCCCGTTTCTTCTGCTTAGCTTGTAGATTGAGTGTGCATTCTTCATTTCTATCCAAATTCTTCTTTCTTATACATGTCCTTTTCTGAGGTTCCTTTCTGTGACTGTTGTTATTCTGTTGGGGTTCTCTAGGAGGGACTATCATTCTGCAATCTTTGTCCATGTGTCCAAAGTTGTTACATTTGTAACATTCCACTTCAGTGCTCAAGGATTCAAACCTGTTGTAACTTCTTCTCTGTGTTTCACTAGGCCTTCTTGGATAACCCTTTTGTGTATGACTTTCAAAGTTGTTTATGTTCCTATTGTTAGCTCTACAATTCACAACTTTATGTCTAAAATTATTACATGCATAACATAAACCAAAAAATATAGTTTGATACCTGGGAGTTGAAGATATTCTGAAAGGAGGCACTCTTATGAATTCTTCTTCTTCCTAAGGCCTATTTGTCGATTGGTGATTTTGAACTCTGAATCTTCTTGGTGGAGGAGTGTCCCTGTAATATTCCTTGTAGATATTCCTATCCCCTTTGATTGTTTCTGCATAGCTTTTTGGATATGTTTCTTTCTCTGTTGTTTTGGAGCTTGATCCCTTTTCTGTCTGATTGTATCCAAGTCCGGAATTGTCATGATGAGATTTTTGACTGCTGATAATGTCATCCAAAACTTTTGATTTGTTCTGCATATTTTTATTTTTAAGATCCTTTCTTAATGTGACAATATATGCTTCCAAATTTCCAATGATCCTATCTTTTTATTCGAATTGTTCTTTGAGTGTTTCTTCAATTATTTTATCTTCTTCAATTTAAACCTTCAAATTTGTGATCATTTTTTCTAGTTCTTGAGTGTCTTCTTTCTTGTCTAGTTCCACTTGTAGTTTCTTGTTTTTCTTCTTTTCTCTTCTGATAACTTCTATGGAACACATCAATTCTTCTCGGTAGTCAACTTCAGCCTCTTCATATTCTTCTTCGGATTCTTCATATTCTTCTTCGGCTTCTTCATATTATTCTCCAGAGTCTTCTTTATCAGAGTCTTCTACTGCCATGAATACAACTCGTTTTCTCTCACTGTCTCTAACTTCATCTTCATCTAATGATGAGATGTCTTCTTTGGTACATAAGATTTTCTTGAAAACTTTATTTGTAGTTCTTTTTCCTTTATATGTTTTTTTGCTATTTGAGTAACATTCATCATTTCTCTTTTTATTATGAGGACATTTATTATCAAAATGACCAATACCATCACAATTAAAAAAAATCACAGGAATATTACCTCTATAACTATTGTTGATTCCCTTGTTCAATATTTTGACAAAGTTGGCCACTTCTTCATCATCTTCCGAGACGTCACTGCTGCTGCTAAGTTCTTTTTCTTTTTTCTTTGACTTTTTGGATTCTTTGAAGGCTGCTTCTTTTGTATCTGGATTTTCCTGTTCAATTCTCATTTCATATGCTGTGAATATTCCATGTAATTCGTCCATTATTATTGAGTTCAGATTTGGTCTTTATTCTAGTGTTGATATCTTAGGGTCAAATCTCATATGAAGAGATCTTAGTACCTTTTGAACAATTACAGATTCTTCTATTTCTTCTCCCAATTCTATGATTGCATTTACTATTTCATCAACTTGTAAAAAGTAAGCTGCAATATTCTCATCTTCCTTCATCTTAAGTTGTTTGAATTGACCTTTGTAAGTTTGAAGCTTTGCTGATTTGACTTTTGAATCTCCTTCATAAATATTTAGAAGTTTGTTCCAAATCTCTTTAGCGGATTTACAATGTGCAACTTTTGTGAATACCGTTTCACTAAGACCATTCAGAAGTGAATTTGTGGCTTTGGAATTATTCTGACCGAGTTTCACTGCTTTGTCATTTGTTGGCGGAATTACTGGTACTGTGTATCCATCTACAATTAATTTCCAAATTTCAAATCCCTATGCCTGTATATATGTCTTCGTCCTTATGCTCCAAAATGCATACTTTTGTCCATCAAACTATGGTATTCCATTTTTATACAAGTTGTTTCTCTCCATGATCTTCCTTTAAGTGGTTAAACTGATTTCTGAAGGAACCTGCTCTGATATGAATTGTTGGATTACTGAGAGGGGGGGTGAATCAATAATAAAGCAATTTAATCATTTTTAACCATATAATGCAAGTGTTATATCAGTTTATCATTATCATCCAATAATTACAGAGTAAAAAAACAATGAAAAATTGAGCAATCATACACATACACAATACACCAGTGTTTTTACATGGAAACCCAAAGCGAGAGAAAACCACATAATGAATTTTCTTATATGTCTTGAAGAATTACATTCATTGGAAGCAACAAATTCCTTTGTTTTCCAGCTGCAAGTGGAAGGAGGCTCCAACCTCCTAGTTTCTTAGGCTACAACCTAAGGGAAGCTCCAACTCCCCAATTCTCTAGCTACAACCCCCTAAGTTCTTCGACTATAACCGGAAGGTGGCTACAATCACCTGTCCTTTCCCCGTCCAACCACCTTGAAATAAAAATGCCAAATGTAGACAACTTGTCACTGTCACTCAATCAACCACTGCCACTGTCAACCTATTCCAATAACCTGTAACAACCTGTACCAATCAACCTGCACCAAACAACTTGTACCAATAACCTGAACCAACATGCACCATGCATAAACCTTGAATCATCAAGATGTACCAAAATCATCAACTATACACCTCATGTATGTGCCAACTCATCAACTACTTGTCTCAACCATGTACCCAACATGTACCTCAACCATATACCAAAGACATACACTAATATGACCATAAACAGTTATTTAACAATTCATCACTCTATCCATAAACCAAATACCATAAACCCTTACATCAAACCATGTGCCACAACCTCACTGTTATGTAGCCTCAAGCTAAACCAACAACTTCAGCAACACATCACAACCAAAAGACCAATACCCATATGCCAAATACCAACAACAAAATACTAACTGTATCCCTCAACAAATTTGATATATGCAACGATATTGAACATCCAATACCATCTCAAGAGATAAACCCTAGCTCAAAAAACATACCTTAAACAAGATGTGCCATATCTCTCATAAATAAATCCCAACCATGTTGTTGCCGCGATTTGTTTTCCACACTTTTTCTGTTGCCATTTTTCTGCCGCACTTTTTCTGCCGCTATTTTTATGCCACACTTTTTTTGCTATGATTTTTCTGCTGTGATTTTTCTGCCGCACTTTTTCTATTGCACTTTTTTTCCTGCACTTTTTCTGCCACGATTTTTATGTCACACTTTTTCTTCCGCGATTTTTCTGTCTCACTTTTTCTGCAACATTTTTCCTGCCGCACTTTTCCTGCCACACTTTTTCTCTATCAATAATACCTGCTCAAATAACCTTTCACAAAAATAGATATTCAATGATATTCAAGTGCGTTTAAATGAAAAATATTTGCCTCTTATTTATACTTTCATGTAGCATTACACTTTCCTTATTTTATGGAGTTCTCCATTTACTTTATTATTTAAATAATTTATTTTGCAAACACTTGACTTTTGGGGGCTTCTATATGACTCATGAGGGTTCTTCCTCTTCATATGGCCATAACTCTCTAACCGTGAGGAGTTATGTGACGTTCCACATACTACCAGAAATGACATGACAAACACTATCCATCTAGGATAGTTTCACTAACAAATTCACTGACCTTCATCTCATTATTCCATAATTAAGAATGGGTTCTCTAACCATACTTCTAAGATAACTCAATCCACAAAGCATCTTCCCGTGAGGGCTTTCACCATAAGGGGACCACTTTGGAGTTCATCCATTTGTACATCTTATCAACCATGACAAGACAATAATGAGTCATCTTTACATCAAACAAACTTGGGTCCATTACCCAAACCTTTGTGCTACCGAACTTTCTTCAAGGGTTGACATCAATGACAACCAACCTTAATCAACATATTTATCCTAGAAATCTTTGACCATTCATAGCAAGTGTTTCACCTCTCTTCTCTTGATAATTTCAAGTATCAATTCTTCACCATTGTAGAGCCTTCCCAAGGAGGAAGAGGGGACTCATAAGTTCCCATATTTCTCCTAGTTGTTATGAATTCAAAGATCAGTATCATTTGGTAGCTATTTATTGTGTCTATTTCTTGCATCAATCTTAGTTGTTACATGCTTAGTTTAGTTTTATTTCCTTCTTGTTCATTTCTTGTTTTCTACTTAGTTGAGCCACTAATCAACTAACAAATTGTTGTGCTGTCTTGCTAGCCTAACTAGCTAGTTAAGGGACCTCTTTTTGCTCGCCCAAGTGGAAAAAAGAACCCAACACAAATATATCATGACTTTTATTGATGATTACACTAGAATGTGTTGGGTGTATTTGCTGAAAGATAAGTCACAAGCTTTTGAAACATTTTAATTTTTTTATGCATGTATTCAAAATGAAACTCAGTCTTGTATTGGCTCTCCCCACACTGATAATGGAAGAGAATATACATCCAATGAATTTGAAATTTATCTTCACCAACATGGGATCAAACATCAAACCACAGTTCCATACAATCCCCAACATAATGGTGTAGCTGAATGAATGAACATGACATTCCTAAATATGGTTCGTTCCATGTTGTTTTTCAAGAATGTTAAATTAATGTTTTGGGATGATGCAATTGTATGTGAATTTTATGTCAAAAGAAGGTGTCCATATCATGCTATCTAAAACAAGACTCCATATCAAATGTGGTATGGCCGCATTCCTTCGGTGAGGCATCTTAAGGTATTTGTTTCCACCTGCTATGCCTTGATTCCTAAAGAGAAAA
Organism: Picea engelmannii; assembly: GCA_009831015.1. Classification (NCBI taxonomy): domain Eukaryota; kingdom Viridiplantae; phylum Streptophyta; class Pinopsida; order Pinales; family Pinaceae; genus Picea; species Picea engelmannii. The sequence goes on from ML777042.1 coordinate 1,321,171, forward strand.
TAAGCAAGCTTGATGTAAGGAGTTGGAAGTGCATATTCTTGGTGTACTCAAATACCACCAAGGGGTATTGTATTTACGATGATACAAACAAGAAGTTCATTCTTTCCATATATGTGATCTTTCTTGAATCCACCAAGAAAGAATAAACTGTTGAGAGGCAACTTGATCATCTGGACATATTCGCTTTTGTAAATACATATCATAAATTTGATGATGGGATTCCACATCTTGAAGGGGGGATACATATCTTGGGTCAATATTTGGAATCTCCTTGTGAAACACCATCTCCCCCACTTGAATAAGTTCTTGTCACTTCATCAGAAACTGAAGTTCAATTGGATGATTTGATCGAGAAGAATGAAAAGTTGAGGCTCGATGAGAAATCATAACCATCTCAATCAACCCAACAACCTGGACCATCTCAGAAATGTCCACCAAAATGGCTCACAAAAACACTTGAAAGTGTTCATCCTGATGAGGTCGAGAAGACAGGAACCAGATTGTCCTCAAAACAAGATGGAGGTAATGTAGATAATTCAAAATCGGGTGATGTAGAAGATATGGATGTTCACATGATTGTGAGTTTAATTTATCTACTAATATTGAACCAACTTTCTTTAAATAAGCCACTTCTCATGATGACTGGAAAGAAGCCATGCAAAAGGAATATGATGCTCTCATCAAGAATGGGACATGGAAGTTGGTGGAGCCTCCATATGGAACATAACCAATTGGCTGCAAGTGGGTATTCAAGAACGAGTATGGATCAGATGGCTCATTTGACAAGAAAAAGTCAAGGTTCATTGTAAAAGGATTTGCACAGAAATAAGGTGTTGATTATGAAGAGACCTTTTCCCCCACAACAAAATGGGAAACCATCCGCACTCTATTTCGATGGTAGCACTGAATGGATGGAAAATTCATCAAATGGATGTGAAGACGACTTTCTTGAATGGAGACTTGAAAGATAATGTGTTCATGTCTCAAACATAAGGCTTTGATGTGAAGGTAAAATAAAATAAGGTATGAAAGCTCATAATATCCTTGTATGGATTGAAACAAGCACTACGAGCATGGTATGAAAAGTTAATTGAGTATCTTTTGAAACTAAATTTCAAGCACTTCAATCTTGACGTTGCAACTTTGTTTTTCAAGAAAGTTGGAAAAATATTTGTATATCTTGTAGTCTATGTAGATGATCTATTTATAATAGGGAACAATGAGAACTACATTGCATCCATAAAGAAAGAGTTGAATAAAGGCTTCGAGATGACAGATTTGGGATATCTTCACTACTATTTGGGCATTGAAGTGATACATAATCCAAAGTACATACTTATCTCCCAGAAGAAGTACATTGGAGAATTGTTGAACAAGTTTGGTATGGTTGAGTGCAATCCTATTTCTACTCCAATGGATCAAAACTTGAAGCTTGGATCAAAACTTGAAGCTCGCATCAAAAGAAGGGAATAAATTTGAGGATGCAACCAAGTATAGACAACTTGTGGGAAGTCTTATCTATCTTACTACCACCGGACCAAACATTTCATTTGTTGTTGGGATTCTTTCCAGGTTCATGCAAAATCCTTGTGAAGGACATAGGTCTACTGCAAAGAGATTTCTAAAATAGTTGAAAGGAACTCAATATTTTGGACTCAAGTACTCTAAGGTAGATGACTTCAACCTAATCGGATATTCTGATTTAGACTTTGATGGGGACAAAAAAAATGGAGTTTCAACTTCAGGTTATCTCATGAGTCTTGGGTCAACAACTGTCTCATTGATATCACACAAACAATCAATCCCAACAGATTCCACAATAGAGACATAATATGTGGTAGCTGCAGAAGTGACAAAGGAGATTGTGTGGCTCAAGAAAATACTTGAAGATTTATAGGAGAAACAAGTAAACTCTACTCCTCTTATAGTTGATAATACTTTTGCAATCAAGTTGGCCAAGAATCCCATATTTCATGATCGAACCAAGAACAACAACACAAAATATCACTTGATTTGATATCATGTAGATGCCAAGACTATTCACTTAATATATTTTTCCACAAATGAACAAATTGAAAACATCTTCACCAAAGCACTTGGAAGAGAAAATTTTGAGAAGTTCAAAATGATGCTTGGACTCACACGCACCCCTTCGTATTAAGGGGGGGGAATGTTTTACATGTAATCCATTGTGATTATGTTACTTGTAACTGTATGTAAATATGAAGAGTCATAGGTGATAGGAATGGCCACCCATTTTGGAAGACCAAGAGTCATATTCTCTTGTATATATTTACCTATCATACTAATGTAAAGATCATCAAGTGTGGAGTTATTTTCTTCCATTCCTTGTCCTGATAGATGTGCCTAAGTGTCATGAATTATAATTAAGGGATATATTCTAAGGTGACTTCTTGATTAATGACTAAGGTCAAATTTTTTCTTGATGTGGCTTGGGATGCTAGTTTATTGGTTTCGACATTGTTGCTTCACAGATTATGAAAAAAATGAACATGAGAGAAAGAGGAGGTGATATACCCGATATGACTTAGTGTCGATTCCAACCTGTCATCCAAAGAATTAGATCCTTTAATCAAATACCTGATGATTATTAATGAATCCTCTATCACTACCAAGTTTTGTATGTCGTGTGCGCAAGCAGTTTTCAATCCTTGGAATAATCCATAAGCTTCAACAAAATTGTTGGAAAAAAGACCCAAGCTCCAAGAATAAGAAGCTGCATATTTTCCTCCAGGGTTATGGATAATCCACCCCCTACACATACCGTCCCATATAAGAACCACCAGATTTACAAGATGATCATATTGACAATAAAAACAAAGGTCACTTTCCAATTATTGTCGAAAAAAGAAAAATGCAACAATAATTGAAAAATGATTCACTATGTGAACATAGTATGAAGAAATTGACCTTCTTTGATTTAGATTTACATATATAATACACACTTTTTGATATCTTACATGGCCAAGCAATTGTAATGAGGAGTAAATTAGAACGCATAAAATAGTGGTGAAAGAGCATTGTCACAATTAAAGTAGCGAAAGGAAGAATATTCTAATTAGGTTATAATTGTTGAAGAAATTGAAAGTAGATACACATCATGCTCATGATGAAAATCTAGGAACAATTTATTCTTTGAGCATAATGGGATATGAGAAAAATAATGCCAACGGTTGAAATAAAATGAACTTCTAATAAAGGAAGGCCCAAAAGAGGACATCCCAACACCAACATGCCACCACCAAAAGCCTAATTGAAGAATCATACTAGTGTTTTGGAATGATACACCAATTTTGGCCATGGACACATAGCTAATTATAACAATGCATATATGTTCCCATTTTTTTTGCCAAGTACACTCGAGGAAAATGTATTAAAGCTGTGAGAATGATGTGCCCCTAGAAGGACCCATCATGGGCTAATGTTTCGGTCAATTTATTAGTATTTTTATGGATTTTTGAGGTATATGATTATGATTAATCAAAGTTTTTACTTTTACAACTATTACTTAGGCTTAAACTAGCATAAATCATTAGTTAATATTATGTATAACAAAGTGGTTAGATTGAGTCATAATCAATGTGTAATTAAATAAGTCTTATTAAAACATAATCAACCTAAAGTTTGTAATAAAATAACATGACTTTTGATATTTAACCTGCTCCCCTTCTAGTTTGAAAAGTAGGGAAGGCTAGGTTTTGAAAATAAGTTTCAATTTTAAAACAACCTATGTGTGGAAAAAAATTGTTTTGTCATTGGTGCATATGATATAAATCATTAACTATATGTGCACCTGTGACGTAGGACAACCCACCCCTTCCTCCCAATGTTTGGATTTTAGTTTGTTCATTGCAACCATTTTCAGTGATTTTAGCAATTATTTGATTTAGATTCAGATGTTTCATTCATTGCAACATGTGTATGGAGTTAGTGTATATGTTGCAGCTTTTTTTATTTTCAACCATTTTAGTTTTTAGCCTTTTTAGCAACAAAATACCCAAAAATACGAAAAACTAATTTAACCCTACTTTTAGAAGGCTGAAGTGCTATGAAATACTTCATCCAATTCCAACTAAAACCTCATCCACATGTCAAAATGTTTCATTTCATTGCAACATGTGTATAGAGTTAGTGTAGATGTTGCACCTTTTACCTTTTCAACAATTTATTAGTTTGTATCCTTTTAAGCAACTATATACCAAAAAATTCAAAAAATCAACTTAACCCTACTTTTAGAAGGATGAAGTGCCACAAGTGTCACTAAAAAGACGGAATTTTGACATGTGATTGAGGTTGTAGATGGAATTGGATGAAGTATTTCAACCCCAAAATTGACCCCACTTTGACCCTCAAATGTTTTCCTTCATTTAGAAGGTGTGTGATTAGGGAGTTTGTGTTGTACTAGGAATCCATGACCCCAAGTTTTTTGTGCTCTAGAACACCTTGACTATTCAAGTATTCAAGGGTCATGAGAAGTTAAATTACCTATGGTCAACAACTAACTCTTAACTCTACATCTAGAATAAACTCCATTTATAAGTTAAAGTTCAAAAGGAGGCCATGATCTTGATAAAATATACATGTCATCCAACAAATAACACACACCAATATCATTATGGAACCTATTGTTTCATAAGATACTCAAGGATATTAAAACTTCATGGGAGATCAAATATTCCAATAACATGTCTATGGAAATTACATGGTACCACATGTAGCATAACAAGGCTCACTAATTCACTATGCATTCAATACTTACAAATTTAAGGAACATGAAAAGGGGAAAAATTAGAAGCCCTTACCTTCATTCAAAATTTGGGGGTAAATTGTTTGCAAGTTTGAGTTTCCTTCGAGGGAATTCACCTTTTTGACCCCTAAACCTAATGTGACTTCTTTTATGAAGCACTCTATACTTGAGGATTAAAACTTCATGAAAAACATATGTCTCTTAAGAACTTACCTATGCCGATTAATGGATGTCACATGTTAAGTATTTAAGAATTAAGTAGTTGAGAAATTAAAAAAGGAAATCAAAAGTGCTAACTCATAACTTTCCGAATGACATACTTTAAAGAAGATTTAAGAATTGAAGTACACATAACGCATAATCTTTTAAAAACAATTTTTTTATAAGATTCCTATCGCACACCACTTAATACATAAAGATTCCCAATTTTTCTTCCTTTACATTGAGTCACCATTGTTAATATTTCCAAGACAAATAGAAAACAAAGAAATATAATAGTACCCACTAACAATAATTAGTTAATTGTAACTATCAATCATCAAATCCTAGTCCATCCACGGGTATTGCCCTTTTCCTTCATCTTTTGTCTTATGTGTAATGGTTTAAACCTTATTGATTGTCATTTGTGTTATTCCTCTATGCTTATCACTATGAAAATCAAACACCCTTTCGAAAGTTTCTTAATAACATATATTATCACATTTTTTTTTTCTCAAAATAATGAAACGAGGAATTAAAATTATTCTTTTATTTTATTTTATATTATATAGTAACTAAAATTATTCTCTTATTTTATTAGTCTCTGCTACCGACTAATAGTAATGAGTAATGAGTTTCCCTTTAATTTTATATTAGTTTTTTTTTTACTTTTATATTGATAGACAAAGTATAATATTTAACATTAAAAATAAATATATATATTTTTGATATTATATAAAAACTTGTTTTCTGAAATTTTATTGGTTAATATATTGAAAGTGTTATTGTAGGCTTCACTTCATTCAATGTTTTGAATTAATTATACAATCAATGTAATTTGACTATTTTAGCAGAAGGACAATCTTCCATCCTTCTATTTATTTGGCAAATGTAAAATTTAAAGTACTTTAAGCCACCAACTAAGCTACCTTTCCAATTTAATTCATTATTTTTCCCTCAACTTCTTTCTCCCTCAACTGAATGAGTCTAATCAAATCACAGGTACTTTCTCCTATCTTGCAATTAAATTTTTGGCAACTGGTAATTATTGATGGCTATGGAAACATCCGACATAAGACATAAATAGACACATACAACTTTTTATGCAAGGATCCATATAAGAACATGAACCAAATTTGAAACTTGTTAAAATTATATATATAATTAAACCGTTTATAACTTAGTTTATATAAGAACAATATAAACTCTATTATAAATGCTATCACTTGGTTTGTATAAATTAAATGGATTATACCTATCCACAATGTTATTCTATATTATCCAAAATGCTATTCTACATAGAAGTTTTAAATATAGAA
>ML777042.1:1329620-1346185 GCA_009831015.1 Picea engelmannii
TTTCTTCGAAAGAAGTTGTATCATCTTAGGATGGAAGATGGAGATTCTGTGACAGAACATCTAAATGCCTTTAATACTCTAGTAAGTCAACTTGTCTCTGTTAATATTACGATTGCAGAAGAAGATACATGTATTACTTTGTTATGTTCTTTGCCAGACTCTTGGGATAATCTGGTTGTAGCAATTGGTAGTACCACTCAATCTACATTGAAGTATGAGGATGTATTTTCATTCTTGTTATCTGAAGAGATGAGGCATAAAAGCATGGATAGTCATAACACATATGCTTTATTTATAAGAGGTCGTCCCCAAGACAAGAATCCCGGTAAGCCTCCGGGGGGAGATCTAAATCTATAGGTAGATATAAGTCTCCAGGAAAATCTTTGAGGAAATGCTAGAAGTGTGGTAAAACAAGGCATTATAAGAAAGATTGCAAGTCTAAGAAGGTTGATAAACCAAAGGGATATGGTAGTACCTCTTCCATAGAGGTGAAAACCTCCACTGAAGAAGGAGGTGATGTTTACCTAGCATCTACAACTACACATGCAGATCGTGATGTATATTTGATTGACTTAGGTGAGTCATACCATATGACTCCTCACAGGGAGTGGTTCTCTGAATACGATGGTGGTGATGTATTCCTAGGAGATGACTCGACAACCAAAATCTTGGGACGTGGAAGGATTAAGTTGCTGCTAAAATATGGAAGGATTAGAACTCTCCCTAGGGTTTTGCACATTCCAAAACTAGCCAGGAGCCTAATATCTGTAAGCAAGTTGGATGATGCAGAAGTGAAAACTGTATTTGAAAATAACACTTGCAAGATGGTATGAGGAGCAATGGTGTTGATGAGGGGAGTTTGGTGTGGAACTCCGTACAAGTTGTTGGGAAGCACTCATACTAATGGGTGTAACAGTTTTGTTGTCCCTGAGTAGAGAAATGAAGGAGACAAGACCAATACTGTCCCAAAAAAGAAGACCACGTTGTGGCATCAAAGACTGGGGCATATTGGAGAAAAGGGCTTGTGAACACTACACGGTAAAGGTATGGTTGAAGGTATGCCTAATTTCACTTTGGATTTTGATTTCTGCGAACATTTCATATATGGTAAACAAAATCGAGTAAGATTCCCATCTGGTGCTACAAGATCAAAGGGGATCTTAGAGTTGATACACAGTGATGTGTTTGGACCTATTCTTGTTCCATCCCTAGGTAAATCTATATATTATGTTTCATTCATAGATGATTTTTCAAGGAACGCATGGATTTATTTTATTAGAAAGAAATCTGAGGTATTTGATAAATTTAAAGAGTTTAAGGCTCTGGTAGAAAATCAGACAGAGAAGAAAATAATGGTATTGAGAACAGATAATGGTGGAGAATTATGCGGAAATGAATTCGAAGAATTGTGTAAGAAGTGTGGTATTGCAAGGTAAAAGACTACTCCATACACTCCTCAGCAGAATGAAGTTGCAAAAAGGATTAACAAGACAATGATGGAAAAAGCAAGGAGCATGCTCAATGGTGCCAGGTTAGGACAAGAATTCTGGGCAGAGGCAGTGGGTACAACATGTCACCTGGTCAATCGATCACCTTCATCAACATTGGATGATAAAACTCCACACGAGGTATGGTCTGGAAATAAACCCTCTCTTCAACATCTTAGAGTGTTTGGTTGTGATGCTTATGTACATGTTCCAAAGGAAAATAGAAGTAAGTTGGATAAAAAGTCTGAAAAGTGTATCTATAAATATGGTGTGAAAGGTTATAAGCTTTGGAACCCAGAAACTAAGAAAATTGTTTACATTCGAGATGTTGTTTTCAGAGAGGTAAAAGATGTGTCCAAATAGGAAATCCTACCAATGCAAGATGAACCTGATAAAATAGAGCTTGAGTTGGATGATGCAAAATCTGAATCATCTGAAGAAGAGGAAGCAGAAGAAGAAGAAGAAGAACCTCATACCCCAGTATTGAGGATATCAATGAGAGATAGAAGGCAACTAGAAAGGTATAGTCCACCTGATTTTCGTTCCAATTTTTCTTTATCTATTACTGATGATGATCCCAGAAATGTCAGGGAAGCGGTGAAGTCAGAGGATAGTAAACTATGGAATAAATCCATGGTTGAAGAAATGGATGCCTTGGATAAGAATGAGGCATGGGATATAGTTGAGTTGCCAGCTGGAAGAAAATCCGTTGGTAGAAAATGGTTGTTTAAGAAGAAGTTTAATGCAAAAGGAAAAGTGGAGAAATACAAAGCTCGGTTAGTAGCAAAAGGTTATTCCCAGGTAGAGGGAATTGACTTTGGTGAGATTTTTTCTCCTGTTGCTAAGTTAACTTCTATTGGATTTCTTTTATCTATTGTTGCTTCTTTTGATCTTGAAGTGGAACAGATGGATGTGAAGACATCATTCCTACATGGGGATATGGAAGAAGAAATCTACATGAAGCAGCTAGAAGGCTTTGTAGTGAAGGGAAAGAAAGAGCTAGTCTGTAAGCTAAAGAAGTCACTATATGGTCTGAAGCAATCACCTAGGATGTGGTACCAAAAGTTTGACACATACATCCTTGGATTAGGATTTGTAAGAAGCGGGGTTGATCACTGTGTATATTCCAAGCAGGTCGGTAATCACTTCATTTATGTAGTGTTGTATGTTGATGACATGTTGTTGGTAGGAAATAACATGGACGTTATCAAGGAGGTGAAATCGCAGCTATCCTCCAAATTTTACATGAAGGATCTCGGTGTTGCTAATTTCATTATGGGAATAGAGATTAAAAGAGATTGTGCAAACATGAAACTCTGGTTGAATCAAAGAAAATATGTTGAGACAATATTGCAGAGGTTTAATATGCATGGACATAAACCGGTCAAGGTTCCTATTCCTATAGGTGTAAATTTACCTGTAGATCAGTGTCCCAAGACACAGGAAGAAGAAGAGGACATGTCCCATGTTCTGTATGCCAGTGCAGTTGGCAGTTTGATGTATGCAATAGTCTGTACTAGACCGGACATTGCACATGCAGTGGGATTTTTGAGCAGGTATATGTCAAAACCAGGAAAGGAGCATTGGACAACAGTAAAGAGGGTCTACAAGTATCTTCGTGGCACTACCAGTTATGGATTGTGATAGCAAGGAAGACCAGGATCGGATTGAGTGCTAGACATACATGGATTTGTTGATGCAGATTGGGATGGAGATCTAGATCACAGAAGATCTACAAGTGGGTATGTGTTTAACCTATTTGGAGGAGAAATCATTTGGATGAGCAAAAAATAGGCTGTAGTGTCACTCTCAACTATAGAAGTTGAATACATGGCAACCACTCATGCAAGCAAGGAAGAAATATGGTTACAAATATTGTGTTCAGGTATTGGGTTGGTACAACAAGTAGTGAGATTAGATTGTGACAGTCAAAGTGCAATCTTTCTGGCAAATAACCTAGATTATCATTCGAAGACAAAGAAAATTGATGTTCAGTATCACTTTGTGAGAGACATAGTTGAGGAAAAGAAGGTGTTGCTGGAAAAGGTTGACACTTTGAAGAATGTTGCAGATTCATTAAAAATATTCTGTGAGCACAAAAAAGTTCTCCTCGTGTAGAGTAACAATGGGCATTTCTACCCTGGATTTTTGACTATATAATCTCTTGGACCCTTGGATGCAAAGAAAACAACAAGTGGGAGAATGTTGGGTATGTGTTATATTCTTTGCATGTGTGTGTGTGGGTGTGTTAGATATGACAACTGCGTCTGACGATCCCTCGTAGTAGTGCTCTATTTGTGTCGTGTGCACCGGGCACTTTCCTAGGGGGGTCCTGGGGGGGGGAGGGCAAGTATGCCCCCCCTTGGTTATGTGTAGCGTTTGGGGCAATGCCTCGAATTGTTTTTTTGGGTAGTTTTTGCTATTTTTAGCGGTTTTGTAAATTAATCCCGGATTAAGGGATTAGGGTTTTGGTATCTATGGAATACCTAAAAACATCGTATATATATTGTATAGTGAATGGTGAAATTCGATATAATGAATATAAGAAAGGTTTTCCTGGTTGAGGGTTTCCAGTATAAATATTTGTGTACTATGTGAATGAGCCATTGATTAATTTTTGTTTTGCTTAAGAATCTATATGCATTGCTTTACTTCATAGGTTTAAAACTTACATGGCTTCGGCCTATGGTTGGGTGAAAATATTGCTATATTGTCTATGGTTAAATGAGCACATCTATTATTTCTAACACACTGTTTGGTTACATTTAACTTTGCTTTATCAGATACCCAACTGAGAGGATATGGTTTATGGTGAGGTATTTTGGTTGTTTCCAATTTCTTAACAAGTGTGTCTGATATCAAATTAACCTGGGAACCTAGATCAAATAATTTATCTATCTTTGTATGTTTTGATACAACTTTGATGTGGAATAGTTCACTTCTCCTTTTATCATCATCACGTGATTCAATTAAAGAACTTGAACATGCATAAAAAGAATCTTTACCTTGCATCCCAACTGCAACGATCATCTCTTCATTACCTAAATAAGAACCCAAGTCTTCCTGCACTTTATAAACTGTCTTAGGCTTCCCCTTTCCTCCAAAATGCTTTGGCCTTAATTCTGGATGGAGTTTCCAACAATGATTGCTATCATGACCCAATTTGTTGCAATGGCTGCAAGAGATTTTTCCTTCCTCCTTCTTTGCTGCAACTATCCTCTTGTCCTTCCCTTTTCCTTTTCCATTGAAATGGTTTTTAAAATGCTTGATTGGTTTTTCCTCCTATCCATTCTTACCCCTGCTTTCAAGGTGAGTGGCTTGCAAACAAACTTCGTCAAGAATGATGGGGTTAAATAACAATAAAGTGTGACAAAGATAACTATGAAGTGCACCAATATACTTCATTAAATTTTCATAGGAATCTAAAGGAATGTTTAGTGCAAGTTCTCTCTTCCTAAATTCCTCCATGAAATTTTGTATTGTTTAACCTTTAATTTGTCTTAAAATTTTCCATTCCATCATTGATTTATGTAAACAACCCAATGGATAAAATTTCTTCCTTATTGCTGATTTAAATTCCGACCATGAGGAAAGAAGATTACCACACTTACTTCTGTCTTGAATCTTTCTCTCCCACCATATGAGAGGAGTTCCTTCCAACCGAAGAGAGGCTAATTTCACTTTCACTTCCTCTTCATCAATCTATTGTACATGACAATATACTTCAACCTGTCGGATCCAATTATCTAGCTTTTCAGGATTAACATCTCCATTAAACATAGGTAAAGAAAATTTTACATCAAGTTTTAATAATGGTTTCTTAAAAGAGGCTTTATGGTTAGCATTAGAATGATGAGAATGATGAGAATGATGAGAATGATTAGAGGAAGAATAGATATAAATTTATGGTGGAGATGGAGGCTCATAAGTGTATCCTCCAACCCCTTGGTTCACTGAAGCATTTTCATCTGCTTGTGCTTCCTTTTTCTTCCCTTTCTTTTCCATCCTCTTCTCATAGTCCCCATACATTCACTCAACCATTTCTCACATGCGATAGAAGACCATATGGAAGTTTTTCTTCTGTTCATCACACTTGTCCTCTTCATCCATTTTCTTCCTTCGAGATGCACAACCAATCTTTGGGTTGAAAGTATTAAGTGTTCCTTCACCCTGTTTATGCTTGGCCCTAGTAAGAATTCACACTCAACAATTCAAGTCAAGTATGACTGCTTCGATACCAAAATGATCCAAGATATTTTCATCGTTATGACTTATTAAATAATTGTATTAAATAAGCATAAATTAAAGTGCACTGTAGGGCCAATTAATTGTTGTAATAAATTCCCACATAAATGTCAAACATGTTCGTAAATTGATGAACTGCAGGCACAATATGTGCAGGCAAATGACAAAAGTGTATCCTAGTTTTTCTTTCAAGGAGCAAGAGAGCTAGGTAACCTACCAATCAATCATGAGCATAAGCAAAACAACCACTAGTCCACACAGCTAATCAATAACCAAGTCAAGGAATCAATCATTTAAATCCTATTCTATGTATGAAAAACAATGAACCTTTTATCAATGCACTAAAAAAACAAGAAACTAATAGAAACATAATAATAATTACTCATGCAGATGTCTATATCAATCAACAATATGAATCCACTCAAGTATTCATATAATCGTGTTACTGACCTAGAATAAGACTAATTAGCTTGAGAGTAATTCCTAGTGACTAACCTACCCTTAACCTAAAATTTTTACTTCACTACAAGCAGGACATACTCCATGGTGCTATTGGATTCTTATCCATAGACAACAAATCAACGTGCATGGGAATGAATCTGAACGAGCCTTGCCACCAAGATTGACACTTTGATTGGTGGGTGAAGCAATGATATAACAATACTTTATAAAGAAAACTTACAGCTACCAGTAAGGAATGTAAACACACAATTTTCTCTCTATTGAAACTAATCTTTTGTCCCCTAAAATCGCATCTCACATTTGCTAAGACACCTCTATAGGTCACACCACACTCATCAAGAAAAAAAATCAAATCTAAGAGACAAAATCCTATTAATAAATTGAATACCTATGCCCTTAATACCACAGAGTCAGAGTATGGAGGGAGAAACTGAATCCTTTGTGAATACAATTCATTCTCCCAACAATCAAATAGTATTTAAGTTTCCTGATATGTGACCAGGTCATCACATTTTTTTATTATCAATGTTTGATATTAATCCTTCTTATCTAGGATAAGAAACTGAGGTAACTCCTTAAGCATATGGAAGTTACAACATGATCATGCCATACATTTCAGATCTTAGAATTTGTTCATAAACCAGTCTTCACTAACCAGAGTCAACACTTTAATTATTTTATTACAACTCCAAGTTGTCACACACACATTGGGTAATTTCAGTATCTTAGTTCATTTTAATCATTGGATCATTTAAGATCTTAGCTTTATTAACAAGTGTGTGATGCATTTGGATTAGACATTCGTGGTTATATAAGATGCCAATAAATCCTAGAACATGTTTAACTTTCAAGCTTGTACAAGAAGGAGATATACCGTAGTAAGATGCAAGTATTAATCATTCATCCACAAATCTATCTGTCTATATGAAAGCCTTCCATTGTACTAAGGGCAGTTTGGTTTACAACACATGAAAATCCCTAGTGGGTAAAGAACACACATAACTCAAATAAAACCTACAATTTATATATCACTCCACACAAATCCATCCATGGACACAACTACAACAAATAGAGAACAAATAATATACAAATAACTCAACTTATCAGGGAGGTGTGTTGTAGGTGAATCCCCTTGCGGACAAGTGGATTCCCTCTTGGTCTCTAGAATCCTAAGGCCAAGACAGAAAAGTGCTTAACATGGACATTTAATTCCTTTTAGATTTAATCAAGATAATAAATAAAAGAGAAGGATAAATATATGTACCTTATTAACGACGTTTGTCCTTGCAAAGTCCTAGCTGATCTTCGATCCTGAGCTCCCTGATAGGTCTTGTAAAAAAAAAAGGTACAAAAGACTTCCTACTCTACTGAGATAATCTCAAACATAGATCCATATACTGCAGACAAACTCATATGGAACAAGAATAAGTTTGAAAGAAACAGGCCAAGCATTGATTATTAATGAGAACAAGTAAAAGTACTTACAATCCTTTGAATGAAGGTGCAACAACTTCTTCCAGTTCTCCTTGTCCAACTCCTTTGCTCAAGAATTATACATTGATTGCTTCAATTGTGCCTCACTTATGAGATCATAAGTTTGGTATAATTCTCAATCTTCCTCCACCTTGTTGAAATTACTAAGACAAATGGAGGGGGGGGGAGGGTGAATCAGTTGTTATTGTGCTTAAACAATTTTAAGTCTATTAAACCATTTTTAATCTTTAATCAAGTGACCATCATTATTATACATCATATGGACAACATAAATAATGAGAATCAATCACACATAAGATATACACAGAGACAGATTTTCATGAGGAAACTCATAAAGGGAGAAAACCTCTTCTTCTTTGAAATGATAGGCAATCTTTTAAGTTCTGTACATCATCTATGTTTGAGAACCAATTCAAAGTGAGGCTACAACCTCTATTTTACAATCTCCAACTTATTGAGAGAAGCAACTCTCTGGTTTTTCTAGCACCCACTAGAAGGAAGCACCAACTCCCTAAATATTCCAGCACCAAATGGATTTATACAAGCACCAACTTGTATACAAAAAAATCTGTGTTTTCCCAAGCACCACCCTGCCACCTTGTTTTCTAGACACAACTAGATGGAAGATACAACTTCCAATAATCAAGCACCAACTTGAATATTAGAGGACCACAGTCCTCCCTAGCACCACCCTTCCTCCCTGATTATGAATAAATGATTGACAAACAAACAATACCGGTATTTCAATTCTTACCCCTTCTTCATTGTTCTGCAATTCTTCTCTGGTTCAAAAACTATTTTGCAGTTCTGCTCTACTTCATGCTATTATGCTCTTGCTTCATGCTATTCTGTTATTCTTCTCTTGCTTCTTTCTGTTTAGCGACTGTTATTCATCTCTGAGTTTTATCTCATGCTCTGCATTATGTCATTTTACCCTTCTTACAGTTCATCTCATTGTTTCGGTTTGAACAACCAACCTTACACAGTCACTGCATCTCTCCTTTTATACACACCAGCCTCATCAGTTACACCTCAAATCTCCTTGGGCAAAGACAAAAACGTCTCATCAATTGAATCGCCAACCGATCAAGAACCATGATTTGATTTTCTAACTGAATCATAACTGATCTTATTAATCATGAAAATAAACAATGACCCTTCAATCATATTCCTGATTAACCTGCACCATTACCAATGATGGATCTCGCACCTACTCTATATGCCCACTAGCTATGACCACGGGCCTAATCAGAATGCCTTTCACATTTCATATTTCGACAATCCTATGTCGAAGGGTATCGACAATCCAAGTTGCGATCGACGAAAAAGAGCTTAGCTCTGCTAGCTCCACCCTCTCATATGACCACCAATGATGACCACAACCTACACAAAAAGGCTTTTTCTCATTTCACATTTCGATAATCCTGTGTTGAAGGGTATCAACACTCCAAGTTGCAATATCTGAAACCCTGAAAAGGAGCTTAGTTGGACTGGCTCCTTCCCTTCTCGTGACCACCGACTATGACCAAGCGCTTATCCATAAATCTCTTTCACAACTTGCGATTTTGGGAATCCTGTGATGAGGCATCTCGACTCTCCAAGTCGCGATCACCGAAACTCTGAAAATGGAGCCAGATCAAGGGTTCACGCTTTCTCTTGATCAACGACTCATATTAAATCGTTGTTTCATGTTTCACGATTTCGACAATATTGTGGTGAGAATTCATGACTCTCCATATCATGATATCTGAAATGGATCTTAGTTGTTAGTGCCTTCCTCCAACTCTCGATGATGTGACCACAACCTATGACCACTCACTTATCATTTGAGCGCTTCACTCTTCAGATCAATGGTCCACATTCTGTGGTGATCGAATGACTATCCACCTCCCCGGAACTTCAGCTTTTGGGACTTTGGGGAAGGGTTGATGCTAAAACTCTCGAAAATAAACTCCTAAAATGACATCACCTGATGATGTGTCGTGACCCGAGTGGTTGCCACGTGTCACTCAGAATTGTGATTTTCAGTGGCCTGAATTGCTGAATTGACTTGACACTTGTCCTTGTATGATTTTTCCACGTGTCCTTGCTGATGTAGGATGCCACCTGTCTTTGCTAACGTGTCCTATCATGATCTACCTCCTAGATCTGACGGCCCGGATTTGTCCTTGATCCAACGACTCAGATCATATTGTGATTTCACATATCGCGAGTTGGAAGGTTAGAGCACTTTGTGCCTTTGACTTTCCAATCAGCGAAATGAAGATGTTTCGACATGTGTCCTCCAGATCCAATGTTCCATGAAATTCCTCAATGGATGACCAAGATTCCATCATAGTTTTGGAGAGTTGGATGACTCTTAGTCTTATCCGCCTTGCAGCTTCACCAAATCTAATGGTTTTTGGTCCTTCGTAATTACTCTAGATCTGACGGCCCAGATCTTATCGTGATTTCACATATCACGAGTTGGAAGGTTAGAGAACTTCCTTCCTTTGACCTTTCAGTCAGCGAAATATTGATATGTGACCACATTTCATGCCCTAAGATGGACGGTCCTCCTGCTTTCAAGATTTTGTAAGCTCGCTTCACCTTGCACTTTAAAGAATGTGCAGGTTCTCCTGGATCCAACGATGGTTGGACCCCGCGCTCGGATCTAACTCCCGAGATCTATTCTCATTTACTACATGCTACTCCTCTCTGAATTCAAATCTGACGGTCATCAAGGATTCTGAATGAGATCCAACGTTCACTGTTGATCTTCATAGTTGATCTTTCCATTTCCATGCCATCATCACTCTGCTAATCGTTCTAATCTTTGCCATCAATGACAAACAAATATGCATACTCTGCCTCTATCTGAAAACATGCTAACAATATCCCTCTTTGGCATTGATGGCAACCACTTGAAGAACATAAGAACATGCAACTTGACCACTGTATTATACACTTTCTCCCCCTTTGACATCAATGTCAAAGAAGAAACAATCTCCCCCTGAGTTGTTGCAGTATTCTTCGGAGGTATTAGATATTCAACCAATACAAGCTCCCCCTGACAGGATGGACTCTCTTAGTTTGATAGTGAGGTCACCCCAAACTTTTGGTGAAGATATCCAGAAGGTGTTGCTGCTAACGATTTAGTAAAAATATCAACTATAAGTTCTGTGGAAGGAATATAATTCACTTGAACAATTATGTTTGTAACTTTTTCTCTGAGAAAATGGTATTTTATTGGTATGTGCTTAGATTTTGAATGAAGTACAGGATTCTTAAAGATACTGATGACACTGGTGTTATCACAATGAAGTGGAATGGGATCAGTTTAAGTTACCTTCAAATCTGCAAGAGTTTGTATCATCCATAAAAGTTGTGTGCAATAAGTAGCAGCAGCAATGTATTTTGCCTCTGTAGTTGATAATGAAATGGATCCTTGTTTTTTACTAAGCCATGCTACTAATGCGTCACCCAGGAAGAATGCTCCTCCATTGGTTCTTTTCCTCTCATCAATACAGTTTTCCCAATCAACATCTGAATAAGCATTTAATTGAAATTTTTGATTTCTAGGATACCACAGACCATATGTCATTGTGCCCTTCAAGTATTTGAATATTCTTTTGACGGCTACTAAATGAATTTGTTTAGGAGATTATTGATAACAACCTAACATTCCGACATCTTGCATTATATCAGGACGAGATTCTATGATGTAAAGAATACTGCTTATCATTGACCAATATGTTCTTTGATCAACATTAGGTGAAATATCATCTTTACTGAGCTTGCAACCAACCACCATTGGTGTACTAACAGGAGAAGAATATTCCATCTGAAATTTCTTCAACATCTCTTTCAAATATTTTTCTTGAGAGATAAATATTCCTGCAGAACTCTGTTTTACTTGTAAGCCAAGAAAGTATGATAGTTCTCCTATCATGGACATCTCAAACTCTATTTTCATAGAGTTAGAAAACCATTGAATAGAGGGTTCATTAGTACAGCCAAAAATAATATCATCTACATAAACCAAAACAACTAGTAAATTATCACCTTCAGACTTAATGTAAAGATTGTTGTCAACAATACCTTTCTTGAATCCTTTGTCTTGTAAGAATTTGTCCAGTCTATAATACCAATCTCATGGTGCTTGTTTCAGTCCATATAGAGCCTTCTTTAGCTTGCATACATAGTTAGGATTATCTATCAATGAGAATCCTTCAGGTTGCTCCATATATACTTCTTCCTCTAGATCTCCATTAATAAATGTCGACTTAACATCCATCTGATACACTTTAAAGTTCTTATGACATGAATATGCAAGAAACATTATGATAGCTTCCAATCTTTCCACTGGTGCAAAAGTTTCATCAGAATCCCAACCTTCAACTTGTGCATACCCTTTACAGACCAATCTGGCTTTCTTTCTAACAACTTGTCCTTTTTCATTCATTTTATTTTTGAACACCCATTTGGAACCTATTACATTCTCGTCTTCAGGTCTAGGAACAATCTCCCAAGTATTGTTCTTCTCAATTTGATCAAGCTCTTCATTCATAGCTCTAATCCAATCATCATGTTGGCTGGCTTCATCAAAAATTTTAGGTTCATCCATAGATAAAAAAGAAACATGGGATTGTTCTGAGTCTTTAATCAATTTCCTTCTTGTCTAAACTCCTTTATTTATATCTCCAATTATCTGATTTTCAGGATGATTCTTTCTAACAATTCTGAGAGGCGATTTTGCTTCTTTCTACTGATTTATGTCAGTTGGAGTATTTGTATCTTCATATGATTCAAATTATTATCTTTTTTATCCTTGGACCCGTTCATCTTCGTTTTCAAATATATCTTCTGTGCTTGGTTCAACACTGCTTAGATTTCCTATCGGGATTTCTTCATCAACTTTTATGTCAATACAATCAACCAATTTATGCAACCTCTTATTGTAGCATCTGTAACCTTCATTGTTTGTAGCATAACCTAAGAATATACCTTCATCAACCCTTTCATCATATTTTCCAATATTTTCATCATTATTCTTGATATAACATTTACTCCCAAAGACTTTAAAATGCTTAATTGAATCAAGTCTTCCAAACCATAATTCATAAGAAGTCTTGTCACTGTGTGGCCTGAGATGAGCTTTGTTTAGGATATGAACAACTGTATGTATTTCTTCCACCCAATATGTCTGAGCAATATTTTTTTCATTCATTGTTGATCTTGCCATTTGTTGTACTAATCTATTCTTCCTCTCAACAACTCCATTTTGTTGTGGAGTCCTTGGGATTGTGTACTCTCTTTTGATCCCATGTTTGTCACATAACTCTTTGAATTTCCATGAGCTCAACTCTCCTCCTCTATCAGACCTTACTGCCTTCAATCTTTTTCCTGTTTGATTCTCAGTCAGAGCCTTAAACACTTTGAATTTTTCAAATGCTTCAGCTTTTTCTTGATGGTCCACATAAATCCATATGTACTAACTGGAGAGGTTTTTTCTATTGAAGGAAAGGTTTTAGACTTGAACTGTGTCCGAGTAAGCTTTCCTATCTGGCATGGTTTACAAATAGAATCATATGCCTTTGATATCTTTGGAAGATCCTTTACTGCCCCACTGTTTCTGAGCTTGATTATATGATCAAAATTTAGGTGTCCAAGTCTCCTATGCCATATCCAACTTTCATTGTATTTGCTTAAGTGGCATTCTTATTTTTCTTCTTTTAACACACAGACATTGTTTTATGTTCTTATTCCTTTTGTAACCAACTGTCTTGAATTCATAGAATTTATTTTACAATATTTAGAAGTAAAAACCACTTCACATCCTTAGTCACAGACTTGACTGACACTAAGCAAATTATGTTTTAGACCATCTACAAATAACACATCTTGAGATTTTCCTTTTCCATTACTCAGACTTACCATTCCTTTACCTTTTATTTTTCTTGGTGCATCGTTTCTAAAAGTTACATTTCCTTATTTTTTTCACTTAGAGTTAGAAACTTACTTTTGTATCCAGTCATATGTTTGGAACATCCATTGTCAATATACCAAGGATTCGTTTTATTTTGGGCTGATAACACTAGTCCACACTTGTCATCTTCTTTCTTCTTCCAAACCTTGAAATTTTCAGCAGTGCACTTCAAATCTGGCTTTTAATTTCTTAAGAGACAATCTGTGGCTTTATGTCCATAGTTATGATAGACATAAAATTTTGGTTCACTGAATAATAGACTGTAACGATTGTTATGCTCATAACTGTTATTATGTTTGTTGCTTAGTTGTCTCAATCTTTGTTGTGGTAGATAATTATTCCTTGAATAACTTGTTTTCTCATATCTACATCTTAAAGAACAAGTTATAGCTTTGTGACCAAAGTTAGAATAGAAAAAACAATATCCATAGAAACAACTTTTGTACCTAGGAAAAGACTGTCTTCTCTGAGTGGATCGATTTCTTTCAAGCTGATAGTTTCTCTAATTGGTTCTGGTACCTTTTCCTTCATTCCTTCTTGGTGGATGATTTTCTTTCTTTGTTTTTGAAGAATGGTTGTTGTCAATGATTGTAGATTTAACAAACTTGATGCGTTCCATATTACTTGGATGATCACTACTTGATCCTTCTTCATATCCCAAGACATCTTTCAACTTTGGATTCTTTTTCTGATTTAGAATGGAAGTTAGTTCTTCTAAGGCTTTAATACTTGGTAGGTTTTGGTGATATAATGTCTTAAACTTCTCTATTTCTTTTCTGGTTTTTACTATCTCTTCTTTTAAGGATTCACACCTTGCTTTATTCTCTGACAACTATTTTTTCAGTATGTCTTCTATTTTCTTTGCCTCTTCTAACTCCACGTTTAGTAGAGCAAATTTTTAATCAGGTTTTTCAGCATTCATTTTAAACTGCATCAACAACTATTTTTGTTTTCTCTTCTTACATCTGAGTCTGTCAATCTCTTCCAAAGAACTGATTAATTCACCTTCCATATCCACCACAACTTCTTCGTCATCCATTTCACCTATTGTGTGTTCATCATCAAGATCTCCCATAGCCATAAGCACAAAATCATTCACTTTGTCTGCACATGATGAATCACTATATATGTCTTCTGAGGAGTTTTCATTGTTTGCACACAAACTTTTCTTTTTACTATATTTATTGAATCTGCACTTCTTTTTATCATCAGAGTTCTGGTCCTCTTTCTGGTGGGAACACTTAGATTCAAAGTGACCTATCTTACCACAGTTAAAGCATTTGAAGGGAATCTTGCCTTGATATTTTTCTGATCCTTTCTTTAACCTTCTCACATTTTTTTGCTCAATATCATCTAAATCCGAATCAATATTCTTGTCTGCTTTAAAATATGTTTCTCTAGTAATGGATTTATCTTTGCTAATTCTCATTTCATATGCAGTTACTTTTCCTAGGATTTGATCAATGGATAGGATCTTAAGATCATTTAGTTCTTCTATTGCAGAGACTTTTGGATTAAATTTATCAAGTAGAGATCTTAAAATCTTCTGAACCAAAAATGATTCTTCAATCTTCTCACCAAGACCCTTCATGGCATTCACAAGTTCTTCAAATCTTAAAAAATACTTCCTAACTTTTCCATCTTCATTCATCTTTAGTTGTTCAAACTTCAATCTATATGTTTGAAGTTTGGCATCTTTTACTTTCTCATTTCCTTCATCACTGCTAACAAGTTTATCCCACATAGCTTTAGCAGTTTTAAGATGCCTCGCCTTTACAAACTCAACTTTAGCAAGTCCATTCAAAATAGAATTCATTCCCTTAGCATTAAAGCTAAACTCTATCTTATCATCCTTGGAGGCTAGCACAACAGGCTTTGTATATCCAATCTTTACTACGTCCCAAATGTCAGCACCTAAGCCCATTAAGTATGTTCTCATTATAACCTTCCAAAAGGAAAAATTTGTTCCATCAAACAGAGGAGGCTTAGTGGCTAAAGTCCCTTCATGACTTGTCATGTTTATGCTTACAAATATACCTTTGAATAAAAGGAACTGGCTCTGATACCAATTGTTGAAATTACTAAGACAACTGAGCGTGGGGTGAATTAGTTGTTACTGTGGTTAAACAATTTTAAGTCTATTAAACCATTTTTAATCTTTCATCAAGTGACCATCAATATTATACATCATATGGACAACATAAATAATGAGCATCAATCACACATAAGATATACACAGAGACATATTTTCACGAGGAAACCCATAAAGGGAGAAAACCTCTTCTTCTTCGAAATGATAGGTAGTCTTTTAAGTTTTGTACATCATATATGTTTGAGCACCAACTTGTTGGCAGCCAATTCAATTTTTTCAATTGCCCTAAAAGCTGCCTACACCTATGTCTCTTGAACTTCAAATTTCTGTCGCATTTTGCAAACATAAGATATTTTCATTTCATGCGACGTTTGCAAATTGGTTTCGATTTATTTTTTTTCACGACTGAAAGCGTGAAAACTCCTCCATCGTTATTTGAATTGTCATGATCTTCTCATCGGTATTCTGAAAGACACTTTACCATTGGTTATCATGTGGCTGAAAAGATTCTTTCAAACTATGTCCATTTGCCTACTCTTACTTTGATTGCGCAACTTGACTTTTATTTAATTGATAAGGAATTGAGCATGTTAATTTATGAATTATGCTTGATTTCATAAGGGTCATGGTTAATCTTGTTTTATATAATGTGATCCTTAAGCTCTTAGCTTGTTGATTTTATGAAATCTCTTATCACAATGTTTTATAAACTTTGATCACACATTATGCAACAAGCGCATGGGTAACATATGAGTTTGATTTTATATTGAATGGCAATAGTTTGAAGTTATGCAATGGCGCATTGATTAAATTTTTG
>ML777042.1:1361095-1425763 GCA_009831015.1 Picea engelmannii
TTGTTAATTCAGTTTGTGAATGACAGGTTTATCTTCTTCATAAATTGAATTGTTATATATAAGTTTTTGCATAACAGGTTTCCCTTATTGCAGGAATTTATAATCATAAGATTGTTATGATTTTCTTTTATGTTTTGTTTGTCCTGTAAAACACTTCAAGAAGCAGCACAACCAATCGTTTACGAAAATCTTACGGACTAACTGGTGTGAGTTTCCCTCCTCCGACCAGCTTAGAAGTCATCATACACAGGGCAGACTTGGAGCGTTCCCAGGTCAATTAGTTTGTTGTTTACTGTTTTCATTAAGTAGTTTAATTCAGATATAAGCTTAAGTAGATTTATATTAGATTGTTTAATTTCAATAAATATATTAGATCGTTTAATTTCAGTAGTTTTACTTCTTATTCATAAAATACAGAAAATCAAAAAAGAGATTCTTGGTTGTCTTAGGGCAGAAAACACATGAGTTTTGCAGGTTTTAATCAAATCTGTAGACTGTTTATAGTGTACATTTGTGAATAAGTAATATTACAGTTGATAATTAGATAGTTGATTTGAGTTATTATAATAGTAATTAGTAGATTGTATATAATAGTTAGAATAGTTATATTTAGTTTTAGTTTGATTTACTAGTTAGATTAGTGTGTTAGTTTCTTTTATTTTTAGTTATTTAGTTTTATTAGTTTTAGTTAATTTTAGTTTGTTTTATTAGTTTTATTTAGCTTTAGTTTGTTTTATTTATTTTAGTTAGATTACTTAGTTAGATTAGTTTTCTCTTTGGTTTTATTAAAAGACCTTAGGGTGGCCAACGGAGCCGTTAAACTCGTCAGGGTGGTCCATTCCAAACGGATTGGGTTATTTAGACAACCCCGGACCGGTTCCACTCTCCCAGTTGACGGACGGTCAATTTCGCCCGTCAACACAATTCAAAGTGAGGCTACTACCTCTGCTTTACAAGCTCCAACTCTCTGATTTCTTTAACACCCACTAGAAGGAAGCACCAACTCCCTAAATATTCCAGCACCAACTAGATTTATTGATCTAGGTGGATATTAGTGGCCACCCACCTTTTTTGACTTGCTCAAAACAGTTTTTTGGCAATTTACTATTTTTAGCAGGTTTTAACTTCTGGGGCCATTTTGAGGGCCCAAATGAAGGTTTTTCAATATAGAGGTTATCAATGATATTTTAAGGCATTCTTGAGCCCCCAAAATGAATCTCCTTGAAAATACCTTTCCAACGAGCTATCACACGCCTAAAACGAAGATCGTATGCAAAAGTTATGACCCCGAGAAGTTGATGTACTCACTTACCCAAACGGGGCCCACATGACTTTTGGCGCTTCATCTCCTAGGGTTAGGTTTTCAGATGTCTAGAGTTTTTGGCATTCCTGTTTATTGTAAAAATGCCTTGGGAGCCTCATTTTAACCATCTTCTTGCGAATGCGAGTAGCTGTCACATCTCTTCTCAGAGATAAGCTGTCACCATTCTAACGAGTCTTTCACTCTGTATTTTTACAGTCTCTGTACATTTCTTTCATTAATAGAAATCATGTATTACTATATATATGTGTTTATGGTTGCATCTCTGATACATTTATGTTATATTATTGAATATATGCGATATCTCTCTGCATTTCTTTATTATATCTTAGCTCTCATTTCGTGTGGAAAATAATCTGGATCAGTGGATTCAGAGCAGGCTTCTCTTGATCATTTTTTCAGTGCATGTCCCTGACGAGGTTTGAGTATAGCAAGTTGGGTCTCGAGCTTGTATCTCTTTAATACAATCTCTCTCGCACACCCGAGAAACCCTCAATGGCGGAAGAAAAGAAAAACGACGGAGCAGATGATCTTATCAATCCATTGCTTGAGCAAGCTCTCACGCAACAGAGGGATGAAATGATTGAGAATTTTTCCCACATCATTCAATGTCTGTCGATAAAAATAGACACATCTTCATCAAGCAACCACTTTGGAGGCACCTCGCCTTTCAAGGTACAAGTTAATTTTTATATTCCTGTATTTGAAGGACAGATAGATGCAGAAGCCCTAGAAAAATGGTTAACTCTGCTAGAAGGTTATTTCTTTGTTCACAATTTTTTCAACAAAGAAAAGATCACCGTCACACTCCTTAAAGCTCTCCCTCATGTCCAACATTGGTGGGAAACTTAGTGGGAGAAAATTTCCACAGAGGAGTCTGGAATATATGGGGCCGATCCCACTTGGGATTTTTTTGTGGATGCGGTAAAGGAACAATATTACCCTGTTGGAAACTATGAGGACCAGTGCATGAGATGGACCACACTGTGGCAAGAGAGGGGCCAAGCAGTTCCAGAGTTCACCAATACCTTCCATACCTTGTGCACCAAGCTAGGTATCAAAGAATCCGAGCAACATTTGGTTTTGAAATACCGTGGGGCTCTACACAGATACATCCAAACTGAAATGGATTTTCCGGACATCTCATCACTTGGTGTTGCTTATCAATATGTTGTCAAAATCAAGAAGAAATTTAAGCAACAGAACAAACAAGAGTTTGTGTCTGCAAATTTGCAACAATTAAAGTATGACAAAGATGACCCTAACAAGCAGTCTCTTGAAAACCAGTCCAAGACACATGAAAAGAAGGGTCACGGGAAGACAAAGAAGGACACCGAAAAATGGTGCTAGCTCCACAAAATCCCCTGGCACAACACCGATGAATGTCGCTCAAAATAGTCATTGGTGGCCGAGATCAAAGACAAAGAGCCAAACCCTGATTTAGAATATGATTCTAAAAATAATGGTAAAGGACAAATCATTGACGCGGACCCCACTGCTATTGTCGCGACTGCAGCAATTCAACCAGAAGAACCAACAGATCCTGAAGAGGGGGAGAGCCTTTTTCATTCATATATGTGGGTGAAGGGGACCCCGCTGCATTTTATTTTTGATAGCGGAAGCCATAAGAACCTCATCTCAGCAGAGGTCATCAAATAATTGGGATTGTCGACAACACCACACCCGTAGCCATACAACATCGAGTGGCTTTGCCAAGGACGAGATCTTTGTTTCAGCCAACAATGTCGATTGTCATATGACATCCAACCCTTCAAGGATGAGGTATTATGTGATGTTTCCCCACTGGATGTTTGTGATGTTCTCTTGGGCCAACCATATATGTGGAAGTGCCATGATGTTTATGAGTCTCGACCCCGCAGTGCGATTGTTTCTCTGGGGGGTCATCTCTACAGAATACCAGAGGTAGTTCCAACTATTGTTCCACCTAAAAAGTGTTGCAAGGTAGTATCTCATACTGCAAAATTTATCTTCTTCACAATCTGTTCAAAAGGAGAATAGAAGGACACTGCAACCACTACAACCTCGCCCCAAGCACCTTCTATCAAAAAGAGGCAAGTCGACAAGGTTGCAGCAAAGCGCAAAGATTCCTTTTGCACATCATCCTCTCATGTAGCCCAACTTTTTGAATGGCCTCAACCTCAACAGGTTCATGACAAACTTCCACAAACTGAGCAACACGACGTCTCTAGCAAGGCAAGCAGGTCACCAAGATGCAGATTCAGCAAACGCTTTTCTCTCTCCCCCGAGAACTCAACGCAATGGATACCATTACTTCCTGAGGAGGGAGGATTGATCAAGGTGGATATTGGTGGCCACCCACCTTTTTCCACTGGCTCAAAACAATTTTCTGACAATTTCGGCAACTATTTTTAGCAGTTTTTAACTTTCGGGGCCATTTTGAGGGCCCAAATGAAGGCTTTTCAATATTGAGGTTCTAAATGATATCTAAAGGCATGCTTGAACCCCCAAAATGAATCTCCTCGACAATACCTTTCCAACGAGCTATCACACGCCTAAAACAAAGATCGTATGCAAACGTTACGACCCTGGGAAGTTGATGTACTCACTTACCCAAACGGGGCCCACATGACTTTTGGCACTTCATCTCCTAGGGTTAGGTTTTCAGATGTCTAGGGTTTTTGGCATTGCTGTTTATTGTAAAAATTCCTTGGGAGCCTCATTGTAACCATCTTCTTGTGAATGTGAGTAGTCGTCACATCTCTTCTCAGAGATAAGCTACCACCATTCTAGCGAGTCTTTCACTCTGTATTTTTACAGTCTCTGTACATTTCTTTCATTAATAGAAATCTTGTATTACTGTATATTTGTGTTTATGGTTGCATACCTGATACATTTATGTTATATTATTGAATATATGTGATATCTCTCTATATTTATTTATTATATCTCCTCTCTCATTTCGTGCCGAAAATAATCTGGATCATTTATACAAGCACCAACTTGTATACAGAAAACTTTGTGTTTTCCCGAGCACCACCCTGCCACCCTCTTTTCTAGACATAACTAGATGGAAGTTACAACTTCCAATATTCAAGAACCAATTTTAATATTAGAGGACCACAGTCCTCCCTAGCACCACCCTTCCTCCCTGATTATGAATAAATGATTGACAAACAAACAATACAGGTATTTCAATTCTTACCCCTTCTTCATTGTTCTGCAATTCTTCTCTGGTTCAAAAATTGTTCTACAGTTCTACTCTGCTTCATGCTATTCTTCTATTCTTCTCTTTCTTCATGCTATTCTATTATTCTTCTCTTTCTTTTGTTTGTTCGGTGACTGTTACTTATCTCTGAGTTTTATCTCATGCTTTGCATTATGCCATTTTACCCTTCTTACAGTTCATCTCATTATTTCAGTTTGAACAACCAAACTTACACAATCGTTGCATATCTCCTTTTATACACACCAGCCTCATTAGTTACAAATCAAATCTCCTTGGGAAAAGAAAAAAATGTCTCAGCAACTGAATCACCAACCGATCAGGAACCATAATTCAATTTTCTAACTGAATCATAACTGAGGTTATTAATCATGAAAATAAACAATGACCCTTCGATCATATTCCTGATTAACCTACACCGTTGGATTACCAATGATGGATCTCGCGCCTACTCCATATGCCCACTAGTTGTGACCATGAGACTAATCAGAATGCCTTTCACATTTTGCATTTCGGCAATCCTGTGTCGAAGGGTCTCGACACTGCAAGTTGAGATTGCTGAAAAAGAGTTTAGCTCCGCTAGCTCCACCCTCTCATATGACCACCGACGACGACCACAGCCTACACAAAAAGGCATTTTCTCATTTCGCATTTCAGTAATCTTGTGTCGAAGGGTCTCAACACTCCAAGTTGCGATCTCCGAAACCCCAAAAAGGAGCTTAGTTGGATTGGCTCCTTCCCTTCTCGTGACCACCGACTGTGACCAAGCGCTTTCGCAACTCGCAATTTTTGGAATCTTGTGATGAGGCATCTCGACTCTCCAAGTCGCGATCGTTGAAACTCTGAAAATGGAGCTGGATCAAGGGTTCATGTTTTCTCTTGATCAACGACTCATATTGAATCGTTGTTTCATGTTTCGTGATTTCGGCAATATTTTTGTGAGACTACACGACTCTCCATATTGCGATCTCTGAAATGGAGCTTAGTTGTTAGCGCCTTCCTCCAACTCTCAAAGATGTCACCACAACCTATGACCACTCGCTAATCATTTGAGTGCTTCACTCTTCAGATCAACAGTTCACATTCCGTGGTGATCGGACGACTATCCACCTCCCTAGAACTTCATCTTTCGAGACTTTGGGGAAGGGTTGATGCTAAAACTCCTGAAACTAAACTCCCAGAATGACATCACCTGATGACGTGTCGTGACCTGAGTGGCTGCCACATGTCACTCAGAATTGTGATTTTCAGTGCCCTGAATTGCCAAATCGACTTGACACTTGTCCTTGTATGATTGTGCCACGTGTCCTTGCTAACGTAGGATGCCACCTGTCCTTGCTGACATGGCCTATCATGATCTACCTCCTGGATATGACGGTCCAGATTCATCCTTGATCCAATGACTCAAATCATATTGCGATTTCACATGTCGTGAGTTGGAAGGTTAGAGCACTTCATGCCTCTGACTTTCCAGTCAGCGAAACGATGATCTTTCGACATGTGTCCTCCGGATCCAATGTTCCACGACTGTCCTCGATGGAAAGCCAGGATTCCTTCATAGTTTTGGAGAGTTATATGACTCTTGGTCTTATCTTCCTTGCAACTTCACCAAATATAATGACTATTGATCCTTCGTAATTACTCCAGAAATGACTGCTCAGATCTTATCATGATTTTGCATATCGCGAGTTGGAAGGTTAGAGAACTTCCTTCCTTTGACCTTTCAATCAGCGAAATGTTGATATGTAACCACATGTCATGCCCTAATATGGATGGTCCTCCTGCTTTTGGTATTTTGTAAGCCTGCTTCACCTTGCACTTTAAAGAACGTGCAGGTTCTCCTGGATCCAACGACGGTCGGAACCTGCGCTCAAATCTAACTCCCAAGATCTATTCTCGTCTACTGCGTGCTACTCCTCTCTGAATTTAGATCTAATGGACATCAAGGATTCCGAATGAGAGCCAACATTCATTGTTGATCTTCACAGTTGATCTTTCCATTGACATGCCATCATCGCTCTGTTGATCGTTCCGATCTTTGCCATTAATGACAAACAAATACACATACTCTGCCTCTGTCTGAAAACATGCCAACACTCCTTTCACCATGAGGAGGCCTCCTTATATAACCTTGGAGAGGCCCAACCACTTCATAGATCTTTGGGATAAGTTGAGGATTATTCTCCTTCAATTGGGGATCTTCCCTAAGATCATGCCTTGACCATCTATTTGAATCAAACCACCTTCAGGAATTGAGGGATTCTTCCCTAATTTGTCTCAACAAACCCAAAAACTTGCTCAGAAAAGGGTAGCGCTCCCCCAAAACTATGCACAAGGCGCTCAAACACTCCCCTAAAGAGGCCCATGGAGCGCTAGCACTCCCTAACAGTGGGTAGGGGAGCGCTCCTCTCCAAAATCCATTTTTTAGTGGTTCTTTCAGTGGCAAAAGGTTTGTACTCCCTGTCAAGTGATTTCTCTTCTTCCAAACTAGACTTTGAGGTGTCTTAAGTGTCTTTATGATGCCGTTAGAGGAACGACATAGGAAAGATCGCAGTATGATGTTTGTGACACTTGCAACACTTGTGGTCAATATGTGACACTTACAACACTGGTAATGAAGACACTTGCGACACTATTGAAATGAGTAATTTTGATGTGTAACAGATTGCCCCCCAAAGTACAAAGTTAGAAGACGATGATGACTAAAGTACTTTGTAGACTTTTTAGAGAAAGAGTATGGATGCAGAGAAATCATAAAAAGATGCACACAACCATCAAACAAATATTATGACATGTTTCAAGCCCAAGGCAGTCATACCTATGCTTGAATGATAAAGACATTTTAGGTATGGCTTCCATAAAAGACACTGCGGATCCATAATTATATTGACAAAATGGTATAGCCACTGAAGATACAATGTGGATCTATACTCCTATGACCTGAACTGATCGTAACCACAAAGAATACACAATGGATCTATGAGATGACAAGACATTGCCAGGACCAATACAAAGTAGATCTATGTAACAATATATGTGTCATAGTTCAAAATAACTCCTTCGCAACTTGGGCAAAGTACATATAAGAGTGATGACTCAACCCAGGGTCTTCTTACCGATCCCGATGTAGTACGAATCTAACCATGTGAATAGATGTCCTGATGTCGAACATGGAAGAAACCACTTGATTACCGATCAATGATGTAAACCGTTAACAAGCGCGAGGGAGATCACCATTGATGTCAATGATTCCCAAAGTAATCTAGTACATTCCAACGAATGTGAATGGATGAATTGAAGTCGAACATCCATGGAATCATCTGATCATAGGTCAATGATGTAAACACATTTTTGGACACAAGGAGGCCTACCATTGAGGCATGTAGGTCCCAAGGTACTAACTGGTTTCTAAGACTGGCTCCTGGATAATGTGTTGAAGTCGACAGGAAGAGACTCGTTGAAGGAGGTCCTTCATGTATCCCCCATCAACGACATGAAACTGACACAGAAATGTAATTGGTAGATCAAATGAACATGGACTGACATGGGTATTGAAACGGGATATTTGTGATGGCTGACTCTCGAGGCAGATACTTCCCTTAAACACTGAGGCACAATAGCAAAAGTGTGACATGGACCAAAACTTGATGATGTAGTGGATGTTGTGACTTTCTTTAGGTGACCCAAAGGAGTAAAAGAAACTCAAAGGAGTGGCTCAGTGCATAGGCTCAACAGATTATAATGTGTGCAAAGACAAAGTGTCGTGTTCAAGGGTGATCGTAAGAGTTACTGGTAGTGTTCTAAAAAAACTTCTTGGCTTGCTTCTTTTAATTTTCCCCCCATCCAGATAGATGAGTACCTCCTTTTAATTTAACAAGCTTGAGGAGGGTAACACATGCTCGATATGAATGACCTTCGATAAGTTCCTCTTTCTTTGTTTAACGAACTCAAAGAAGTAAGGGTTCGGTCCTGTATGGGTCCTTCAATGTATGATTGTTTAACGAGTCCAAAGAAGGTAAACTCAATGGTTTTTCATATTTAGAGAGCCTGAAAACAACTTAAAGATGACTCTGATGTTGTCCTTTTTCGTAAAGTTAGTTTTGCAAGGCCGAAAAAGAGATAACATACCACTTAAAAGACGCCCTTTCAAACATTTTAATGAGTGTGAAAGGAAGCAATATCACTCGACAATCTTTTCAAGTTTAGAGAGTGTGAAAAGAGCTTAAAGACGACTCCAAGGGGTTCCTTTTTCGTATATCCACGTGAGTCTGAAAAAGTGATAAAAGTCTACTCGGTTACATTCTCATGTTTTTCCGAGCATGAGAAAGAACAAAGACCAAGCTCAGTATGCCCCCAGCTTGAAAGCTAGTGGCTTAACTCCAGAATGATCATCAAAGGCTAGAGACATGCCCTCCAAGCTTCAATTCATTCACCGACTGTGAGTTTGTCACCAATTTCGCTACTAATGGAGAAAAAGGATCAGAGTGGATGAAAATAAGGTTCAAGAGAGGTGACTGTTTCATTTTAACGAGTTTGAAACATAAAAAGAACTATGCTCAGGGCTCTGGGTTCAATCCCCAGATGGATGTTTCATTTTTTAACGAGCTTGCTACAGAGAGGAAAACTATGCTCAAAGCTTCTATTTCATTTTTTAACAAGCTTTCCATAGAGAAGAAAAACTATGCTCGTGACCTCTGTTTCATTTTTTAACGAGCTTGCTATAGAGAAGAAAAAACTATGCTCGTGACCTCTGTTTCATTTTTTAACGAGCTTGCCACAGAGAGAAAAACTATGCTCAAATCTTTTGTTTCATTTTTTAACGAGCTTGCCACAGAGAAGAAAAACTATTCTCATGGACTCTTCTTGATCATGGTTTCCAAGAGAATAACGCTCTGGAAGGACACCATGTCAAGGGACAAAACTCGTTCATGGCTTCTAAGAGAGATTCACTAGATGGAAGAAAATCACTCTGGAAGGAACACATGTCGAGGGTCGTGACAGGGGTAAGGAGATCAGGCTCTAATAGCCCTACTGAAGAGATCACCATGTCAACTACCAGATCCAAATCATCAGAAGCCGAAGGCATGGGAGACGATGGAAAATCGACATCAAGAGGGGAGATAGACTGTATATTTGCTCGAATTTCTTCACAAGGGGGAAGAAAAGAGGATCGATGATGGTTATCATCCCGAGGTAGCTCGTCAATGTTCAACATTTCCATAATAGATTCATCAGAGGGAAAAAATGGGGAAATGTAGTCGATCACAGACGACAAGGAACTTAACCATGATGGCATTGAGTAACTGTCAGGTGCCAATAGATGTTGGTCATCCGAAGAGGGAGAAGTAGATTGGATAGAAACATATGATGTTTTGGCTGGACTAAGTGGCACGGTGTCACCTAGTGCATCGAATTCTAATAGACTAGGTACAATCCAAGGGTCATATGATTCCAAAGATTGATAAGCTGCGGTCGAAATCATATCGACGGTGGTAATATGATGTGTATTCGGTGGAAGTGGTGTAGGGAAGGTACCCATAAGTCTAGAATATTTCAGCAAGCCAACACCAACGCTTTCATACATGATATTGTGGTCTCCCAAGAAAGGAATGTTGTTGGTAGTGGGAGCGCGAGCATCAGTTGTGCAGAAATCTAACAGATCAACAGTGACAATTTTTCCCTGATGAGGAAATTGTACACATTGAAACATCGATGAGGCAACGAAAATCATAGCATAAAACCAACTTATTCCAAGTGACAAGTTGTAATCGAGGGGAGAATCGACCACCTTGACATCAACAATGATGATTTTTCCACCCAATTGGATGGGAAGGAACTACAAGTGTGGAACCCTCTCCAGGAATAAGGACACCAAAATCGATCTGTATCTGAATTGTTTCAAGTCACCCCTCCTACACTTGGTCAATTGTTTCTTCATACTTCTGAGAATCCCATCACTCCAGTTGAAAACTCGGGGCTCCATGCATTCCAACACATACTGGAAATATCTCTGAAGGGTCATGTGGGGAGTTGCTCTCACTTCCATACGTGCGATGGTGTATAATATAGTCCGTAGAGGTAAGTCACGAATGTCCCGGATAGCGACCTTTCCACTATGTATCTCAGCGCCTGGCACACAATGTGCACTGACATAATGGCTCATAGGCTCGCCACCTCCTCTGCTCCCTGTCAGTGTAACTTGAGCCGCTCGGTGAGACAACCCAATCAAAAAGTATATATCCTCGATATCTATCTCAAGGATGTGAGCCCCCACATAGAATACTTGTTGGTCTACATCCCACATATGGACTAAGTATTCGAGCAACCTCAATTGGGCCCTCATACCCTGGACCTTGAATAATTTTAGCAGTCCACACTATCGAAGGGAATTTAACATTCTCAGGTCATTCTCGACAAAGTCGTCATGCTCCTTCTCCCACGATTCCAACATCTTTACTGTAGAAACCCTGAAATGGAACATAAAAGAGGCATTAGCATCTTCATCTTTCTCCTAGACACTTTTTATTGGCAGAAGCATCTTTAAAACATTTTTACTTTGTGCATGTCGCAGGCTAGCTAGCCCATATAGTGTGGGGTTGTCACACTGTAGCTTAAAGGTCACCTGCGATGACCCTAGGTCATCACAGGGCACAATACAGGGCACCTGTGACGACCTCTAGGCGCAAAGTACCCTACAAAATTCAACCTAAAAAGACATTTCTAACCAATGAAAAGTAAAAATGAATCCATGAAAAGTTGAAGGAAGTGAAGATTACCTGTCCTGCAAAGACCATTCACCAAATGATCAACCGTGCCTCTTGCAATCTGCAGTGAAAGTTTGAGGTAAAAAGAGGGTTTTTGGAACAAAGTTTGGGTGGAGTAACAATGAAATGGTAAAAGAGGTTTTTACCCCATTTTATTAACTTTTTACTTTTCCATTTCGTTTTTCATATATTATTTTATGTATTTCACCCAAACCCTAGACTTCTAATGGTGTCACAAGTGTTTGATTTTTCACGGGTGAGAAATCTAGGAGTGGAATATTGAACATGGGTACATTTTTTGGTTTTTATTTTATACATTTTTCATATGTACATATCCTTTTAGAGTTTTTTAGGAAAAACTTCGAGCTTAGTTTTTTCTCTTTCGCGTTCTCGTAAATCCATGAGAACATAGTCGAGTATACTTTTATCCTTTTTCGTACTTGTGATGGTAAAACAAAAAATGACACATATGGAGTATCCTTTAAGCTCTGTTCACACTCTGTTAAAACGAAAATATTGTCGATCGACCTTGTTCTTTTCATGCTCATAAAAGTATTTTAAGAAAACATTCGATGAGCTGAAGGTTATCACTTTTTCAGTCTCATCGAATTAACTTGTGGATTCCTCTTTAAGTGTTTTTCAGACTCTCTAAACATGAAAAACCCCCGATTTTTCTCTATTTGGAATCGTTAAACAATCATCAAAAGGACTGTATGGGACCGAACCATTCCTTCTTAGGGTTTGCTAAACATACTCTAAGGGACTCGTCCGAAGGATGATATTACATCAACAAGCATATGTTATCCTCCTCAATCTTGCGTAAAAATAAAGAGGTACTCGCCAAAAATGGTGGGGGGGATTTTGGGAAAGAATTGTGTCTTTGCATCTGTGTTAGTGGCATTAATAGTCTCTCTTGAACATGACACCCCCCTTTGTCATTGAATCTGGGTTGGGAAATCCATCTTTCTCTCGTTTGACCATCTTCATGTCCATATGTTGGGTCCTCCTTGAGTCAGTGCTTCCAATACCATTGTCGTGTCACTCATATGTTCAACAGATGTCTAACCTTAATAAGCCTCCTATTGAGTCGGCCATCTGCAGTTATAAATTTTCTACCATGTCGGCCTTCCCTGTGTCAGTTTCAAATCACTTCATGCTCTTATCTACTTCAAATATTTTACTTATTTTTTGTCATTGATGGTGGATGCATCAAGGCCCTCCTATGACGAGTCTTTTCCTATCAACTTTAGCTCATTATCCAGGAACAAGACTTAGAAATAATTCAGTACCTTAGAGCTTTCATGCCTCAATGGCAGGTTTCTTCGCTTTCAACAATGGGTTCACATCATTGACCCCTGATTGGGAGATTCCATCAAGTGTTCAACCTCAACTCATTTATTCACATTCATTGGATTGTACTGGGGTACCTTGGGGGTCATTTACATCAATGGTGATTTCCCTTGCACTTGTTAATGGTTTTCATCATTGACCAATAATCAAGTGGTTTCTACCATGTTCGACTTCAGCACCTGTAATCACATGGTTGGATTCATACTTAGGGATGACAGAACTGAAGACCTTGGATCACCCCATTCTAGTCCAGGTTGCGACGGAGTATTCATGATTTGTATTGACACATAGATCCACTTTGTGTGTCTCGTGGATATTCTTGAATTTGAATTTTTTAGAGCATAGATCCACAGTTTATTCTGTGTGTCTATGTCGATTCACCTTGACATGGATCCACGGTGTATATTTAGTGGCCATGACTCATTTGAAATTTTGTAATCTGAGTATGGGAATTCCTACCTCAGACAATGGTATATTATTATGTTGATGCTTGATTGTTTGTAGGTTCCCGACTAATGCGCTCTTTGTTTCTAACACACACATTCTACAAAGTATTTTGGTTGTCACGATTTTTGGACTCATACTTTGGGGGGAATTTTGTTACACATTATTTTGTTCATCTTCATGATTCATTGACAAACATGTGTTCATGTTCCCAAAAGGGCCTATCTTCATGAGAAAGGTGACTGACTTTCTCTAATAAAAAACCTTATTAAGGAGGGTTGTCGCAGGCTGCACCATAAGCAGAATGCAACTATGCCTGGTCGTCTCCTTCTGCTCTAAAGATGGTTTGCGACATCTCCGCAGGCTTCTCTATAGCTAGGGTGAAACGACGCCAAGAAACTAAGAAAATGTCGGACATCACGAAAGTTCTAGAAGATGAGGTGGCATTTGTATGGTTGGGATCCTACTCGATTTTATGATTTGGTGGGATCATCCTAATCTCTTCAACCATCTCTCTTTCCCCTATATAAAGAGGGATTTCTCATGGAAAAGGATAAGGTTAATGAAGGTCGATTCAAACAATATTATTATTGAATAGGCTAAGAATTGGATGAGGAATTCTACTTCAGTTCATACTTGAGGGCTTCATTTTAGTTTATCAAGTCATTATGGATCTTCTTCATTCAAGGATTGGAGAAAGTGTGTGTGTTGGAGAAAAGGGTCATTGGAAGGGGACCTTGCAACATCAAGGCTTTGGTTTTAATCTCCACTTTCATTTTAATATGATACATTGATATGTTTCTTTCCCATAAAACTTGTCTCATTTTATTGTATGTTTCCTTGATCACATATATAAGTTCTCTTTGAATATGCTATATTACTTTCACTTTGGTTGGATTTTGTTCCCTTGTAGATTCAATATCACAGGAGCACTGGAGTGAAGCTAGGACAACAATGACAAGAGGAACCGATATTTAAATGGTATGTTGCACATCTCTTATTTAATAGTAATTTCAATGATTAGAGCTTAGGGAAAGCGTCATGTCATGTTTTGTTTTGTTCTAGTTATAGGTGGATCTAGGGAGATATTTTTATGTCTGCATTTACCAATAAGTCCCATAACATTGGGGGGCCTAGTTCTAGTATTTCTCCCGATGGACATTTCAATAGTGGATTGGCTTCCTTGTATTTTTTGCCTCTCTGCTTCTTCTTCTCTAGCTTCCTTATGAGATTTCCTCCCTGCTCTTTTCGAGGGCCTCTCAAAAGTCTCTTCTTCCGAGGATCCAAAGGTTTCTAGAGGTTTATTTCTTATCATTTCTGCGTAGGAGGGGGAGGAGGAGTTTCCTAATGGGGAACTGGGTTGGGTTGCCTCTACATTGTCTTTCTCCACTGTGGGAGGAAGGATATGTTGCTCGGTCTCCTCGATCGTTGGTTATGAAGTTTATGATGGTGTGTTGAGGATTTCAAAAGGGTTTTTAGAATCTTCTTCTCTTGAAGGGGTTGAACTCCCTTCCCCTTGAACCTTCCATGTTGTGGGAGTGTCAATCCCCATTGGCACCCCTTTCCCTTTGGTTCTGTTTTTTTTCTTTATCGGGGCTACTTTCTGAACCTATGTCCATTGTTCTCCTTTTGAATTCTCCACTTCTTCCTTAGCCTTCATTTTGCAATGTCGTGCAAAGTGTTTGTATCCGTGACAATGTATGAATTTAAATGGAAGTTGTTCATAGTCCAATTCTTGGATGTGAGACCAGTTTACAACCGTTATTTAGATGGCTTCCGCAAGCCCTACTTTCATATCTACCTCGACATATATTATTGCACAAGAATACTGGTCCTTTCTTTTTGCTCAGTCGATATATTTTCCAAGGGTGTTTCCAATGGATTCTAATGACTTCAAATTCCAGCAATGCAAATGTAAGTGAGGGAGATGCACCCAAACTGGGACTACCGATGGCACATCTTGCATCGGATCAAAATCAGGTGTCCATTTATTCAAGTAAAGACCCTGATGACCCATAAAATATGGTTTGTTCCTAAAAATGAGGTTTCTATCTTCTACATTGTCAAAAACGAATACAAATAAACCCTTACCAACAAGATGGCTTATGATACCTTTTGTGACTAGAGGACGCCATTTCCTCTGCACCCATGCATCTACGACTTTGGGGGAGGGTCATAGGTCTGTGAACTGTCCAATGATCCCTCGTTCGAATAATTTCAACGTAGATTAGCAATATTCTTCTACATGGAGGGCAACTGTAGGGATACTGTCAATCTTTTTGACAAACTTCTATTGATATTCTGTCACTGGGAATTTGCAATTGGTCGTGACCAACTTCTTGAAGTTCATGATCAATGGAGGAGGGGGGGAGCCTCAGGGCCCCCTCCTGAGGTCATGGTGGTGGTATCAAGCACATTGAAGGCAGGGGCACACCAGAGCGTCGGGCGTGCACTCAAAAGAAGAAAATTTCAAGAGTAAAAGACTTAATTAATTTATTTTTCTTAACAAAAGTGATTTGTAGAAAAATATATCAATATAACCCTAAATCATTTAAAAAAATTCAATTTCCTACCAAGGGTTTCCTCAGCATGAGCATGCATTCCACGGCTTCCATTCCTCAGCATCCATTCATGTTAGTGTGCATTCCTCAAAAAAACATTTCAACTTTGAACCCATAAAACCATGGTCACAATTGAAATAGGAGCATCCTCTACCATGGGTGCAATAATTGAAACAGACGGTTCCCAAGATGAAAATTCCATTGTCAACAAATTCCAGGAGTGTGTTGATGCATGGAGAGACACAATGCATTGTCTAACAGGTATGCTAAATATCCTAAGAAGAGAAGGTATTTTTGACTTTATGTTTGGACCCTTCAATTTCAAAAATGAGGAGATATATCATGCAATAGCTAATTACGATGATATAGCTATGGAACTGAAACTATTTGGCTAGAGAATTTACCTAGATGTTGATTTGCTTTCAAGAGAAAAAAAAATTCCACATAGAGGGGGAGTAACATTTAAATCCAAAAAACCCCCCAAGGTATAAAAGATTGAGATGGCTAGTAAAATATGTGGGCAAAAGGTATCTATTCCCATAAGTGGTTTAAGAATGCTAGAGGTTCCCGAAGGACTATAAAAGTATTTGATTCAAATTTTCCTTGGGAAAATTATGAATCATCATAAGACTGATATTTCTGGTGACTGCATGAGGCTAGTCATTTATTGGTTGAAGACAAGGTCATATATGTCCCTCAACTCTTTGCTAAAAAATTGCATTCTACCCTTGACAAAAGTAAAAAAAAAAGAAGAAGATTAAGTTTGGTTTCCTGAGCACGTTGTAGAAAATTATTGATTAATATCGACCCAGTGACCAAACAAGCCCTCTTAAAACTTATATTAGGAGATCAAAAAAAGTTAAAACCATTGAGGAAGTACCTGAATAGACCACGGTTGACAATGCGAAAATCAATTCTGATACAGTTTCTCAAGATGAAGTTAATGTTGTCAGAACTTTAAGTGACCTACATGAATCTATGAATAAATTTGAGGATTAGTAAGGTATGGACAATTATATGGAAAGAAGTAATGATGATTTTTGTGTTACTTTAGAAACTATAATTGATATAATTCCTCCTAAAATGGCATTACTTGAGTATAATGTCCTCGTTAAGGGTGTTGATTCTACCTCTCCAAGTTCAAATGTAAACAATCTGACATACATTTTTGATAGAATTTTTTTTTTCTCAGTATTTGATAGAATGATGAATTACAAACTTGTTGGAGTGGAGGATTCTTCCTCTATATGCAGCTGGAAGGAAAAGTGTGAACTAAAACACAAGGATAATTTTGAATGCTTGAATAATATTACAAGTTTGCAAACAACCATTGTGAAGCAAATAGAAGAATCAAGCAGCACAATAAAGGGAAAAGATTGTGTTATTGTTGGATTATGAAGTGAGGTATCCAAAATTACAGAGGAATGTAAGAGGGAGATTGATAATTCCAAGGCAATGTTTGAAATGCATTGGTTGCATATCAAAACACTATTTCAAATCTTCAAAAAGAATTGAAAAGTAAACCAATTGTTTTGAATATACCTCCATTGGAAACTATAAGTAATCCATTTGTGGATGAATTAAAAAAGAGTTTGAAGGAGAAAGAGGAATGTATTGTAATTTTAAAGACTAAATTTGAAAAAAAAGTGATAGAGGAACATGGGAAGCATAATTTAGAGATTGAAGAATATAAGAACACTGTGACCAGTTTGAAGAAAGAAAATGTTAACTAAGTTAACAAGTTGAATCATAGAAAGATGGCAATTGTTGGTGCAAATTGGAAGATTATAGAAATTAAAAAGGAAATAAAAAATCTTACTAAAGAAGTTGGAAATGGTAAGGATAAAGGTAAAATTCAGGGTATGAGTAAGGGAAAAGGTAAAAGTAAGGGAAGTGCAGAAAAAGAGATGATTACAAAACTTGAAAAATAAATAGAAATTTATAGTAAAGAAGGTGGAAAAGATCGGGATAAAGGTAAAATTTAGGGAAACTGGTAATGGTAAAGATATAAGTCAGGGTCCCTATATAGGGTGTTGGGGATTCAAACCCTGAGGATCCCCATGCACAATGATGGATTTATTGCCATTCAATTGGCTCCACCCACTAGACGAGCAACCACGACTTCTGAGGAACCTCCTGTTGGCATGTTGCATTCTCATTCAATGCTCAACAACAATTCTGAGAGAGCTAGGATGAATAGCCAGGTCGTATCCCATAGGTAAACTAACAACATGCATGGTCTCAATTCTATTTAGACTACCCACCTTGAGGAGGAATTAACTACGCATAACTCAATGTCCATTCGTCGAGTTTCGACATTCTCTAACCAAGCTCAATATTAATCATGAAGAACCCTGCACTACAAATGATGGAAGCCAGGCAAAGCAAAGCTTCAACATAGCTCAACAATATCAGGATCCTCCCATATTTGAAAGTCCAACCCTGGTTAGAAATCAAAATTCTGTAAGCGGTGACTGGAACCCAACTCCTCTTTTCTTGTAATTATATCATCCTACCCTTTATGCTATTGTTCGATCCATTATGGATTCTTGTCATGGCTATCCCAAAGGATATCGTCGAGGCTTTGGTGTCCCAGTTACTTCCTCTTCACGTCAAGCCGACGAAGATCACCTAGTCTCTTGGTTGTAACAAGAGGCATATAATGTGGCAACCAACTACCAAAGCAACACTCCTCAACGTTTCCAATGGAATCTAGATGAAGTTGAAGCCAAGGTTAGTTTGGAGAGGAATTTGACGATGGACTCAAAGGTTGTAGATACCACGATTCATTAGGTTCCAGATGTGGGAACTACCAGAGCGAGGGAGATCCAGTATTGGAATACAATAGAGCTCTACTGGAACATTAAGACCTTCATGGGATAGATGCTCCAGATAAGAGAGGATGTCCAGAATACCATTCAGCTGCAGCTTGACAACCTCCATCTGATGATCAAAGAAATTCTCTCTCATCTTCCCCCTCATCCAACAATCTAGCAACACCATTTTATTCTCACAATATGCAATTAGGTCAAGGAAATGTCCAGGAAGATAATCCCCAAGGCACTTCAGCAGAGCCTCCTTCTCCCTGATGTTGGGTACCTCTTAATTTTTTTCTTGTTGAATGTTTACCAGTAGAAAAATAGGCCTATTGATCCTTTGAACTTTTAACTAAGAGATTATATTGGATCTCTAGCTTTTAAAGTTTTTTGGACAAATTTCAAGCAATATATATGGACTGATGACCTGCTCCTTTGTTGTTGGTATAGTTTCCCAAGTGGCAAGCCAATAATGAGGAATTTTTGCTTGTATAATATTTTGAAAAAT
Source organism: Picea engelmannii (assembly GCA_009831015.1). Lineage (NCBI taxonomy): Eukaryota > Viridiplantae > Streptophyta > Pinopsida > Pinales > Pinaceae > Picea > Picea engelmannii. Next base: position 1,380,065 of record ML777042.1, read on the forward strand.
TAATAGAATCTAGCCTGTGAATTTACAAAAAAAAATGGTGAGTTAGGGGAGGTTAATTGGAAATATGTATTGCAAGGGTGTTTAACAAATGACCTATAAGAGATTAGAAAATGAATTAGAGATATTCTTTACTACTTCGCAAACAAAAATATATATATATAAGTTAGGGAAGTCTAGCAAAACAAATACCTTTAATTGACTTGGAAAAGTCCATATAAAGAAAAGAGAAGATGTCTTGGGAAGTTGTCTCATTAACTGAGTGCTCTAGTTGATCTCTATGCCCCATCATCAATGATGGAATCATTGAAGATGAATATAGTTGAGAGAGATGAAAATATTAAAGAGCTCAATAATGAATTCTCGTAGAACCAAAAGGCACAACATTTGGGATGTGACATGGAGATACAAAAGTTGAAATTCCGAATTGTTGATTTGCAACAAAAATTATAGAGTACAACAGTAATTGAGGCTATGCCAATTTTTTCTACTACATCGGAGAAACAATATTTGAGGGAACAAGAGCTTGAGAGTGAAGTACAAAAACTTAGGGGTCAATTGGCTGAAGTTCAATCCCAACTGAAAACAAAAAAAGGAACAACTTCAAAAGAATAAGCATGAAAATGTCGAGAAGTATAATAAGAATGCATAAATGTTGAAAAAAACAAGTAGAAGTTAAAATAATATTGCAAGATAAATTGCAAAATTTTGTAAAGAAAGTTAAAGATCTAGAGAAACAAATGTGCTTGTTGCAACTCCAAAATAATTAGAAGCCTCTACAACAACAAAGAGAGGCTCTGCATATTTTTCTTCATCTCAAGAGCAGGGCTTGCAAAAACCTCCCAAATATCCTAGGGTAGTTACAAAATAGAATTGGTTTATATACCGTGTACTCCATGTAATTACATTTAAAGATGTAATATATATCATTATTTTGGAAATTTATTAACAATGCATTTTATTTTATGCAGTTAATGACATGTATAAGTGTGTATAGTTATTAACATGTATGAGTTTGTATAGTTACAAATCAAAGCATATAATACTTTAAAAGTTACTAGAGATTTAGTTATACACATATACACCATCATTCACATCTTGTTTGCAAGATGTTTGAGTAAAACATAATTAATTTCTTGTACTTGACATTTTGATATAACAATGGTAATTGCATAGATTTATCTTTGTTGTTATGAATATGAAACCTATATGTATCAAGTATGAATATGGCTTGTAAAACAATAATTGTGCATGCAAATTACAAGACATACACAAGCTATAAATGCAACATTTGCCCAATTTCCCACACAATGGTAATTTTCATACCATGACCATTCATAATCCAATATATATATATATATATATATAACTTCCAAAGATTGCATATTTATATACATACATAGTCTTAAACCCTAATATGCAAGCAATCTTACACAAATAACCTATTGGGTTTGTTCATATACAACAATAGTCCACAACCACAATATTTCACTTGAGGAATTATTAATCTATCATCTATCACTATAAAGAATTTTAGAGTTGTATTTGCAACAATACATATTATTTCATGCATGTAACCCCAAACCAAAATGTATATTTCACCCTACACCAAATTATGGGCACACAACAACATATATATACAGCCTGCATTTTTCCATAACAGTGTGTGCATTTTCCTCAATGCCCTATTTTCATGAAATTTCATAAGGACAGTGTGCGTGATGTGCATAATTCATCTAAAGATATAAATTTTTCCTAACATTGTGATTTAAGGAATATATAATGCAAATCCTAACACAAGGATTGCAGTTTTCACTCCATGGTATGTTCAAACTTCATATACAACAACAGTACACAACCACAATATTTCACTTGTGTAATCATTAATCTATCATCTATCATTATAAAGAATTTCAAAGTTTCATATGTAACAATACATATTATTTCATGCATGTAACCCCAAACCAGAATATATATTTCACCCTGCACCAAATTCTCAGGACACAACAACATATGTACAACCTGCCTTTTTCCCTAATAGGGAGTGCATTTTCTTCAATGCCCTATTTTCATGAAATTTCATAAGGACAATGTGAATAATGTGCATAATTCATTTAACATTATAAATATGTCCCTAACATTATGCTTTTAAGAAGTTAGCATGCAAATCCTAACACAAGGATTGGATTTTTCACTCAAGGGCATGCATTTTACACCATGCCCCATTTTCAAGTAGAAAACACATAATTTCCAATTTTCAGTGTGCATTTTCTTATTAAGGAATACATCTCTCACATTAAGGAATGAATCACTCATTGTCATATATATACAACATCTCACCATACAAAATTCACCACTGTAGTTTTTATACAACTTTTCTACAACCCTGTAGCTTGTAATATGTCCTATAATATTGACCTATTAATTCTATAAGAAATTTTTTGGTATATACAGATGCACAACTTTTCTACAACCATGTAGCTTGTAATATTTCCTATAATATTGACCTATTCATTAAATATTTCATCAAAAGGTCGTTAATCTTTGAGCATAGAAATCGTCATTTTTCGAGTGTAAATGCACTCCTAATTGTACAAACATGTTAAAACTATTGTAATCATCAAGTTACAGGCTTATCCAAATTTAGGCTTTCACCTTCCTATAGCCAAATTTAACAAATTGGCCATTCAGTTTTACAAGGAAAATGTTAGCCTTTATGAACATCAAGTAGGTGTTTGTATCAAACTTCCAATATAAGGCTATATGTAGGTGTATAATCACAAATTACACCTTTTTTCAAGTTGAACCACTCAATTTGGGTCAACATTGAGACTAGGGTGTGCATTTTACTCTAATGTTGTTTTGACTTCAGATTTACATGTAATCCCAAATCTAGGTGCATGAAAGCAACCTATCATGTTCTTAAATTGCACTTTAGATGACATGAGTAAATTTTCCATATATACAACTCCATATTAAAACTTATAAAACAATTTTTGGAGTTACAGAGGAGCTTGGGTGTGCATTTTAATTGGGTCACTTAGTACAGTTGTGACCTTCCAAATTACAAGGTAAACTTTGCCTCTTATGCACATCAACCCTTTTTAAACTTGCAACTATAAACTTAACAACATAAATATGTCTAATATGATAAACCACACCCTAAAAAACTTTCACAACTCAAATATAAGGTATAATAAAACCTTCACTTACATTTTACAAACAACTTGGGCACTTCTAAGGTTTTACTAGGCATCTCTTGCCTATTTTTACACAATAGTCTTTTATGGCTAAAAATGAAAAACTAAGTATACATGCTTATGAAAAATTACCTAATGAATCATTTACAATTTGAACCACTCAAATTGAATGAGTTTTGAGACCTGGGCATGCATTTTAGTGTAGCTTGGCATGCATTTTGCACCAAGGCAAAATTTGCACTCTTTGTCCTAGAAGACATTTTTTGGTCTTTTTGCAGGGAAAAGGGTTTTAAGTTTCAAAGTGCACAAACAAAGGTATAGAGAGATGTACTACTTTTCTACAACCATGTAACTTGTAATATTGCCTATAATATTGACCTCTTTATTCTATTGCAAAAATTAGAGTTAAGTATTATACCATTTTGTATGTATAATTAGTTGGTTAGAAGTCATTGACCTTGATTTCTCTCATAACGCACCATCATTTGATTCATCTAAAGGTCATGAATAGATATAATCCTTATTGAAGTGAAAATGCACTCCTAATTGTACAAACATTTTAAAAATATTTTAATAATCAATTTACAACTTAAATATTAAATTATGGAGGATTATCCAACTTTGGTCATGCACTTTCCTATAGCCAAATTTAACAAATTGGCCCTTCAGTTTTACAAGGAAATTTTTATCCTTTATGCACATCAGGTAGGTTTTTTTCTAGAACTACCAATATAAGACTACGTCAAGGTGTAAATTCACAAATTACAACTTCTTCAAGTTGACCCACTCAATTTGGGTCAAAATTGAGACTAGGGCATGCATTTTACTCTAAGGAAGTTTTGGCTTCATATTTACATGTGTTGATATTATGGTAGTTGTGGGAGGTATTAACCTCCATGTATAACCTCTGACCAGATTAGAATGTTCTGGAAGCTAGAGAAACCCGAAACAGATCTGTATAGAAACCCTAGAAGACATGTTAGATCATTAAAAGAATTAATATTTAAGTATTGGCCTCTAAAATAAGAAGTCGGCCTAGACAGGAGACTAAGAGAAATATAAATAGAGGGTGCTTGAGCTCATTTGGTCATTCACACTCTCACAACTCACAAAAGACAAGTGGTGTGCAAGTTTGGAGAAGGAGTGCAGTTGCAGCTACTGCAACTGGGATTTTGGTCGTGGTTTCTGGTTTATGGAATTTATATTTGGTGCACTATAGAGATATGCTATCTCTTGGTTATCTGTTGGGTTTGGTACTACTTTCGAAATTATTCTATCTATCAAGATTATGGTTCTCGGGGGGGTTGCATGCCTATGGTTGAGTGACAATATTGAGATATTTCCTATGGAAAAATGATCACATTTATTCTAACAGGTTATGGGCCCACACTATATTCAGACAGTCTAACCACTAGAAGATAGATTGGGAAGTTATATGTTAAGCTCGTTGTGGCACTAGTTACAACTGCAACTAGGTTTTCTGATTATACATCTACAACAAACCCTAACCCTTGTGTTCGGTTCTTTCTAGTGAAACATTTGATCTATTTCCTTGACATCATAGTTCACCCTAGCCTAGTGCAGCTCTTGGTACCCTTAGCTATCAAAAACATCAGGTTTGAATTTTTGGTCAAAGTCAAAGTCAAAGTTTAACTAGTCAAAGTCAAAGGTTGACTTCTGTTCAAATTGATTTTGTGGTCAAAGTTGAAATTCTAGAGTTTCTAGCTTGTTCTAAACACTGAATATTTCGATTCAATTTCTAATCTCTTCTTATCAAGATGGTATCTAGTTTCAAATTAGAAGACAAGTTGGACAATGCTACAAGACTTCAAAGTGCATTCAGAAGAACAAGTGCACCCTTCATAGCAAGTGAGGCTTCAGGTTCCAGGTTTGATTAAAATTATTAAGCTTCAAATTTGTATATATCAAGGGTGATAGTTGCTACATTACAAAAACAATCTTTGAAAGGTTCTATTATTGCTAGGTGCAATGACTACTTGACTGCATATGAATACCATTGATATAGATGCCTATTGTAGTTGTTTTCAAGATGAACTAACATTTCCTCTAGAGAGATATTTATTGTTTTCTCTTGTTGTTCTTGTTCTGGGCAGGTACCCTTGTGAAATATGTTTGATGAACAATATTTCTGGAAGTTGTCATAGAAGAATTTTATAAGGATGACACAATGCTTGCAACAACTACCAGATGGGCAGGGATCAAAATAAATAGAAACAAACTTGAAGAGACTTAGAGGCAGTCAGACTTAGAAAGAAGTCAATGATCAAGAGGAAACTAGAATAAACTTGTGACACTTTGAAGAAAGCAAGAAGGATGCGAACGAAAGTATGGACTCTCTCAAATGGAGGAATTTGATTACAGAATTCCAAAAGAAGAGCATGCATATTTCTCATTCATGCATTAGGAGGGAGCTAATCACCAATAATATGATCCATTGAAGAATTTGTGAATACTATGAAGTATCTGTCCATGTTATTCATTAGAAGTAGCAGCCATGATAAGAAGCATGCGTTCAGCTTGACTCTAGAAGAAGTCTTCTTCGAAAAGAAGCCTTGAATATCCTTGGTTTTCCATATACATTTATGTTCCTATGGCGAAAGCAAGAAGTTGGAACCTTTAGGAAGGAAGGGTGTGGAATCTATAGAATATTCCATGGACTCCAACGTTGAAGAAGGAAGTTGTGATGAAGAACATTGTATGTGAGAAATTATGAAAAAGACTTATAAATGGAATCATTGATAGACACAAGGTGAGATTTGGGGCTAGAGGGTTCTCCGAGAAGGAGGGAGAAGACTATGATGATAGCTTGTTCCAGTATACCTCTACCTGAGCCATTATATCTCTTGTAGTATCCATGGGTTGGAGTTTACATCAAATGGATGTAAAGACTGTTCTTCTCAATGGAGTAACTGAAGAAGAAGAATATAGAAAAACCTTAAGGTTTTAAGGTATACCAGAAAGAGACCCATGTATGAAGATAGAAGAAGACCTTGTATGAATTCAAGAAACCTGGCGCAGAGCCTCTCATGTATAGCAGAAGCATGGTGAAAACTTCCTATGACAGAGGAAGTGTATTGAAATGATTCTTTAGAAATCTGGGATGATGGATTGAAAATATATGGGAAAATCCCATGATGATAGATCTAAAGAACATGAGAAACTCTGATCTAGTAGTCTTGTCCTTGAATCGATAATTGAATGGCTTGTTAATGTATTTGGAGAATACTTAGTCGGATATTTTCTTTGTTGTTAAAATAGTTCCAGTGGAACTTAGCCATGAAAATTGAATGACTGCAAAACATGTCTTGAAATATCTTCGTGCGACGTTTGAGTTATGATATATAGCTGCATGGATTTATCGATTCATATTGGGAAGGGAGTGCATATGACAGAAGAATTTCTTCTTGGATATGTTTCAGTTTGATATTTTCCACAATATCATGGGCTAGCAGGAAACAAAAGGTTGTTGCACCCAACACTACAGAAGCAAAGTATATTGCAACTTGTAATGCTTGTATGGAAGCAGTGTGGCTCCGTAAGATGGTTTCTGGACTGCTTGATCAGGTGTTGGATTCGACCATGATATTTTGAAATAAACAGAGTTGTGTGAAGTTCTCATAGAACCAGGTGTTCCATGATAGGTCGAATCACATTGAGATCAAGTACTATTTTCTTCATGATAAAGTCCAGAGGGGAGAAGTGGTTCTCCATTATATCTCTATTGATGAGTAGATAGTAGATATTTTGGTAAATCCTCTGTCCAAGATGAAAATTTTGCATGATTAAGGGACAAGATGGACTCATGGAGATGACTTCCTTATTGGAAAGGGAAGTGATTAACCCTAGGTTGGGAGGGAACACTGATATGTTATTGATATATGGACAGTAATTTTCCAGTTTGGAAAATGATTTAGGTTGGGAATTTATTTTCCAGTTTGGAAAGTGGTCCAAGATTCTTGATGGAAAACCATTTTCCAGTTTGGAAAATGGTCTAGGATGAGAAATCACTTTTCAGTTCAGAAAGTTGCCCAAGATTTCTGACTGAAATTCATTTTCCAGTTTGGAAAATGGTCCAGATCAAACAGTCATTTTCATAATGAAAATGGTCCAATAGATTGTTGATGTACCATAGACAGTTATTCCCCTTGTGGACAGTGTGGGGGAATGGTCTAGGACAATCATTTTTCTTAGCATTCACTATGAGTAGTGTTCAAGTAGAATGGTCTGCCTCTCTGGGTAGTCATTCTTTCGAAGTTCACAATCATGAGCAATTTCGAAGAATGGTCCATTATAGGAGGTTGGTGCAGGACAATCATTTCCATAGGAAATGTTCCAGAACGTCATTCCCTAGGGCAGACTCATTCTCTCTAGTTTTCACTGTGATTAGTGATAGAAGAATGGCCTAATTAGGTGAATGGTCCAGGATCAACAATCAAGGGTATTATTTCCCTAGGGAAGACTCATTATCTCCAGGTTGCACTGTGATTAGTGCCAGAAGAATGGCCCAGTTAGGTGAATAGTCCAGGTTCATAAATCAGGGACAATTATTCTTCTATGCTTGAAAATAATATTCTAGATATCCCATGGATTATGTTTAACTTTCTGATGGAAAATACTCTTCTAGACCTCACAGATGTGTGTGGAAGAATGGCCCAAGATGACTCAGTTTGCATCATGATATTGTTATGCAGGTTGATATCAGGATCATATTATTTTTGTGGATATTGTATGTCACTGGACAATATTTGTATGTTATTGTGGTGGATGTGATCCACTGGTAGTGGTTGTGAATCATTGGTTAGTAGCAGTGTGCTACTAGGAGTGGTTGTGTACCACTGGATAGTAGTTTTATACTACTATGTATAGACACAGTTGTGTTCTAGTGAATGACATTGTTTTGATTTCCATGGATACTACCACTAGTGTTGCAGATGATTTCCAACTAGATGGATATCCAGTGTGTTGATGAACATACATTCTATAGGTAGAGAATGGTCTAGGCAGAACAGATTGTTGGTGAACAAACATCATCCCTGTAGAGGATGGTCCAAGTTGAAATATTGTTGGTGGACAGCCATTCTCCCTGTGGAGAATGGTCCAGGTTGACAAATTATTGATATACCATGGACAAATATTCTTCTAGGATGTATGTCTGTATTAGAAGAATGGCTTGTCTCCCTGAGTTCAAACTAGTGACCATAGTGGATATATTGGTACAAGACATACATTTTCCCTGAGTTCACAGTAGTGGCCAGAGGGAAAATTGTCCAGGACAATCTTTCTTCTATGACATATGTGTGCATTAGAAGAATAGTCCTTATATCCCATGGGGTGGCTTTCAACATATGGGAGGACTAAACTTATTCTATGACGTAGGTCCAAATTAGAAGAATGATCCTTGTAGCCCATTGTGGGGCTTTTAGCATATGTTGGGACAATTGTTCTTCTAAGACGTATGTCTTGAATACAAGAATGGTCCTTGCATCACTCTGTTGAGTAAATGAATTATTCAACATCATGCCCAATTACTCAGATGGAGTATGGATTTGAGAGATGATGAATTTGATGCTATCAAATGATATTGATAGTGGTGATGTTTCTCGTGAGTTGATCTACGTGATCATGAGATAGTTTGTGTGGCTATGATGATGCAACTGGTTGAATTGTCTATTTGTTATAAATACCATTGTCTTTAATACTTCCCTAGCTAGGAGGGAGTGATGATATTATGGTAGCTACGAGAGGTATTAACCTCCATGTATAACCTCTGACCAAATTAGAATGTTCTAGAAGCTAGAGAAACCCTAAACAAATGTATAGAAACCCTAGAAGACATGTCAGCTCATTAAAATAATTAATATTTAAGTATTGGCCTCTAAAAGAAGAAGTCGTCTTGGACAGGAGACAAAGAGCACTATAAATAGAGGGCGCTTGAGCTCATTTGTTCATTCACACTCTCACATCTCACACAATACAAGTGATGCGCAAGTTTGGAGAAGGAGTGAAGTTGAAACTACTGCAACCAGGATTTTGGTCTTGGTTTTTGGTTTATGGGCTTTATGTTTGATGCGTTATTCTTGGAGAAAGAGAGATATGCTATCTCATGGTTATCTATTGGATCTAGTACTACTTCCTGAATTATTCTATCTTTCAAGGTTATGGTGCTCAGGGGTGGCTGCGTGCCTATGGTTGGGTGACAATATTGAGATATTGTCTATGGAAAACGAGCACATCTCTTTTATTATAACAACATGAAATTCCAAATCTAGGTGCTTGAAATCAAACTCTTTTGTTCTTAAATTTTTCTTTGAATGACATAGGTAAATATAAAATATAGATATATCCATTGGACAACTTATAAAACAATTTTAAGTGCTACAGGCAATCTTGGGCATGCATTTTAATTTTTTTGGATTACTAAGAGGGGGGGTGAATCAATAATGAGCAAATATACCACGTATTAATCCTTTAAACCACAATGTATATTATTTTTACTTATTCAACCATGTTCATATGTTCATCATCAATATATTAATGTATCATAAACATTAACATCCATTAGTGCATAATAAACAATAACAAACACATCCACACAATGCACAATACACCAATATTTACGTGGAAACCCAATGCAGGAGAAAACCACATAAATTTTTTCTTATATGTCAATAATTACATTCAAGGAAGCACCAACTTCCAATTCTCCAACTACAACTGGAAGGAGGCTCCAACCCCCTAGTTTCTTAGGCTCCAACCTGAAGGAAACTCCAACTCCCTAATTCTTTGGATTCAACCAGAAGGAGACTGCAACCCCCTCAGTTCTCTGGCTACAACTAGAAGGTGGATACAACCACCTAGTTCTCAAAATCCAACCTGAAGGAAGCTCCAACTACCTGATTCTTCGAAACCAGCCGAAAGGAGGCTACAACCCCCTTTCATTTCCTCGTCCAACTACCCTGTAATATAAATGTCAAATGTAGACAACCTATCATTGTCATTGAATCAACTACTACCATTGTCACTCTATCACTGTTAACCTGTAACCTGTCAACATGCCCAACCTGTCATTGTCACAACAACATGTACCATGCATCAATCATGCACCAACCTGTACCTCAACATGTACCATCAACCATGCACCAAAATTGTATCAACAATTTGTACCAACACAAGTGCATCAACTATGCACAACACAACCTGTCACATCAACCTGTCTCATCAATCTCGTCAACCAAACCAAATCTATTCACCAAGATCAATCACCAAGACAAATCTCAAACATATGTGCAATATCACCAAGATAACCAACAAGATAGATCTAGAAATACACCATACTCTCCATAAACCAAATACTATAAACCCTTACATTAACAATGCATCAAACCCTCACTATAATGCAACCTCAAACTACACCAATAATATCCTCAATAGATAATATCTGATAACATAGATCTCATACCCAATATCACAAGAATATCACTAAACCATGTGCATCTATGTCTCTCTATTCAAGTGCCATACATGTGCATACAATTATAATAATGTGCAATAAACCCTCACATTGACTAGACATCAAACCCTCACTGATATGCATCCTCAAACTAAACAAACAACTTCAGCAACACATCATAAACAAAATCCCTCAACCATGTACCACAAAAGTTGTAATACCCATGTTTCCCCCATTTTGTAAATATAATTATAACTGGACAAGAAACTATGGTAGACTAAATGTCTGTGAATGTTTGATTTGATGGACCTTTGTATAAAAGGGTCAATGTGTGAATTTATGTTATTAAAAGAATTTGAATTTAAATATGTGTTGCAAAACTACTGAAAGGGGGAAGATTTTCCAAGATAGATCATGGATTCTATGAGAGATATGGTGAAGGGAAACCAAGAATGGTTGAGATGACCCTCATCAGACCAGTACCTACTAGGTGTAATTGCTCAACAGTCCTCTGACCCATAAATGAATTACCAGTCAAGCTGGCAGTTGGAAGGCCATACTCAAGAGTTAATGAGGAGATGGGGCAGGGTACCCATCGGTAAAGCTTCCAGGTCTGACCATGAATTGGAATTCATACCCACACAACCTTGCTAAGGAAGGCAAGGAATGAGGTAATTTGAGAAAAGACACAAATCTGCGAGATAGTAGTGTGGAAAAAATCACTCTCCCGAAAAGAGCAGAAAACGAACTTTGACTCTGAAGTTTAGAGGAACAAGCTCAGCAATAAGCTCAATATGGTTGTAATAAGCCAAGGTAGGTTTTGGCTACAAGATGATAAATGAGTATGACGAGTGACTGATGAATTACTTGTGTGAGCCTCCTTTGATTTGGAGTAGAGAAAACCAGTTGCCAAGTTCCTATGGGAGGAGGAGAGTAACCTTCATCCCTGACTGTTGTGGAGAAAGGAGAAATAATCTCTCTTAGAGAACCATGGTCTAGCTCGGGGGTGGCCAGTGGTAAATCTGTCAGGAGTGACTGTGCCTATGGTTGGGAGGAAACATGCACCCCTTTCAGCAGTTGCTTCAAATTTTCCAGTTCTGATAAGTATTTTCATACTTTGTGTATTATATTGGATGTGATGATGAAATGTCTGTGTCTATGATTCAGTCTTTCAGTATTTGAATATTTGTTAGAAAATATTTGTGATTTATGTAAACTGTTATATCTATATGATCTTTCAATCTATCTCATTTTTTATTCTAGATAATCATGGGATGAGAACCCGTAGAAGGGTCAGGTCAGGATCGACTGAAATGTCTAAGTCCTACCAACCCTGTGAAGTCTACCTTAGCATGAATGTTAAGCTCAAGTCTTTGGGAAAAGGTAATTTTCCTACAGACCAACCATCCATCTGACCGAGGGCTCATGCCCTTGTTCTTAACCCATTGGCAACAAAAAGGATTTGCACATAGCCCATAAAATTTTCTGAAGTATCCAAAAAGGGTCTAGCTCTTCAGCTTCAGGACTTCGAGACTTGTGATTCCACAATCCTCGAAAATAGTCAAAGGACAAAATCAAGAATCGACAAGGGTCTTCGATCTGGAGATCTAGTGTATCCCTCTCTCAGACATTAGATTGGATGTAGGTAGGGAAGCATTACATGCTTCGGAAAAATGTTACTTCGGGATAATAGGAAATGTCTAGCACCAAAAATCCTTAGTGTCAGAGTCGCAGAGTTGATCTGGACCGTTCAAACCAAAGGGACACATGTCCACCAATCCATGGTATCTGGGAGTCTGATCATTCTACGACTTAGAGGCCGCATGTGAGTTTCCCTGAAGGTTTGCAATCCAGAGTAAACTCTAGTCGTAGATGTTAGGTACACATGGAAATATATCTAGCATGGTCTAGAAGGAAATCCGGGAGATACAAATTGAAGCCCTGAATGTCGAATCGCCGAAGTGACCAAGACCATTGGATGAAAAGGCACATGGCACGTGATCCCATGGTCCAGAGACTTTGTACTCTAAAGGAAGTTGGCCAAGGGTTTTCAAGGAGTGAAAATCATCAAAGTCATGAAGGTCGAAGTAAATCTCAATTGTTGCTTGAAGAGGACACGTGGAGCAAGATCCATGAGTTGAGAGACTTATCTCTTTGGGGGATTTGCGTCGAAAGGATTTGGTAATCCCCGAAATCAGAGCCACGAAGTAATGAGAACCATAGATCTATGGATCTATGTGGAACCTTGCGGACCATTAGATTGAAGGACCGACCAGTTACCAGTCGATGATGACGTGGCTTGATGACATCATTCGATGTGACGTGGACCCGCATTATGCATGCCATGTGTCACCCCATTCTGGACGATTCACATACCCTTTGTGCCTATTAGAGCATGACACATGTCACCACCCATCGAGGACACATGTCACCCTCAACCCTCGTCGTGTGTCATTTTCTAGTTCATGTCGGCCTGGTCAATGTGGCCGGTGACGTGTCCGGATACTTTGCTAGTCTAGTGCTCTAGAGGAATGAATGTGTTAACCCCTTGTGACTCTTGAAGCCTAGAGTCCCGGGACAAATCGTGATTGTTTAACTGTCGGCCACGTGGAGAAATCTCATGACCTTTCGTAACTCTGAGTGGGAAGTATCTTCTAATCCCTAAGACCCGAAGCCCTCTTCTTAATCATAGGATCTCGGTAAATAACATGGACCGTCAATCTTCCCTGGGTTTCAGTGATCTAAGATTTTGACAATAATTTTGTGAACTCCTGAAGTCTGGGAAATTCCAAAGTGTCGAAACCTATGTTGAACAAACTCTTAGCTCTCGGTTTTCACCCTGAGGTCATGAGGAGGAGCCCACTAGCTGGTTTAAGCGCATAATGGGATATGGAAACTTTAGAGGAGCATAATAAGATGGTTTTTCTTAAGGGACCAAAAATGAACCGGGTAAAGTGAAAACTTGATGCCCCACCCCTAGAAAGGCTATTTAGGGGTTGGGTGCATTAAAAATTGGTATCAGAGCATGGAAACAACACTTGGCCTGCTTGGGCTCATGCATGAGTCATATAAAAACATTATTTGGGGACTTTAAGGGGTAACACCCTATTTTTCCCATTCTTAAGAAACTTAGTAAACCTCTACTGAAGAAAGGAATGAGACCTTGTATTGTTGATAGATGTTTTGGAAACTTGCACTATATGTTGCTACTATTTCCAAATAAAGAACTGACTTCACCTTGAAATGATATGTGTTGCTCATGATTTGGTAGAATAGTAACTAACATAAAAAAAATTATATGCACTCAAGCAGTTAGTGAACAACAAGAGAACTACAATGTAAAGGATGGTGACACTTCAAGAATTCGGGGAGAACTCCCACAATAGAGAGGAAGAATATGATGAAAGGAGGGTTGTGAAAACACTCCAAATTTGTTCAAAACTGTAAGAATCCTCATGGTATAATTTCAAAGTTATAAGGATGACAATGAAAGGTTGATCAAGGAGCAGTAAAAGTAGACAGAAAATGATGCAGTTCTACTGCAAAGTCTATCAGTTATACAAAGGAAACTACATCATGTCCCAACTACCAGTCATGTGGATATGCATCATACTAAGAAAACTATGATTCCACCTGAGATTTAGAAGCATGGTCATGAAAGTGACCATACCAGGAGTAACACCTCAAAGAAGGATCAACATGGAGCCAAGAGACATTCGATGGAATATTCTTCTAGTGAGGACACTGACAACTCCAAGGAATCTTCTAGTGGTAAAACCAGTTCCCATTCTCAGACAACAAGAAAGAAGAGGAAACATTCCAAGAGTTGTGACCCTGAAGAATTCAAGAAAGCCAAACTGCAAGATACCAGATATATAAAATATGCAGAACAGGAACGAAATGCTAGAAATAACAGAATAACAGTAAAATATCCAGCATAATCTTCACAATACACAGAAATGATATACGAAATAGCAACAGAAATAGCACTTGGACAGAAATAGCACTTGATTCAGATAGAAATGTTCACAGGCCTCTTCGAGGGGGCAACATCCAATCGAGCAGCGCTCTGTTACAATAATATCCAAGCTAGGGCTCTCATACCCTCGACTCCTATTTATACTAAAAAGAAGCATCTAGAGGAAGATCCTTCTAGAAGCGGGAGCTTCTATTAGGTCTTCTTACATCCGCCTTATTCTATTTTATTGAAAGGTCTTATTAATATTGACCTTTATTACATTCGAATACATTAATCTACCTATGTGCGGGTTAGGACCTTAACACAAACCACCCACCTTTGATGGAGATATTAAGAAGGGGGAAGAAGCAGAAGTTTGGCTACTTGGGTTGAATAAGTACTTCAGAGTTCATAGCTACTCTGAAAACTTAAAGGCTTGAATAGCCATTTTCAACTTGAATGGAAAATATTGCATTTGGTGGGAAGACCTTAGGAATGTGAAAGGAGTCCATGAGAAGGACTTGTCATGGAAACAATTTGAAAAGTACTTCAAGAAGAAGTACCTATTAGAAAATTATTTTGATGGGAATACCAAGGAGTTTTATGAACTCAAGTTGGGACAACTCACCATAGATGAGTATATCAAAATATTTCTCGAGTTGATGAGGTATGTGCCCTAAACAAAGGATGAAAAAGTAAAAATGAAACGATTCATTAGTGGATTACCTCAGTCCTACCAGGACAAAATTGAGTTCAACGAGCCAAAGACTTTGGAAAATACTCTTTGAAAAGAAAGATATTTTTATAAGCAATTCAAGAGTAAGACAGAACCCCATGAAGACAAGAAGAAGAAAAACAATTTTGGATTCAAGAAGAAGGGGTTTAAACCCTCGATGTTTAAGAGCCCTGGTAAGAGCTATAGGATGAGCCTTCCTTCCAGAAGTGTGTAGCAACAAAATTTTCCATCCGAGAGTGGAAATAAACCATTCAGAGCAGCTCCAAGTAATATTGATAACATGGAGAGAGAAACCTTGAAATGTTGGGGTTGTGGAGAGGAACACTTGTTGAGGGATTGTCTGCATAGGCAACAGAACCCTCAGAGGGTCTACAATGTCCAATAGGCTACCACAGTCAATGATGTGGCTAGGAACCTACCACAAATTTATGCAGCCTTGGATAATAGACAATCTGACCACCAAGCTTCAGGGGTGGAGATGGAAGGTACAATTTCCAACCATCATGTTTCCATTTTAATTGAACCTGGTTCTAATTTGAGTTATGTTTCCCCCCAAACTATTGATAAATGTAAATTGCAACAAGTTAAACATGTTAAATCATGGCTAGTACAACTAGCCACTAGAACCAAAAGAAAAATAACAGAGGTCATACCAGCATGCCAATTGGTCTTGATTGGGTTTCCCACCCAAGAAAACCTAAGCACACTTGCTCTATGATCTTATGACCTATTGATTGGCATGGACTGGTTGGCCACCCACAAAACCAGGTTGGACTGTTACAGTAAAAATTTGGAGTGTGAAAATGAAGAAGGAAGAAGGGCAACCCTACAAGGGATTCAAAATCTTGTCTCAGTGAGACAAGTATCATCCCTCCAAGTGAAGAAGTATTGCAGAAAGGGATGTCCCTTGTATGCAATACAAGTACTAAGCTATGTTGAGAATGAAAAACCCATCCTAGAAGACTATTCCATATTGAGAGAATATAAATATGTATTCCCATAAGAGGTACCAAGTTGTTATAACGCTAAATTGCACCAGACACGCATACCTGGCATCAAGCCATCTTACTTATTATCTTTGCCAAGCCATCACTGAACAACTCTTCAAAAAAACAATTGTTTTGAAGGTGTACACGCCCTGCACCACCACTGCCCATGTACACATGCTTGTTGCACCACTACAACCCGCGTACACTCACAAAAAAGCGTGAAAAAAAAAATTGCAAAGGGATATGGGTTTTCGGTCCATTACCTAACCATTTGACCGCCCATAGCCAGTCACCCCAGTCGTTACTATCTCTTTTGGCCTATAAAAGAAGGTGTTGGGGTCCCATTCCAAGAAGAAGCATGAGAGCATAGAAACTCAACCCATTTCAGTATTCCCCCTTTTGCCCCAATATTTTGCAACCACTTTGTGAGTTTGAGCCAGAATTCCTTCTTCCTCCATTACAAACCCTTGCCATTTCCCTAGAGAGAATTGAAGAGGAGAAGAAGATGTGGAAGAAGTTGGTGCATGGTGAAGAGGATCCCAAGACCGAGTTCAAGGAGAAGTTACCAGTCTCATATTGTAAATGACTTTTGTGAGATTAATATAAAGAAATATTTTTTCCGTCCCGCCAAATGATGTCTTAAATCTTTATGATTTGTTTACATTTTTGTTATGATGTCTAACCCACTGATCCTTATATAGAATGCATGCTTGTAATTTCGTGTTTATATTTTGGTGAATAAAGGTTGGCCTTGGGAGGATATCTGCAATCGAGAAACAACTAAGCACAAAGGGATCGACATCGGGCGTGGAGTTTAAGGTATGCCTACCGGATCCCTATACTTTGTCTTTTATGTATGATTGTGGGGTAATGACAGGATAGTTGTTAAAATGTAGGAGACTTTAGATGGTTAACTCTACCTGCACTTTAGAACCCTGGTGTAGTCCGTAAAGGAGTTTTCCCACTATAGAAGAATTGGTGACCGTACTGGGGAGACCTCTAGGGTTTTTAGGGGATATTCTTTTGGGTGCTTTGAATCAGTTTATTTACTGTTTTATGAGTTTCTGTAAGCTTCTGTGTCTTTAAGGGATTCTGGTCTTCCATACCAATACTCCCTTCCTTTGCTTGATTGTTGGTTTTAATTTTTTTGAGAAGTTACAGAGGTGTACACGGCCTATAGTGGGCCTACACGTGTGCATACGTGCCCTACCTTTGGACAACCCGCGTACATACACAAGCTGTTGAAGTGTCAGTAGCGTGCATGTGTTGAGAAATTTTTTTTTTTAAAAGAAGAGGCAATCATCCTCTTCCCTGTCAGAAGTCACACTTCTCAAGGGTTTTCTTGATCTATCCCTGGTCTCTGTTATAGCAGTCTGTAGCCTAGGTCTGACCTCACCATAGCTTTCTTTTTATCAAATATTTCTTGTGTTTTCTTTATTAGGGTTTTTAGGCAAGTGTGTGAGTCTGTTATGATCTACCTGTTTGGTATTGTTAGTGACTCCCTGCGATCTGCAATTGGGCCTGAATTCATTTATTGGTCTTGACTTGTCATCATTTTTCCCTTTTTTTCTTTAGCAGAGGAGAAAAGAATTCATTTTCAAATTTCTTATTTTGAAGCATAAAACAATAAAAAATAAAAAAAATCATTTCTTTGTTTGGTAAAAGTAGTTCAGGTTAGTTTCTTTATTTACCAAGGAAAAACAAAGTTTTCTTAAGTTATTTATTTGAATTCTTAGGACATTAAGTAGCTCGTAGTCGAGCAAAATCTTGTTTTAAGTTTTTTCTTTTCAAAGATCTGAGAAAAGTAGTTACGAAAAAGTTTGGTTAAAGAGTTTAAATTGGAAAATCTTTATTTGTGAAGAAGAAGTAGTTTGTTTTCAGTTTCATCTTATGCTCTTCTCTTTAGTCTCTTAAATAACATCATTGGTTTTACTTCTGTTCCCTTTGACTTAAGACATCCACTAAAATTAATGATTAATTAAAAGTTATTAGACTTTGTGTTTGTAGGGTCCATCAATTTAGTCTAGGCTAGAGCCTTGATTTAGGATTCAAGAGGAAACTCTTCAAGGCTACAAAAAAAAACATAAGAGTCTATGATAGGGAGTGCTTGAAAGTCTATTAAACATGAAATTTATCCAAGACCCCCCTCTAACACAGGGGCTAAACATGAGTTCGTGTGCGGAAAGGTAGCGGAGATAACCCCTCCAAAGCCGGACCAAGCGTAGTGGGGGACGCGTATAGAGGGATTATCTTGGGATTTTTTTGATCTCATTTTCCATGGAGCTTCATGGGTCTCGAATCCATTCGAGATCCTCAGTCATCTTTCGGAACACCTGATTTTGATACCCTTGGTAGGTTTCGGGATTGATAGCCTGCTCATTGCAGTCCAATCAACTATCGACTGTACCCGCTTGGTGAAAGTTCGCACGTTGGAAACCTAGTTGCCTTTATCTTAGTGACTTACACAAGTGACTGGGGGGGTATACCACGGTACCTAGGGTAGAAATTGGGCCACGCTTTGCAGAGTATACCCAGAGGGTGCTTCCGTATTCGAGTTGCACTTGCACCGGTAAGTTGCTCTAGTGTTGGTTGGTGTAACTGTTCTTCCAACTAGCTAGTGATATGCTTGTCTTATCTCATAGAAGATTTTTCTAGTGTGTGTTCATATTTAATTTTAATACAAATCCCTAGTGTGTCATTGATCTTCTCATACCATGGAGGATCAGGAGATCCACTGGTCGCGAAGGCTTCTTGGCCTGTCGTCAGTTAATCTAGAGCCACCCCCGCCACCGCTAAGGTGAAGAATAGACCAGCAAGGGTCTTTTGAGGTGACCAACCATTTCTGACCTCAAAGAAGAAGTTCTTGGTCTGTATAACCCTCCGATCACTTATCTATCGGTACCCATCATCATACAGGTTAAACCTTACGGGCGTTAGGTAGTGTCACAAGCAACGATGGAGCAAATGTTGCTACTTCTTCAGGGAATCCTCATATTCCCTCCACGACCGTCACTACATGGGGTTTTCCGCCTCCTAACCAACCGTCATCAGTTCAGACCACCATAGTCTCGACTGCCTCTACCTCAGGAAATGGTATGATTCCGTCTATTGGAGCCGGCCTTGTTTTTCTAGCCCGTCACAAAGATCATTTTTAATGCTTGAAATCTAAAGATGGTTTTCATATTTTCCCTTTGATATATCGAGATCTCTGAAGCTTTATTACGTGAGCAGTGATGATTATTATACTCTCGAAACGAGTCCTACCTTTCGTAAAAATGTTTCCTCTTTTGTTCTACTTCGTTATCTCGTAGGTCGGATACTTTAAGTCATGAAGTTCACGTGTCCCGAGCCACAAAACAACGAAATAGTTTTAAATTTTTCACTCAAGACAGTAACGAGGGTAAAGTTTTTCCTAACCCATGATTAGACATTGTTGGGGTTTCATGCCTCGGCATTCGCCAAACCCAAAAATTTATTGTCATAGCCCCGATGGCTGAGAACACGAGGTCCTTATTTGAGTAACCCATGTCAAGGTTAAGGGTAAAAGCTAAACCATGGTAAAAGATCCTCTTGGCATTTCGCTATTCGGCGTTGTCCTTTTAGAGGTTTTCACCGTCTAAACCCCGACTCGCGAAATCACGATGCGGTTATAACGTAATTAATTGATCGCTTAATCCAAGATTATCTTCCCTTTTAATTAAGTCATGTTGCCGCGATCTCGCGGTTTCACAACTCGGCATGTAAATCTTCCAGAAACTTATCTTCGAAGCTCCGAGTTGCGATATGGTGAATATAATAATTATAAAATTAATCGAACCCCAAATCACAATTACCTTTTATTAATCAAAATCGATCTTCGCAATCTCAGGTGTTAGAGATTCAAAGTGTTAAGCTAAAGTCCCCAATATAACGAGTACCGAAATGTTGATTAACGTTGGTAAAATCGGATTAATTAAGCTAAATCAAGACATATCTCGTGTTTCGATGCTTGCATGATTCATGAGGTAGCCTTATTCTTTCCATATGCCAAATGACTTTTAAACCGCCAAAATTTATGACATTAATGAGGAAATAGGGTAAATCGATAAATATAAGATCGGATTTTTATGGCAGAATTTATTTCCAAATGTGATTTGACAGACTTGTTCTGAAAGGTACCGAGTTTTCAAATATATATAAGGGTTATGGTTCATTATAACAAATGCATTTCATATTATGCGAAGCACATTATCTCTGAGCGGCTGACTTCTGTATGTATACGCATTTCTATCGCAGAAGAGCCAAAACGCAATCTCCATCCATGGCTCCGCAAAAAGCATCAAAGGCGAATGTTGAGGTTTCGGTACAAGGCTCAGACAATGTCTCCGATACTTCACCTCGAAGTATCAATTCGGTCCCGAATTGGTCATTCGTTTCAGATGTTCTACAGGCAAAGTTGGTGGACTATTCTGACAACTCCAGCGACAACGAAAAAGATGATATAACCACCAAGTACAAAATAGTCATCCAATCCGGAATGCACAGAGTAGCAGCCAGGCCACGGTTTCTTCCATATTATGATATGGTCCGATGGGCATTGGACCATGTGGACATACCGACCAGAACCATCATGAACGAGCAGAAAGTCACCATCGGGACTTTCAGGCCGAAACATCTGCAAACCATGTATAAGCTGCCCGCGACGTCGGACCACACATATGGCATTGAATTCTTAGATGAGTTCAAGCAGAAGGAATGCGTACAGTATGATAAAACCATGTCCAATTTAATAAAGGATTGGGTTTCAAACACCATGAAGTTCAAAGATGATACCCACGGCATATATTCAATCGCTTCGTTAGAACCGCAGTATAAATATGTGGCCATGATGACATGCTGGTTATATGGGAAAGAGGACACCTCGCATTTTTTCCTTCTGTGGGTGCCTCTAATGTTTCAGGTCGCCGAATGCAGTTCCTTTGACTAGGCAAAGATGCTTTCCGATAGCTTGACCAGTCGAGTCATAGAGTATCGGGCGCAGAAAGAGAATGGGAAGGCATCTTCATTATTCATGTATGCATACATTATGGACACAATTTGTTCTATGACACCATTTCCATTAATGATCTGGAGTTCAACTCCGGCCGAAGACAAACCCATACATGTATATCACGAAAAATTATGGGAAAACAAAGCAGAAAATTTTGCGTATGAAATCTTTAACAGGGTGATGGTGCCCCTGCATGTCACCATTTTTTGTCACCCACCACCCCGGATCTCGGACAGCATAGTAACGAATCTGAGCAGCATAGCAGACTGGTATGTGGAAGCAGAATTTACGTACCTCAGAGATTTCGGGGCTTCTATTCCCCTGCATGTGTTGCCATTGTTCATTCCCGACAACCTTGCTTTTCGTGAGGTTGCCAGGCAGACAGTAGTCAGTGGTATAAGGAAAGAGCTTAAAGGATATTCGAAGAAGGTATGGCCACCTTTTCCTGTTCATTTGAATTCTTATTCTTTATTAGATTTTGTGCATGCCAAAGTCGAGGCCGCAACCCTGGAAGACCTAAATTTGGTCTCCATCAAATACAAGAAGCACAATCCGCAGAGGGTCGTGAGCAATCATTTGGCCAATTGCGGGCTCAAGAGATTTGAGCATGAGAATTCACCCTCGGATGACATTTTTTGAGGAGCAAGGTCCTATGCGAAGATTCTAGCTCGGATACAATCCTTGGCACCCAAGGAAAGAGCCGATGTTCTGAAGTTCTAGGAACATCGACGTAGCTGTATTCCCGCAGTGTTGCGAGGTGAGGGTCCGAGTACGTTGGAGGCAAAACAGAAAGATGTCGAAGGCTCTAAAGATGTGACTCCCGGTCAAGGAAAACACCAGGATGAGGGGGAGAAAATGAAGAGTCCAGAGGCAGAGATAAAGACTCCAGACCCACCAAAGAAGCAGAGTCCGGAAGAAGAGATAAAGACTCTCGACCCGCCGAAGAAGTAGAGTCTGGTTGCTACTTCAGGAAAATCAGCGAAGAAGATTGGAGAACCTATCACATCAGTTACCCCCTTGCAGTCGACGCAGGGAAATATTGATGCAGGATGGATAATCAATGAAGAGTTGAGGCCCATAAGGGTAGAAGAACTCCCTCTGAATGAGTTTTTCTTCGATAAGAAGAGAAAGGCAGTAGTAAAAAGGGAATTCTATCAGGAAGGAGAGTCAACTACCAAGAAATATAAAGTTATAACTGATGGAAAGGACAAGAAGAATGAGCAATTCGCCACTAAAATAGCAGGGACACTACGAGCATATGCCTCGGCAAATCAATTTTTAGTCGGGCTCTTAAAAAACTAACTTAAAAGAAAAAATCACCTCATTAGGACCCTTGAAGCCAGAATGGCCACAGCAACAGACACTGCTAAAGACCAGGCGAGCGTAGGAATAGAGTAGGCCAGATTGGCCGATAAAAATGAGATAGAGATGCTCAAAACTAAGCTCGAGCAAGCACAGCTGGTGGTCCGGGATGGTCTGATGCAAGCGAGCCAGCAAATGGATTTGATTGAATAGCTACAGGCTAGGGTGGAGATCGCCGAGAATAGAATGATAAACATCAGGATGTTCAAATCCCAAGTGATTGAGATTCGGAGCAGAGTCTCTGAGGCACAGCGAAATTTGCTCGCCAAGGTAGAAGTGATCTGGGACAACTGTTTGCTAGTCAACCAGGTTTCAGAGAACTTATCCGCCAGAGAAAGGGAAGCCAGAGCAACTCGAGTCCCCTTCCAAGAGGCTGTGATAGACACTAACAATAGGGTTTCAGAAAGTACTCCCAGGTTCACCATTTCATAGCAGACCAGAGGGAACATTCTATTTAAAGAATGGGAGCGTAACATTGCCAAAGGCAAGCAGCAAGCCAAAAAGATAACCAATTCCTTAGAAGAGGCCTTCAGTTCTATAGACAATGATCTGCTAGGCATTGACAGCGGAGGTAATGCCGAGACATTGGTGCAGATGAATGTGGAAAAAATCTCGCTTGATCTAAAATAAAAAGAGGAAAGAGATTCGGCCGATATTTCCCATATGACTATGGTGGATATAGTCCAAATAGACAAATGCTTGATTAGACCCAGCGCGCAATTATGCACCATCGACATTATATATGGACAGATGGAAGACAGGCTGCAGCAGTTAGCTCGAGAATGTTACTTCTTTGAAGACAATTGTCAAGCAGAAGCGTCGTGACTAATATCTCAGCTGGTTGAAAGATGTGTCGCCTGTACCGAGCTCGCATGAGGACAAACGTCTGGCACCAAGTGAAGACGGAGAAGAAGAAATGGAGCAATTGCTCTCCCCCCTGTCATAACCGAAATTTTGTGACTATTGAGATTCTATCTTATTTGTAAAATTGTATAAATATACAAAAAAAGAGATAAACATGGTTGGACCTTTTTGTGTCGTTTGTAACAGATTTTTTTACATTTGAGAGTTAATACAAAGTGAATCTGAAGATTCTCAATTCTGTAACGACTGTGTTACAAGTTTGTTTTCTTGTATCTCATATTTCGTTTCATTTCATATTCCTAACTGATGTGCTTCGTTATAATTTAGTACGACCACTACTATAGCGAATGAATTTTGGTTTTCTGTAATTGTTTACTATTTTTCCTCTGTACTAGCTATTAGCGGGTGTAAGACCAGTCCACATTTTCAGAATTCTACACATATTCTCTGCTACATCAGTTATTTCCTTACAATTTTCCTCTTCTGTTTATACGTGAGATTCTCCCTTGATAGGAGCCTTACACCATAGACAGCTAAATGTTTTTCTCCCACCTCATATCTTTTATTAAAATATAACTCAGTTATGGGAAAGAGCCTTTGATTTGCATCCCTATTTTATTCCTGAAACCATAAATTCTCTTTTATACGACCAAATTGAGACAACACTTAATTTCTCCCTAAAGTTTTTATTATTTTACTATTCCTCCATGACTATCCCACCAACACAGCCTAATATCGAACCCATATTATCGAACCAAACACAGATTGCCTTAAACCTTTTCGACACTATTCTTAAAACAGCTACTAACCGGGTCAAACTTGAACGTTCATGGGCAGCCATTGAACAAGATATAACTATCCATGAACAGTTGGAAGCTAGACAACGCCAACGTAGAAATCTTCCCTAGTTTCCTTTGCCAAAGGTTGACGTTTCTCTCTTCTCTACCTTTTACCCACTTTCGGATGCCTAGACACTGTACTTCTAAGCCTTAAGTACAGACTCTGGAACAACATCTTTCTGGCACCGTTGTCGGGGACCGAAGTTACGAAATCTTTTTCCCTGGGAAAACGACATTTGTTTTTCATTGAAAGTGTTACCCTTTGATAGTGAACAAAGAGTACACACCTTTTAAGGCTTTCTAATATTTCACTTGGTGACTCCACAAATAATAAACTGGCATCTGGTCGAAGGAATACCAGACAAAACCCGGATGGTAAGCAGATTACGCCCATTACCGATCCTGAAAAGATTCTAAAGGCGAGAGGCTCTCTTAAGACAACTGCTGCAGTTTACAAACTTAAAACCCCACCGTTGAAGACTAAGAGTTCTTCTGAACCCTTGTCTTCACTCAGTACTCTCTTTGATACTAAAGTTTCAATACCAAACTGCTCCGAAGTTAGGAGTGAGTTTCACCTGACAGTCCTATTAGTACACAAAGGAAAGGGCCCTCTTGAAAGTTTGTTGGCTTTTGACATACCATCTTTCCTTCAGTTGAATTTCTCGACTTCACCAAATTCTGAAGACTGTGTTACACACTCGGTTTCCACACCCATCGGTTCTCTTGATTTCACCTCTTGCAAATCCGAGGAACCGAGTCTTTGCATCCCTTATCTTCCCTCTTCGGATTTTCCTCTTCGCGAAGAAAACAAAGAGTCACTTTTAATTTTCCAAAACCCCCTTTATAAATTTCCACAAATAACGATGGCAGTTGCTGGAGGAGGAGGTGGAGGGTTTGTAGGAGGAGGTGGAGGGTTTATCGGAGGAGGAGGGGGAGGAGCCCCTCTAGGAGGAGTTGGAGGCCAAGGGTCTGCCCCCCCTCCTAGATTTTTTGCAAAAGTTGCAGCCATATATGCTCCCTTAGTATTTCCCATCCCTCTACATGACCTTCCCGAAAATTACATAAAAAATTTACCGAAGTTCACCAAGGAAGGGGATCTGACCGCGACCGAACATATTAATTTCTTCGATCAATTCGCCGATATCCTGGGTATCGAACATGAGGACATATATTCGAGACTTCTTGTCCAAACCTTTGAAGGCCAGGTCCGAACTTGGTTTCGGAGCCTACCTACAACATCTATCTTGTCTTACGACACTTTGGAAGATGCTTTCCTCAAACAATGGGGTGAGAGAAAAGACCATCAATATTATTTAACGGAATTTGGGTCTTTAAGGAAAAAGAACTCAGAAACAGTCATGGAATTTATCCAGAGATTCAACAAATTGTATAATAAAATCCCAGCCGAGGTTAAACCATCCCAACCTGCGGCCAAAATAACTTTCGCCGGAGCTTTCGAACCGGATTTTGCACTCCTTTTTCGAGAAAGAAGGGGAGCCACCCTAAATCGAATGCAGGACGATGCAGTAGAAATAGAGTCTAATATGATGGCTTCGGGTAAGCTTAAAGCTAAACTAGAAACTGGCAACCGAGAGACCAAACGCTTTAGAGAACAAGCAGGTCCTTCAGGGTCTAATAGATCCACAGACGATAGGGTGGACGATATGGCCAGAGTAATTAAAGAACTGTCAAATAAAATATCCAGAATGGAGCATGAACAGGCCAAAGCTGAATCTTTCCCCAAAAAGGATTTCAAGAGGAACCCCAACCCCCCGAACCAACAAAGACAAATAAAAAATGAAGATCAAAAAATACAAGCTCCCTTAAAGAACAAAAATTTCATAGGAGCGAACGATTTTCAAGACTTCGGAGATTCAGATAATGATGTCACAAACTTCGGTGATGAATGCACTCAACCATATCTGACTCGAGAAGACTATGAAAAATCTCTAAACACGCCACGACCGTCGAATAAGGGTGAATAAGGTAATCACACTGATCTCTGTGAATCTCAACCAGAAACTGAGATGATAATGGTTGAGTTTCAACCAAAGTATAACTTAAGATCTAAGAGTAATCCCACCTCAACTACTCAACCCAAGAAAATCCTCCAAAGAGGTCAAGCTTATGAGCCTCCTTCGGAAGAGACCTTATTACCCAACAACAAAACTAAAGTAGTAAGCACACAAGAGTCCGAAGTGAAAAAAGTTGAAACCCAAGCACAAGGAACCGAACCAGTAAATAAAGTTACGTCTTCAACCAGGACCATGAGTGATAAAGCGGTCCAAACAAATAAGTCGGAAAGGAAGGTTTCGGAAGTCTCAGCTAAAGAAACAAACAAGGTGAGCGAAGCTTTCAGTTTTGAAAATGAGATAAACAAAATTAAGATACCAATCCCTTTGGTAGAATTAGCAAAAAACCTCGTTTATCGGAAACAGATTACCAAAGCGATGGGTGTCTCTGAGCTAGAAATCCAGTCTGATGTTTTAAACCTCGAAGATGACAAACCTAACATCACCTTTGGTCCCCATTTTGAAGGGGTCAAAGACACCATTTCTCCCTTTTATATCACTCTGAATGTGTATGATCAATTTCTACATAATTGCATGTTAGACTTTGGAGCCTCCCATAACGTTATGCCTAAGATTATTATGGACAAGTTGGGTCTCCAGATCGCCAGACCTTATGAATATCTGTACTCTTTTGACTCAAGAAGGGTTAAGTGTATGGGGATGATAAAATATCTGGTAGTTACCCTGGCGCAGGTCCTGGTTAAGAGTATCCTGATGGATGTGGTTATCGCAGATATTCCCCCTAAGTATGGCTTGTTGTTATCTAGGTCATGGGGAGCCAAGTTGGGGGGTTCTCTTCAATTGGACATGACGTTTGCCACAATTCCTGTGTTCGGTGGTCAGTTCACTCGGTTTTACAGAGAAACGAGATTAGCATATACAGTGAGTGACCCTCAAAACCCAAACAATTTCCCTATTTACATTGCGGACCAAGATCTCGGAAATTGTATCTTGTCTTTTGATGATGGTTTAGATGGTTGTCTGAAGGAAAATGATATAGAGAGAGAGCAGTCAAGTTACATGACAGAGGATCTGTGTAACACTAGTGTCTGGAAAATGTATTTTGACGGTGCTTCATCTTCTGAAGGGGCGGGTGCAAGAGTGCTTTTAGTGGCTCCCGGAGGTAAGTTCGTTGTTCCTTTTTCCTACCGACTGCAGTGGGATATAGATTACACTAGCAACATATGCGAATATGAAGCGTTGGTCTTAGGATTAGAGGTTGCCAAGAAGCTAAATATAAATAACTTAGAGGTATATGGTGATGCAGAGTTAATAGTCAAACAAATAAACCGACAATACCTAGCCAAGCATCCCAGATTAAGAACATATAGAAATTGTGCTTGGGATCTCATGAAAAACTTTTTCTCATCCGTAAATGTCCACTTTATCCCTCGCGCAGAGAATTTACATGCTGATGCATTGGCAAAAGCAGCTTCAACCTTCTCTCCTCCCATGACTTTCAAATTGAAGTATCACATTGAGATCAGATACAAACCCTCTATACCAGACAATATCCGACACTGGCAGGTCTTTGAGGATGATGACCAAATTAAGAAATTTCTTGCGGCAGTGGGTGAATTCTCTGAAACTCATGCAGACCAAGAAAATCAACATGACTCGATATGGATCATGCAAGAAGGGGAAGATCCTGAAGCCTTTTGAGAAAAAATTGTGGATCATCGTATGTTGGTCCTTAAAAACAACCAGATTCCGAAAGGATTGATTCCTTTAGAAAGACTTTTTTATCAGAACAACGTACTTGTAAAATCCACTTTGCACCCCAACCATAAGAAATGGAGGACTGTGATATAGGAACTGAAAAAGAATCCAGGGTGGTAAAAATATCCAAGTTCCTCCCTCTCGAAGTGAAATTTAAGTATAAAGACCTACTCAGACAGTATAAAGATGTTTTCACCTGCTCTTATGATGAGTTAAGAACATACAACACTTCCATAATGGATCACAAGATACCTTTGAAGCCTGGGGTCAAATCGTTTAGGAAAAATCTTAGGCAAATTAACCCCATTTTGTTACCTGTGATCGAAAAAGAAGTTAAGAAGCTTTTAGATGTGAAAATAATCATACCTCTGAGATACTCGAACTGGGTAGCAAACCTGGTCCCGGTCAGGAAAAAGAGTGGGGAAATCAGACTATGTGTGGATTTCTGAAACTTAAATAAGTCGTCTCTCAAGGACAACTATCCTATGCCCAAAATGGACCATGTGTTAGAAAAAAAATTTGGATCAAACTGAATGTCTATGATAGATGGGTTCTCTAGTTATAATCAAATCGCCATGAATGAACAAGACAGGGAAAAAACTGCTTTCACCACACCATGGGGTATGTTTATGTATGACAAAATGCCTTTTGGTTGATGAATTCAGGGGCCACATTCTAGCGCACTATGGACATCGCTTTCATAGGAGAAAGCGACAAGTTCGTAGTCATTTACCTCGACGATTTGACGGTTTTCTCTAAAACTGATGAAGAACACTTGATCCATCTTAAACAGACTTTCGAAAAATGCCGCAGGTTTGGTCTATCTTTGAACCCAAAGAAATCACATTTCGCTATGCGGGAAGGTAAGATTTTGGGCCATATTGTATCTAGGGATGGAATCAGGATTGATCCTAAGAGGATTGAAGCAATAGATACTATAAATATTCCCAGAAATGTAAAAGAGATTAAATCTTTCTTAGGAAGAATAAAAATTTTACGAAGGTTTATCTCGAATTTTGCTGAGATCGTAAAATTGATCACAGGCATGTTGAAGAAGGACAGCGAGGTAAATTGGAGAACCAAGGCCAGAGCATTGTTCACACATATTAAGAAAGTCATAAGTGAGGCACATGTGCTAGCAAGCCCAAGCTATCTGAAAGATTTTCTTATTTTCTCATTTACCTCTGAACACACTATCGCTGCGGTGCTCCTACAAAAGAATGAAGAAGGATTCGAACAACCGATCGCATTTTTTAGCAAAAGCCTTAGAGACACAGAACTGAAGTATGACATAATAGAAAAACAGGTGTACACAATGGTAAAAGCATTAAAGGCATTCAGAACTTATGTACTACACTCAAAGATAATTGGATACGTGCCTACCAGTTCTGTGAAAGATATATTGGTACAGCCAGACAGCGACGGAAAGAGAGGGCGATGGCTCGCCAAAATCCAGGAATTTGATCTGGAAGTCAAATCGACCAAATTAATAAAAGGGCAAGGCCTGGCCAAACTCTTAGCTGAGTCAAATTTCAGAGCCCTAGATATCAATTGCCTGCAAGAAGGCGACGAAGACATGGACCTAAACGAGTTGAATGAAGAAACAAGTCCAAACAAGATCGAAGAGAAGTTCTTATCATCGGGCTGGTACAGAGACATAGTGTCATAGCTGCTAACTCTAAAATGCCCAAATGAACTATCACCATCCAAAGCCAGAACTTTAAAACTCCATGCAGTTAAATATTGTATCGCCAAAAGTCAGCTATATTGGAAAGATCCACTCGGTTTCCTGTTGGTCTATTTAGTTGAATCGGAAACTCAGCGGGTTATAGACGAATTTCATGAAGGAGTATGTGGGGGGAATCATGCATGGAGAGCTACAACTTACAAGATCTTTAGGGTTGGGTACTACTGACCAAAACTCTTATTGAACGTCAATGCCAAAGTGCGTGCCTGCAACCCTTGTCAACTATTCGTAGGTAAACAGAAGCTCCCTGCACTGCCTCTAGTTCCAGTCAAAGTTGAAGCCCCATTTCAGCAATGGGGTCTAGACTTCATAGGCGAGATTAATCCCCATTCCAGTTCTCAACACAAGTGGATATTAACAGCTACAGATTATTTTACTAAGTGGGTGGAAGCCATTCCAACCAAAAGGGAAACAGACTCAGTGGTAATCGATTTCTTGGAAGAAAATATTTTGTCAAGATTCGGTTGTCCCCGAAAGATAGTTACTGACAATGCCCATGCCTTTAAATCTATGGCTATGATCAGATTCTGTCAAAAGTATAACATCGTTCTTGGCCATTCCACAACATATTACCCCCAGGGGAACGGATTGGTTGAGTCATCTAACAAGACCCTGGTAAATATAATCAAGAAAGTATTGGATGAAAATAAAAGGTCTTGGCATGTGCACTTAAAATACGCATTATGGGCAAACTGCATCAGCACTAAAAGGTCTATCAACATTTTGCCTTTTGAAATGGTGTATGGGATAGATGTTGTTCTACCTATAAACCTAGCGCTACCAGTGATGAAGTTATGGCAGGATCAAAATGAAGAACCCAATCATGTAACCAGGAGAATAAATCAGATGATTGAGGTTCAACAACATAGAGTCGAAGTTGATGAAAAGATGCAGAAGTACCAAGATGACATGAAATCATTGTTCGACCACAAAGCAAAGGACAGAGAATTCCTTCCAGGTGATTTAGTGATAAGATGGGATGCAAGAAAGGAGGAAGCAGCGAAGCATAGTAAATTTGACCACCTCTGGTATGGACCATTCAGGGTCTCAGCTCCGGAAGGAAAAAATTCTTTCCTACTGGAAAATATAGACGGAGAAGTCCTCAACGCCCCTGTCAACAGGCGGTATCTAAAGCATTACATGATGTAACAGTCGCCAGATTCAAAAAATAAAAATAAAAATTTATTATATATATTTTGTGTACATATATGTATTTTCATTTAAACATTTCTTTTGATTTTCTTTTTTCGTTCATGAACTTTTGACACATTTCGAATAAGATTCGTATTCGCTTTTTACAAGATTCCAGTTGCATATGAAACAAGCAGGAAAAGTAATCTGAAAGTCGGTGTCAGAAATAAATCAGCATAAACAGGTGATACCTAAAGTAGTTTCATATTGCGCAAAGAAAGTGAAAGGAAAAGGTAAAGATGAGATTTCTCAAAAGACATGTTGTTAAATATTGTTAAAGAAAACCGAGGTAACACCATTCAAACTGAAATATCAGCTGACCTAATATATAACAGAGTTGTTTCTTGGTTTGATAATCTTTGAAAAAAATAATACAATTTAAACGATTCAGTCAATCTAAAAACAGTCAGTCAAAGTAAATTATCCCCGAAAATATCTACAAGAGTTAGTTTTGAATTGTTTGACTTTTGTATTTTCAGTCAGCAAATCACTACCTGGCATCCTTTTTATCTTTGGGCTTAACTTTTAAAAAGTCACCATCTTTCTGTTTCATATACGAAGGGATAAAAGTTTTTCGTTCCAACCTCGTGAGCTTCAAAGAAGATTGTGGAAAGAAAGTGGGTCTTCACAACTTCTCGATCCCCTGCTAAGCGAAGGAACGTTTAGAGTGATCCTAACTTTCCTAGGTTTTTCAACGGCATCAGAGGATTGAAGCTTGCTCAAATAGAATGCCCTTAAAAAGTTATTTTCCTTTTTCTCCCCAAGAACGAAGATGTTGTGAAGGTCAAGGGAAGGTTGGCACCGAGTGATCAAAGTAAGTTGACAGACCTATAATGAAAAATATTACACAGATATCAGCCTTGATACAAACTGATTGCCCCCATCTTCGCGCTCTAAAAAGCAAATTATAAGACAGGTGGTGAAAGGAAATTCAAAAATGATTTCCCCCACCTAGTCCGAGAGACGATGAAAGGAAATTCAGAAATGATTGCCCTCATCTCAGCATTTAAATGCATAAATATATTCCGAAGTGGTGAAATGAAATTCAGTAAAAAGGGGCCAAATAACTTCACTGAGGTACTGAACAGGATCGCTGGCAGTGAAGCAATGTCTGAGATATCTGTAAGGTTGTTATACATGAATACCACTCTACTCTGGTAACCAATGCTTTTTGAAACCTGATCCACATCCCAAATTCAGATGGGACTCCCCAATTAAAAACATATAATCTTATTCTTTTGATGCAAGCTGATAGTTGCAAGATCTGTTGGGTCTCCTAGGGCTATTTCGATTGTCTTAAAGCATACCTAAATTTGGTAGCAGGAAAGGGAAAGTTGTGAAAGGGACTACAGCCATGTTTAAAAAGAATATCTGATTTTGAAAAAAGATTTTCAAGGTGAAGAACGAAGTCTCTTTCCCCCTTAGATACCCTATTCTCAGGAACCTTTTCGCCTGATTGAGCTATTGACTCCATTTACCCAATATTGGCACGTGGTCTACTGTTCTTCCCGCCTCACAGGAAGGCAAGATCCCTAGTTGGAGCCTATGTTGGAGCCACCCTTGTTTTTCTAGCCCGTCACAAAGTTCATTTTTAATGCTTGAAATCTAAAGATGGTTTTCATATTTTCCCTCTGAGATATCGAGATCTCTCAAGCTTTATTACACGAGAAACGATGATTATTATACTCTCGAAACGAGTCCTACCTTTCGTAAAAAAAATTCCTCTTTTGTTCTACTTCGGTATCTCGTAGGTCGGATACTTTAAGTCGTGAAGTTCACGCGTCCCGAGCCACGAAACAACGAAATCGTTTTAAATTTTTCACTCAAGACAGTAACGAGGGTAAAGTTTTCCCTAACCCATGATTAGACGTCGTCAGGTTTTCACGCCTCGACATTCGCCAAACCCAAAAATTTATTGTCATAGCCCTGATGGCCGAGAACACGAGGTCCTTATTTGAGTAACCCATGTCAAGGTTAAGGGTAAAAGCTAAACCATGGTAAAAGATCCTCTCGGCATTTCGCTATTCGGTGTTGTCCTTTTTGAAGTTTTCACCGTCTAAACCCCGACTCGTGAAATCATGATGCGGTTATAACGTAATTAATTGATCGCTTAATCCAAGATTATCTTCCCTTTTAATTAAGTCATGTTGCCGCGATCTCGCAGTTTCGCAACTCGGCATGTAAATCTTCTAGAAACTTATCTTTGAAGCTCTGAGTCGCGATATGGCGAATATAATAATTATAAAATTAATCAAACTCCAAATCACAATTACCTTTTATTAATCAAAATCGATCTTCGCAGTCTCAGGTGTTAGAGATTCAAAGTGTTAAGCTAAAGTCCATGATATAACGAGTACCGAAATGTTGATTAACGTTGGTAAAACCAGATTAATTAAGCTAAATCAAGACATATCCCATGTTTCGATGCTTGCATGATTCACGAGGTAGCCTTATTCTTTCCATATGCCAATTGACTTTTAAACCGCCAAAATTTATGACAATAATGAGGAAATAGGGTAAATCGATAAATATAAGATCGGATTTTTATGGCAGAATTTATTTCCAAATGTGATTTGACAGACTTGTTCTGAAAGGTACCGATTTTTCAAATATATATAAGGGTTGTGGTTCATTATAACAAATGCATTTCATATTACGTAGAGCACATTATCTCTGAGTGGCTGACTTCTGTATGTATACGCATTTCTATTGCAGAAGAGCCAAAACGCAATATCCAGCCATGGCTCCGCGAAAAGCATCAAAGGCGAATGTTGAGGTTTTGGGACAAGGCTCAAACAATGTCTCTGATACTTCACCTCGAAGTATCGATTCGGTCTCGAATTGGTCGTTCGTTTCGGATGTTCTACAGGCAGAATTGGTGGACTATTCTGACAACTCCAGCGACAACGAAAAAGATAATATAACCACCAAGTACAAAATAGTCATCCAATCTGGAATGCACAGAGTAGCAGCCAGGCCATGGTTTCTTCCATATTATGATATGGTTCGATGGGCATTAGACCATGTGGACATACCAACCAGAACCATCATGAACGAGCAGAAAGTCACCATCGGGACTTTCAGGCTGGAACATCTGCAAACCATGTATAAGCTTCCCGTGACGTCCGACCACACATATGGCACTGAATTCTTAGATGAGTTCAAGCAGAAGGAATGCCTATAGTATGATAAAACCATGTCCAGTTTAATAAAGGATTGGGTTTCAAACACCGCGAAGTTCAGAGCTGATACCCACAGCATATATTCAATCGCTTCGTTAGAACCGCAGTACAAATATGTGGCCATGATGACATGTTGGTTACATGGGAAAGAGGACACCTCGCATTTTTTCCTTCCGTGGGTGCCTCTAATGTTTTGGGTCGCCGAAGGCAATTCCTTTTGACTGTGCAAAGATGTTTTCTGATAGCTTGACCAGTTGGGTCATAGAGTATCGTGCGCAGAAAGAGAATGGGAAGGCGTCTTCATTCTTCATGTCTGCATACATTATGGACGCAATTTGTTCTATGAAACCATTTCCATTAATGAGCTGGAGTTGGACTCCGGCCGAAGACAAACCCATACATGTATATCACGAAAAATTATGGGAAAGCAAAGCAGAAAATTTTGCGTATGAAATCTTTAACTGGGTGATGGTGCCCCTGCATGTCACCATTTTTGGTCACCTACCACCTCAGATCTCGGACAGCATAGTAACGAATATGAGCAGCATAGCAGACTGGTATGTGGAAGCAGAATTTTTGTACCTCAGAGTTTTCGGGGCTTTTGTTCCCCCGCATGCGCTGCCATTGTTCATTCCCGACAAGCTAGCTTGTCATGAGGTTGCCAGGCAGACAGTAGTCGGTGGTATAAGAAAAGAGATTAAAGGATATTCGAAGAAGGTATGGCCACATTTTCCTGTTCATTTGAATTCTTATTCTTTATTAGATTTTGTGCATGCCAAAGCCGAGGCCGCAGCCCTGGAAGACCTAAATTTGGTTTCCATCGAATACAAGAAGCACGATCCGCAGAGGGTCATGAGCAATCATTTGGTCAATTGTGGGCTCAAGAGATTTGAGCATGAGAATTCACCCTCGGATGACATTTTTAGAGGAGCAAGGTCCTATGTGGAGATTCTAGCTTGGATACAAACCTTAGCACCCGAGGAAAGAGTCGATGTTCTAAAGTTCCAGGAACATCGACATAGCTGTCTTCCCACAGTGTTGCGAGGTGAGGGTCCAAGTACATCGGAGGTGAAACAGAAAGATGCTGAAGGCTCTAAAGATGCGACTCTCAATCAAGGAAAACACCAGGACGAGGGGGAGCAAACGAGGAGTCCGGAGGCAGAGATAAAGACTCCAAACCTGCCAAAGAAGCAAAGTCCAGAAGCAGAGATAAAGACTCCAGACCCGTTGAAGAAGTAGAGTCTGGTCGCTACTCCGGGAAAATCAGCAAAGCAGATCGGAGAACCTATCACATCAGTTACCCCCTTGCAGTCGACGCAGGGAAATATTGATGCAGGATGGATAATCAATGAAGAGTTGAGGCCCATAAGGGTAGAAGAGCTCCCTCCAAATGAGTTTTTCTTCAATAAGAAGAGAAAGGCAGTAGTAAAAAGGGAATTCTATCAGGAAGGAGAGTCAACTGCCAAGAAATATAAAGTTATAACTGATGGAAAGGACAAAAAGAATGAGCAATTCACCACTGTAATAGCAGGGACACTAGGAGCATATGCCTCGGCAAATCAATTTTCAGTCGGGCTCTTAAAAAACCAACTTAAAAGAAAAAATCACCTCATTAGGACCCTTGAAGCCAGACTAGCCACAGCAACAGAGACTGCTAAAGACCAAGCGAGCGTAGGAATAGAGCAGGCCAGGTTGGACGATAAAAACGAGATAGAGATGCTCAAAACTAAGCTCGAGCAAGCATAGTTGGTGGTCCAGGATGGTCGGATGCAAGTGAGCCAGCAAAGGGATTTGATCGAACAGCTACAAGCTAGGGTGGAGATCGTCGAGAACAAAATGATAAACATTGGGATGTTCAAATCCCAAGCAATCGATATTCGGAGCAGAGTCTCTGAGGCACAGCGAAATTTGTTCACCAAGGTAGAATCGATCTGGGACAATTGTTTTCTAGTCAACCAGGTTTTGGAGAACTTATCTTCCATAGAAAGGGAAGATGGAGTAGCTCGAGTCGCCTTCCAAGAGGCTGTGATAGCGAGAACAACAGGGTTTCAGAAAGTACTCCCAGGTTCACCATTTCAGAACAGACCAGAGGAAACATTCTATTAAAAGAATGGGAGCATAACATCACCGAAGGAAAGCAGCAAGCCAGAAAGATAACCAATTCCTTAAAAGAGGCCTTCATTTCTATAGACGGCGATCTGCTAGGCATTGACAGTGGAGGTAATGTCGAGACATTGGTGCAGATGAATGGGGAAAAAATCTCGCTTGATCTAAAAGAAAAAGAGGAAAGAGATTCGGTCGATATTTCCCATATGACTATGGTGGATATATTCCAAATAGACAAATGCATGATTAGACCCAGCGCGCAATTATGCGCCATCGACATTATAGATGGACAGATGGAAGACAGGCTGCAGCAGTTAGCCCGAGAATGTTACTTCTTTGAAGCCAGTTGTCAAGCAGAACCATCGCGGCTAATATCTCAGCTGGTTGAAAGATGTGTCGCTTGTACCGAGCCCACACGAGGACAAACGTCTGGCACCAAGTGAAGACAGAGAAGAAGAAATGGAGCGATTGCTCTCCCCCCTATAATAACCGAAATTTTGTGACTATTGAGATTCTATCTTATTTGTAAAATTGTATAAATATAACAAAAAAAGAGATAAAGAGGGCTGGACCTTTTTGTGTCGTTTGTAACAGAGTTTTTTACATTTGAGAGTTAATACAAAGCGAATCTAAACATTCTCAATTCCGTCATGACTGTGTTACAAGTTTGTTTTCTTGTATCTCATATTTCGTTTCATTTCATATTCCTAACTGATGTGGTTCGTTATAATTTAGTACGACCACTACTATAGCAAATGAATTTTGGTTTTCTGTAATTGTTTATTGTTTTTCCTCTATACCAGCTATCAGCGGGTGTAAGACCAGTCCACATTTTCAGAATTCTACACATATTCTCTGCTACATCGGTTATTTCCTTACAGTTTTCCTCTTCTGTTTATACGTGAGATTCTCCCTTGATAGGGGCCTTACACCATAGACAGCTAAATGTTTTTCTCCCACCTCATATCTTTTATTAAAATATAACTCAGTTATGGGAAAGAGCCTTTGATTTGCATCCCTATTTTATTCCTGAAACCGTAAATTCTCTTTTATACGACCAAATTGACACAGCACTTAATTTCTCCCTGAATTTTTTATTATTTTACTGTTCCTCCATGACTTTCCCTGTACCAACACAGCCTAATATCGAACCCAGATTATCGAACCAAATGCACATTGCCTTAAACCTTTTTGACACTATTCTTAAAACAGCTACTAACCGGGTCGAACTTGAACGTTCATGGGTAGCCATTGAACAAGATATAACTATACAGGAACAGTTGGAAGCTAGACAACGCCAACATAGAAATCTTCCCTAGTTTCCTTCGTCAAAGGTTGAAATTTCTCTCTTCTCTACCTTTTACCCACTTTCGGATGCCTAGACACTATACTTCTAAGCCTTAATTACAGACTCTGGAACAACATTGTCTATGGCGGTGACCACTGCAACTTTCACCCAGAGTGCGACAAGCCCTCCATTTATGTTCTAAGACTTTTGCGACCATTGTTTTGATCAGAGAGTTCTTTCGGATTCATCGCATAGGTTTTATGATTTTCGACGTTTCGGACCAAACTAGTGTGGTCCATCATCAAGAAAGCGTTTGTGAAAAATGAAGGAAAAAAAATATAACAGGTATATAAATACTTGAAAAGTTTTTGTAAGGAGCCGACTTATTGAAAATGAAATCAATAATTATAAAAAATTTAGAAATTATAATTGTTTGTTTAATTAATTAATTATTTGTTTTAATAATTAATTATTTGTTTGTTTATTATTTTTATTTATATTTAAAAAGAGCCGACTAGACAATGTTTATAAATTAATATTTAGAATTTTAAAAATAATGGCTATAAAAAACATCAGGTAATGAAAGCTTTTCAAAATGNCACCAAAACACCTAGGAATAAAGAACAAACAAATAATGATGTGTCTAAGGTTTACTTACCCTACATACAAGGAACAACAGACAAACTTGCGAGGATTTTAAAGAAGAAAATCATTGGGGCAACTTTCAAACCCCTAAACACTATTAGGAATTCCCTTAGGTCAGTCAAAGACTTTGTTGATCCAATCGAACATAAAGGTGTCTATATGATCTCATGTTCATGTGGTAAACATTACATAGGAGAAACAGGTCGTTCCTTTAGAATTAGGATTCAAGAACACGTCACTGACATCAAACACAATCGCACTCGTCCCTCAGCTCTCGCAGAACACTCAGATAAAACCAAACATCACATTTGTATTGAAGAAACCAAAATCCTTGCCAGAATAGATCACTACCACAATAGGAAATTCAGAGAAGCAATCGAAATTGAAAAACAACCTAATAATCTAAACAGAGATGATGGATGGAAAATTAGTCGAAATTGGATCCCTACCCTAGCCAATATGAATAATTCTAAATATTAATTTATAAACATTGTCTAGTCGGCTCTTTTTAAATATAAATAAAAATAATAAACAAACAAATAATTAATTAATTAAACAAACAATTATAATTTCTAAAATTTTTATAATTATTGATTTCATTTTCAATAAGTCGGCTCCTTACAAAAACTTTTCAAGTATTTATATACCTATTATATTCGTTTTTCCTTCATTTTTCACAAACGCTTTCTTGATGATGGACCACACTA
Source organism: Picea engelmannii (assembly GCA_009831015.1). Lineage (NCBI taxonomy): Eukaryota > Viridiplantae > Streptophyta > Pinopsida > Pinales > Pinaceae > Picea > Picea engelmannii. Next base: position 1,419,167 of record ML777042.1, read on the forward strand.
GTTTGGTCCGAAACGTCGAAAATCATAAAACCTATGCGATGAATCCGAAAGAACTCTCTGATCAAGCCCTCCATTCTTATACAGGATGCCTGGCTTCGATACGAACATTGTCTTTTTCTACTCCACTCTATAGAATTTAGGTCTAGGGGAAGGGATCTCGAATGCTCCTCTGCAAGGATCCATGGGGGGCACTTCATCTCCCTATAATTATTTCCCTTATGAAGGGGGTCATATACCTCCTTCGTCCCCTTCACTTAGTGGTGCTCACCAACACTCCACTGGACCGAACATAAACTATATTTCGTTTGGAGCAGGTAGTCAAGGACTTCCTTCTTATAGCATGTCGGTAGGTTCGACACCATTCTCTTTGTTCGACGCATTTGGTAACAACGCATTCTCGTCAGGTGCCATATCGGTCAGCGGAAACCCTGGTTATGGACAACAAAATCCTATGCAGGTTACTATTCTTACACAGGGGGAAAACTTAGGTACAAGCGCAGAATCCGTACGTTGTTCACAGCCATGGTTATTACCAAAACCCTGGTCAGCAAACTAACTTTTCCTGGCAACCTGGTGCCAGCCAAACTCCAGGCTCCTTTTTCCTTGGTTAAAATCAACAACCCAAATTACCATTTCTAGCAACTCTGCACTTGCCAAACTTGACAAGGTTATTAAACAAACCCATCTATCATGATCCGCGTTGGACTCCCATGCCAACCAAGTTTCCTTCAGACATTCCAAAGTTCGAAGCTAAGCCTAATGAAGATCTAGGTGATCATATGACTACCTTCCACTTATGGTGCTCGTCCAACTCTTTGAGAGACGACTCTGTTTAGTTGTGTTTGTTTCAATGCACTCTCATAGGGAGTGTTGTGAAATGGTACATTGAACTCAACCACTTGAGATACTCTTCCTTCGGGGAATTGGAAATGGATTTCTTAAACCATTTTAAATTACCTGTGAGATACAACGTCGGCACTGAATTGCTGGCCAATTTTGAGTAGACAAAAGTGGGCCATATCTCAGATCACATCCGAGAATGGAGACCTCGGAAGAGTTTGATAAAAGTACCAGTCCCACCAGCATTCCTGCTTGATTGGTTCCTTAAGTCTTTGGTACCCCAGTTATCTAAAGACACCGCAACCTCGGGGGTATTTTCAGAAGAAGAAGCGATAATGAGATCTCAATAGCTAGAGATGATTTACTCTCAGTCTGGTTTACTTTATGAAGTTTTTCCAGATGCACCATGGTCGATACTTGACAAGACCAGATAGAGATCTAGACCACATGTTGATGGTATTGTTGCTTTAGCGCAAACAAAGCCCATTGATCAGCTGTCAAATCAATTTCAACAATTATCAATACAGCAGATAGAGGCCAGCCAGAACACTGGTTCGGTTGCTCCCCCTACTCAAATGTTGGATGTACACAGTGTGCAATCGACAAACACGAAGGCCACCTAGCAACCTGACAGAAAGAAGAAACAACGAAAGATGGGTAAGGGGGATAAGGATCCTACCAATAATGCTGGCAGGGGAAACATAGAAAAGAAAAATTTGAAGTATCTATGTAATCTTTGCACGGAAGACCATCTGACTCACCAGTGCCCTCAGCTTGCAGAGGCCCAAAATTTATTGGTAGAGTAGCAGTCTATCATGTTAACGAACACATTTCCAAATGGGAAAAATTTAACTCAAGCCTCTTTGAGCACAGAAGGGGGAAGTCAGGGACCCCCTTCATCTTCGATTAATCCTTCGTCCACAAATGTGTACATGATGAAAGGTAGCATTGACATAGAAACTAGGACACGCGACTATGGAATGCCAAACACCTATGAGAAGGGTAAAGAAGCCGAAAATCCATCTCTTCCTCTCCATATTGAGAATACGTTGGGCGAAACAATGACATGCATCCCAAAAGGTGCGTTCAAGAAATTTTCCCATAACCCAAACACAAGGGCCACCCAGAATTACTCTGTGGTGGAGGATTTGTGTCACATACCTACTACCTCAATCAAATTTTTCGTTGATTTCCGCAGAATCAAAACCCCCGAATTACCTATGGAGGCTTAGCACAAGCTAGCTCTTTCTCTCTCTGTTCCCATGTGATCGCGGTCATGATCACAGTTCAAATAAATGTAGTGTCTTTTGTATTTCGTGCCTCAGTGCTACAGTAATGTCAAATCGTTCGACTCTGCAACCGCTGAACCCCGACAGGGCTAGTGACCGGCCAATAGGGATGAATCCCTACAGGGTTAGAAAATGGCCAATAGGAACAAATCCCAACAGGGCTAGAGAAAATCCAATGAGAACAAGCCCCATCGCACGGTTAAGTGGAGTACAGGTGGTAGAGGGGAATTGCGACATGGTAGTCAACAGGACATGAGGGTGCCCCATTTCACATGCCACACTAATCCGAACCCCCCCCCCATTAAGGGCAGAATGGCAAGGGAGGTCTGGAATTCACCTGAGCACCATTGATCATGGTGAATTAATCTCAACCGTTCGAGAGTTGCACGTCCGATTTCGGACCCCCCCCCACCGTTAAAGGCAGAACAACAAGGGGCTCCGGAATGAAACCTCAGTTGTAGATCTGGGCAGGTGGACTCTGGCCATCCAGATCTTCTCATTGCTTACCTTAATGCACACTCACGCCCCATCTTAAAGCCGACATCTCTTCCTCACATCTGATGGTCGTTACCGACTCTTAGATCCTCTGGAAGAATCTCATCCTTTCATCGGGACTTATCATCACGACAGTCCGAAGTCTCAATCACGGGGCTCCCGAATTCCTGATCCCTAGTTCCCCGATGTGGAAAATCTTTCGACATGTAGCCTTCGTAAATTTGATTGGTCTAGATCTGTCCTGGGATTTCCACCATGGAAAGTCTTGATCTCTCATCATCAGGATTCCCGATTTCGCGATTCTTGATTTCCCAAAATGGGTAATCTTACGACACGTGGCCTCCGTCATTCGGACGGCTTAGATATATTCTGGGGTTTTCACCATGGAAAATCCTGAACTCTCGTCGTCAAGATTCCCAACTCCGCGATTCCCGATTTCCCGAAATGGGTAATCTTACGACACGTGGCCTCCGTCCTTCGGACGACTTAGATCTATTCCAGGGTTTTCACCATGGAAAATCCCGAACTCTCGTCATCAGGATTCCCAACTCCATGATTCCCGATTTCCCGAAATGGGTAATCTTACAACATGTGGCCTTCGTCATTCGGATGACTTAGATCTATTCTGGGGTTTTCACCATGGAAAATCCCGAACTCTCATCATCAGGATTCTCGACTCCACGAATCCTGATTTCCCGAAATGGGTAATCTTACGACACGTGTCCTCTGTCATTCAGACGGTTTAGATATATTCCAGGGCTTTCTCCCCTATACACTGGGGTCTTAACCCTCGAGTAACTCCTGAAAGATCCAACGACAGTCGGGTTTTCCAACTGAGATCTGATGGCTCAGATTGGTTCCTACCCATGCATTCTTCCACGACTCCCTGGACGTGGAAAAATCAACAGTCCAGATACTCCCATGGACCTTGGAGATCTACGGTCCTGAATTCTTTGATGTCCACGAATACACAGAAAACCAAGGGGTAAGGCATTTAACACCCTACTTACTCCTACCAAACTAACGGTCATGCGTGATCACAGGTTTCCCGATGGAATATCGTCCGTCGATTAACACCTATCAGGGTTAAGACACTTAACACTCCATCTTCTTCCTCCGATCTGACGGTCGTGAGTGACCGCAGATCTCCCAATGGGATCTCATCTGTTGATTCGATACTTCATCCTTATGCTTCCATCTCGGGTGTTCAAGAGGATCATTCCTCCTCATGTAGGGTTACTAAGGCCTTATGCCTTCACATTCTCTTTCCCGGTTCTTGATGGGCTTTTCAAGGAGGGTATCTCTATGGGGAGGTTCACCCAGGTTACTATCTGAGGCAGATAAGGGTATCGTCCTCCCGAGAACCAGACGTGAAGTCTGAATTAGATCAGTACGCATATAAATAACGATTCATGAGGACATAAGCCATACTTAGTCTTTCCATACAAATATACAACTCCTAGTACTAATCAAAATACCATACAGGCATTCTTATAATGAAATCACTCACAGTTTCACAGCTTATGAGCATAATTATCGGAATACATATATTTCAAGATGCCAAAGGAAAAACACTTATCAGAAATAACACCAGGGGTCAAGAAACTTCTCAGAGGGGTGCTCGTTTCCACCCAACCGTAGGCTCAGCGACTCCCAGCAGATTTACCACTAGCCACCCTCGAGCTGAGACCACGATGTTGTGAGACTTCGTCTCTGTTTTCCAGTGACCAGGAGCGAAGTTTACTCTCCTTCCTCTCTGCTATCACTCACTCTGCATATTGCCAGAGTTCTCTCCTTCCCCTCGCATCTTCCCCTCGCATCTTCCCCCAATCACTTCCAACCCACGCCTTATCCTCTTGCGAGGTTGCGTGTGGCACGATTTCCCTCGTGTTGGTCAATCATGATGGCTCTACAGATGGGTGGTTCACCTCCCCATCCCTCATTAATTCCTGAGGAGCCATCAAACTTCCAGCTTGCGAGACATTTGATTCGGGGCCAGTGAGCCGCTTTTGGTTCTCTAGGTGACTGAAGTCCAAATACGGTATTAATTCTCGGTGGAAGTTAACGCCACCTTTCCAGGTGCCTTCCACCGCCATCGTGGCCTCTTTTTCTGCACATCCCCTCTCAGCAGTTCTGCAATATAAATTCATAATGTTATTCACATTTATTGACCTTTTCCATAAGGTCCATTCACATCATATATTCACATTCATGAGTTTGCCACAGTTCTGGCCAGTCCAGTTATTTTTTACAAACTGGGGGAAATAGGGTGTTACAATTCCCTCCCCCCTAAAGGAACATCGTCCTCGATGTTCTTATCTTTTAACATGAATTGTATGTACAGAAGTAAACAAAATCGGATATGCCTGTCTCATGGAATCCTCCATTTCCCATGTAGCCTCATCTGGGCCAAAATGCCTTCACTGCACCTTTACCTATGCAATGGTTCAATTCCGGAGTGAGGTTTCCTTTCTGTCCAATATACATTGGGGCTCTGGTAGAAATTATCCCTCCGGTTCCACCTGGATCACAGACCAGTCAATTATATGATTAGCATCATGTACATATTTCTTCAATAATGAAACATGGAAAACATTATGTGCTTTTACTGTGGGAGGAAGTGCTAGCCGATAGGCTACAGGTCCCACTCTTTCTAGAACCTCAAAGGGTCCACAATACTTGGGTGCCAACTTGGCACAAGCTCCCATTTTGAGGGAACTCCTTTTGGGCTTAATTCTGAGATATACATGGTCTCCCATTTTGAACTCTCTTGGAGTTCTCTTTTGATCAGCATAACTTTTTTGTCGGTTATGAGCGATCTTCAGATTTTGTTTCATTTGAGTCACTTGTTGTTCCATTTCTTTCAACATGTCGGGTCCAAAAGAAATTCTATTTACAGGATTACTCCAGCTGACTGGAGTATTACACAGTCTACCATAGAGGACCTCGAAGGGACTCATTTTTAAGGATGCTTGGTAGCCGTTGTTGTAGGTGAATTCTACCAATGGTAGGTAGTCTTCCCATTTCCTGGGTTGATGCATTACATGCATCCTTAACATATCATCTAATATCTGATTCACTGTTTGTCCATCATTTTGAGGGTGATAGGCGGTGATGAACAATAATTTGGTCTCCAATCCAGCCATCAGTGATTTCCAAAAATTGGAAGTAAATTTTGTGTCTCTGTCATACACTATCTCTTTTAGCATACCGTGCAGTCTGAATACCTCTTTCATGAATATATGGGTGATATATATCACCTTGCAGGTTGATTTGACAGGGATGAAATGAGCAGACTTGCTCAGTTTATCCACCACTACCATAATGGCATCATTTTGCTTGGTTGAAGTCAGCAATCCAGTGATAAAATCCATGGAGATGGTTTCCCATTTCCATTCTGGGATGGGTAAAGGGTGTAATAGTCCTACTGGGTGTCGATGTTCTGCTTTAACCTATTGTCATTCTATGCATTGGGCCAAATATTTGGCTATGTCTTTCTTCAATCCAGGCCAATAAAATTGTTTCCGGGTGGCAGTGATCATTTTCTGGTATCCTGGGTGACCAGTGTATGGTCTTTTATGTAGTTCATCCATAATGAACCTCTTCAAGTCGTCACAATTTGGAATGTACAATCTATCTCTATAAGTGAGCAGACCTCCTTCGGTCATCTGGTAGCCTTCATACTTTTCTCCAGCGGGTTCTTGCTGTAGGTATAGGGTCACAGTCTGAACGAAGGAATCTGTTTCTTGTGCATTTCTGACTCTGTTCTTGACATCTGTCTTGCAGGTACTCACCACTGCCAGGTGAATTTTTTTCATGCTTCTGCTAATGGCATCGGCCACCCTATTCTCTTTCCCTTTAATGTGTTTGATTTCAAAATCAAATTCGCTAAGGAGGGCCATCCATCTAGCTTGTCTAGCATTGAGCTTTGGTTGATCAAACAAATACCGCAATCCACAGTGATCTGTCATAA
>ML777042.1:1427184-1460240 GCA_009831015.1 Picea engelmannii
CTGTACCAACCATGGCTTAGTTTTCTTTCGTGGTTGTAGCTTACACTTATCAACAGCTTTAGGGGCTATATAACTCAAATTTGAACCAGGGTCAATCAAAACAGACACCAGATGGTTGAAAATCATACCTTCTATTTCCACCATTGAAGCTTGGTGGTCAACTTGGTTATTATCCAATGCTGCATAAATCTGCGGCACACTCCCTGCCACATCATTGATTGTGGGAGCTTCTTGAATGTTATAAAGTTTTCGACTATTCTGTTGTCGGTGTGGATAGTCTCTCAGGAGATGCTCTTCTCCACAACCCCAGCATTTCAGAGGTTCTTTCTTTGGGTTATTAGTCTTCATGGGTATAGGTCTAGAAGTTTTACTTCCGTCCACTGAGGGAAAGTTCTGCTAGAGTACACTCCGAGCTGGAAAGTTCATTCTGGGGTTCTTCTTGTAGTTCTTAAATCCTGAGGATTTGATCCCCCTTTTTCTGAAATCTTGAACCACTCTTCTGTTTCCAGTCTCCATGAGACTCTGCCTAATGTCCATATTGTTCATGACAATATGTTGCTTTTTGAATAGTATCTTCTAAGGTCTTTGGCTCGTCGAATTCGATTCAGTTCTGGTATTCCTTGGGTAGCCCACTGATGAAGTGTTGCACCTTCGCCTTCTCTGCTTTGATGTAGGGTACATATCTCAATAAGTCGAGGAATTTGTTGACATATTCCTCTATAGTGAGTTGTCCCAGTTTGAGTTCATAAAACTCTTTAGCCTTCTCGTTGAAATATCTTTCCGACAAATACTTCTTCCGGAAGTACTTTTAAAATTGTTTCCAAGATAGGTCCTCCTCGCAGACCCCTTTCATATTCTTAAGATCCTCCCACCAGATGGAAGCCTTTCCGTTCAGATTGAAAGTGGTCACTCGGGCCTTCAAATTCTCTGAAAAATCATGGACTCTGAAATATTTCTTCAGTCCAAGTAGTCAGGCCTCACTTCCTCTCCCTTATTTATCTCACCGTCGAAGGAGGGAGGTTTGTCCTTTCTGAATTCTTCAAATTTATGACCCTTGGAAGTCTTTTGTTTCTTCTATTTTCTTCAAGAATAGGAACTGGTCCTGTTGCTGGAAGAGCCTTCTGAATCGCCACCTTCCTTCTCAGTGGAATCATCCGGTACTGGTCCTTTACCTCTGGGGTGGAACTTTCTTGAGGTGCTCCTCTTAGTATGGCCACTAATACGACCATGTTTCTGCATCTCGGGTTCATGTTGCATTTGTTGTTGTAGGTCGGATAAGCTCTGTCGTAAAACTGCATTAATTTCGGTTTACTTTTCTTATTCTTTCATCATCCTTTCATCGTCGGCCTTGCAGCTTTGCAATTCAACCATGAGACTCCTCGCAGTCTCGGCTAGATTTGGAGGGGTTCCCATAGCTCTTCTTTCATCAGAATCTTCGTCTCTATTGCGGGAGCCTTCTCCCATCTCTTGGGGAGTCACCATTCTCTGCGTCTGTAAATTCTCATGGCTGATCATCTGCTTGGGTGAAAATACAAACACTGGTTATTAGTCAAGAGTTAAATACATTTTATAATCTGCGCATAAATTTATAACTCTTTCTCATGCATACCCAGTCGGGTTCTCATTTCCAAGTTTTAATCCTGGACAAGAGAGTTAAGTTAGGGGGTTACTCCTCGTAGGAGTGCTTCAAACGGAGCTTATGCGCAACTCGTGCATGAGCCCAATCAGGCCGAGTGTTGTAACCATTCTCTGATACCACTTTGTCACATACCTACTACCTCAATCAAATTTTTCGTTGATTTTCGCAGAATCAAAACCCCCAAATTACCTATGGAGGCTTAGCACAAGCTAGCTCTTTCTCTCTCTGTTCCCATGTGATCGCGGGTCATGATCACAGTTCAAATAAATGCAGTGTCTTTTGTATTTCGCGCCTTGGTGCTACAGTGATGTTGAATCGTTCGACTCTGCAACCGTCGAAGCCCGACAGGGCTAGCGACCGACCAATAGGGACGAATCCCTACAGGGTTAGCAAATGGCCAATAGGAACAAATCCCAACAGGGCTAGAGAATAGCCAATGAGAACAGGCCCCGTCACACGGTTAAGTGGAGTACAGGTGGCAGAGGGGAATTGTGACACGATAGTCAACAAGACAGGAGGGAGCCCAATTTCACACACCACAGTATTCCAGACCTGCCCCCCCTCATTAAAGGCAGAATGGCAAGGGAGGTCCGGAATTCACCTGAGCACCGTTGATCACAGTGAATTAATCTCAATCGTTTGAGAGTTGCACGTCCAATTCCAGACCCCCCCCCCCCCCCCACCGTTAAAGGCAGAACAACAAGGGGGCTCCAGAATGAAACCTCATCCATAGATCTGGGTGGGTGGACTCTGGTCGTCCAGATCTACTCGTTGCTTACCTTAATGCGCACTCATGCCCCATCTTAAAGTCAACATCTCTTCCTCACATCTGACGATCGTTACCGACCCTGAGATCCTCCAAAAGAATCTCTTCCTTTCATCGGGACTTGTCATCACGAGAGTCTGAACTCTCGATCATGGGGCTCCCGAATTCCTGATCCTTGGTTCCCCGATATGGAAAATCTTTTGACACGTAGCCTTCGTAAATTTGATCGATCCAGATCTGTCCCGGGATTTCCACCATGGAAAGTCCCGATCTCTCATCATCAGGATTCCCGATTTCGTGATTCTCGATTTCCCGAAATGGGTAATCTTACGACACGTGGCCTCCATCATTTGGGCGGCTTAGATCTATTCTGGCGTTTTCACCATGGAAAATCCTGAACTCTCGTCATCAAGATTCCCGAGTCCGCGATTCCCGATTTCTCGAAATGGGTAATCTTACGACACGTGGCCTCCGTCCTTCGGATGGATTAGATCTATTCCGGGGTTTTCACCATGGAAAATTCTGAACTCTCGTCATCAGGATTCTCGACTCCGTGATTCCCAATTTCTTGAAATGGGTAATCTTACGACACGTGGCCTCCGTCATTCGGACGGCTTAAATCTATTCTGGGGTTTTCACCATGGAAAATACTGAACTCGCGTCCTCAAGATTCCCGACTCTGTGATTCCTGATTTCCTGAAATGGGTAATCTTACGACACATGGCCTCCGTCATTCGGACGGTTTAGATCTATTCTGGGGCTTTTGCCCCTATACATTGGGGTCTTAACCCTTGGGTAACTCCTGACAGATCCAACGATTGTCGGGTTTTCTAGCCGAGATCTGACGGCTCAGATTGGTTCCTACCCATGCATTCTTCCACGACTCCCTGGACATGGAAAAATCAATGGTCCAGATACTCCCATGGACCTTGGAGATATACGGTCCTGAATTCTTTGTTGTCCATGAATACATAGAAAACAAAGGGGTAAGGCATTTAACACCCTACTTACTCCTACCAAACTAACGGTCATGTGTGACCACAGGTTTCCTGATGGAATCTCATCTCTCGATTAACACCTATGAGGGTTAAGACACTTAACACTCCATCTTCTTCCTCCGATCTGACGGTCGTGAGTGACCGCAGATCTCCCGACGGGATCTCATCTGTCGGTTCGATACTTCATCCTTATGCTGCCATCTCGGGTGTTCAAGAGGATCGTTCCTCCTCGTGCAGGGTTACTAAGGCCTTACGCCTTCACATTCTCTTTCCCGGTTCTTGATGGGGATTTCAAGGAGGGTATCTCTATGGGGAGGTTCACCCAGGGTACTATCTGAGGCAGATAAGGGTATCGTCCTCCCGAGAACCAGACGTGAAGTCTGAATTAGATCAATACGCATATAAATAATGATTCATGAGGACATAAGCCATACGTAGTCTTTCCATACAAATATACAACTCCTAGTACTGATCAAAATACCATACAGACATTCTTATAATGAAATCATTCACAGTTTCACAGCTTATGAGCATAATTATCAAAATACATATATTTCAAGATGCCAAAGGCAAAACACTTATCAGAAATAACACCAGGGGTCAAGAAACTGCTTAGAGGGGTGCTCATTTCCACCCAACCATAGGCTCAGCGACTCCCAGCGGATTTACCACTAGCCACCCCCGAGCTGAGACCACGATGTTGTGAGACTGCGTCTCTGTTTTCCAATGACCAAGAGCGAAGGTTACTCTCCTTCCTCTCTGCTATCACTCACTCTGCATATTGCCAGGGTTGTCTTCTTCCCCTCGCGTCTGCCCCCAATCGCTTCCACCCCACGCCTTATCCTCTTGCGAGGTTGCGTGTGGTGTGATTTCCCTCACGCTGGTCAGTCATGATGGCTCTACGGATGGGTGGTTCACCTCCCCATCCCTCATTAATTCCTAAGGAGCCATCAACCTACCAGCCTGCAAGACATTTGATTCGTGGCCAGCGAGCCTCTTTTGGTTCTCCAGGCTAGTGAAGTCCAAATACGGTATTAATTCTCGGTGGAAGTTAACGCCACCTTTCTAAGTGCCTTCCACCGCCATCGTGGTCTCTTTTTCTGCACATCCCCTCTTAGCAGTCCTTCAATATAAATTCATAATGTTATTCACATTTATTGACCTTTTCCATAAGGTCCATTCACATTCATGAGTTTTCCACAGTTCTTGCCAGTCCAGTTATTTTTTACAAACTGCGGGAAACAGGGTGTTACAATTTGTCTCAAACCCCTTATGCAATGTATGCTTTGGAAGTCCTCTAGAGATGCCATTCCCAGAGAAAGGCTCTATTAGCTTCCTTAGGATATGATGATGTAATGATCCCAAGCCATTTTGCAAGGATCATCACGATTTTGGTGTCTTTTTAAAACTTTTACTGGTTGTGGTATTTCGACAAACACTTGGCCGACCTACTTGTTAGATGTGTTTACTTACTGAATGGCCTCTTGATTTCGGCCTTAGGGTTTACTGATGTGTTTATATGAATGTTTGCAGAAATAAATAGGAAGATATAATCATGTTCATACCTCAACCATATGCAATATGATAGACAAGAAAAAACATCTCAAATCTGCTTTATTCATGAAATAGAGGAACCTGCTACAATGAAGATGCCAATCTGGAATGCTCAACAAATGGACAAGAAGATAGATAATAGAGATGCTACAAAATTCTCCAATAAAAGACTACAATAAACCTCCAAAGGTTGGATATACATTGAAGACTGAATATAAGTAGATCTAGCCGTAAGGATGTTAAACCCCCAAGCTGGAAGGTGCCACGTCCTGCTGCAATGTTCAAGCTCCTCAATATTTCGGCCCTGCTGCCAAAAGTGTCCAATCACCCCAATAAGTATGCCAAATGATAGATCAGGAAACTGTAAGGACAACCCAAGTGTCCAAATCTCCAAATCCACTCTCAAACCTTGTAGATACGAAACTCCTCCACTGAATGGTGCGCCCCCTTGGATGGTTGAAACCCTAATAATTCGGCCTGGATGAATGAGGCCTCCAAACCTCCTGAAACTCTCCAAAATGATATATCAAGGCTTGGTTACCTCCCTGGTGAAGTCCCAAGCGAAATGGTGAAGATCTGAGCTAGAAAATGACTGAAACCAATTTCTGAAGTTTGCTCCTCTCCTCCAATTCGTCCCATGCATCTAATAAATCAAATAGCACCTGAAAATCCTCATGAATGGACTAGATCTAATGTCCAAGGCCCTGCAATGAAAACTCAAGTGATAGAATCTCCAAAATCCCTGCAAATCTCCTACAACAAATATCTCTCCAAGGATGGTGCGCTCCCCTTGCTGGAAACCCCCAATGGTGCGCCCTCCTTCTCTTGATGTGCCTATGGTTGTGTAGAACCCTCCTGTACTGATGTAGAACCAAGATAGAATGGTGTGAAAGATTATTTCATCTCCGAGACCAAGCTTGGGACAATATAGGTGGAATATTTCACCACTGAATCATCCTCTAGGGTTTGTTAAGTCAAAACCCTCAAAACCCCCAAGAGATCAGCCCTCTAGCTAGAACTAGAAGCCAGAAATCCAAAAGATAAACATACATGAATGAATGAGTAGAGGACCTTGCCTTTCCTTTGTACTTTTTGGCTCATCTTCTCCCTCTAAGTGACTTTCATTTTATTAATATTTAATTAATTAATTAAATCACTTTAATTAATTAATTAACCTTTTTACCTTTCAAAATCGCCTTATCTCTCCTTGTGGATTCCCTGGCCACTGAAAGTCACTTCTAGCCATCCCATCCTGTAGTGTCTCTCCTCCTGATTCCAATGAGATATTACACTGAGAGGTTACTCCAAGTAATGTGCCCAAAATGACCTCTTCAGTGAATTCAATTGACTTATAGCTCAAAATAGTCAAAATCATGGAAATCATCGGAATGCAACGGAACCAAATCCAACATATGCGGAATGTCGCATAAAGATGATATATGATGTGAAATGCAAGATGGACCTCACAATGCCTCTCAATAACCCATGTACTCGCTATAACACCCATCTGGCTACTCTGATCATTATAAAACTCTGCACTGTGAGGATGTCCCAAAGTGGGGACATTACAGTCCTCCCTACTAGAAAATTGCTTGTCCTCAAGCAATAACCAAATCCCTCCAAGTAAGGATCCCATGTTCACCTGTGGTAAACATAGTAGAACCCATACAAAGATGAACACTCATACACTCTACCCCCTGGGTCCCATAACAAGTCATGAACTGCTAGCCCCTGGAAGGCATAATCCTGAAATAAACCATCTATGTGAGTCTCTTGCATATGACACATGGCCTCATCTCAGAATGAGTCCATCCTCCAAGTTTCTACCAAGATCCACACGGCCTCCATCAACTGCACATGTTGATGCCTGGCTGAGGTGTTGCAAGACCTCCGTGAGACACCCACAAGCGATGCGCTCCTCTCAACACTAAAGATCAATGGAAAGTTAGAATAAATTTCCCCTGCAATGGTCCACTCTCCCATGTCAGTCAATGAACTGCTCAATCCTGCAATCCCTGGGTCCCATGCTAATCTCTGTCGAAGATCCTCATGCCAACACTGCACTATGGTGACCCTGCCTGATTGCTCCCTGTATGTATACTGGATCCTCCACTCCTGGATCCTCAAGCTGAAATCCCTGTGTCCATTGGGCCTACTGTCCAGAAATTGTACCTGTAAGAATGTCCCTATAGAAGTGGTACCTGTCCACCCACCTTTATGTCTGATCATGTTAATCAAGAGTGAAAATATGCCTCGCTCTATCAGACAAAAACCTATAGACTCTCTCCAAATCAACCCTTGGTGGTGTATGTGGCTCTCTAGCGCAACCTGGGTCATCATGTAGTGAAACATCCTGCTAACCAAGTGAACCCCTAAGTCCCATGGAAAACCTAGAAGTTTATCACTTCCAGTCTCTGCTAGATGCTCCTATGCCAGACTGATCATTGTCGGAAGCCCTCTTTGCTCATCTTCTATCACCTGGCCCATGATGCTCTCTACCACACACCAAGTCTCAATTGGATACCTATGAAGATCCATCTCTATCCGGCTGGATGTCGTAAAGATACTCATGTCAAGTGGCCTCGGCCTAGGCACTCCCCATGCCCTCTGCCACTATCTATCTCTCCTCATGTTGTTGTCCATGATAAAATTGTTTGAAAAAGGTAATAGAGACATATGTAGCTGCCTGTAGGGCTGGAAAATACCACCTACCTCAGTCAATCCCAAGGACTCGACCAAGAGCACGTCGGCCTGTACCCCTGATAATTGCTCGCTTGTAGCCCTCACTAAACCCCAATCATCAGGTACAACCAGAAGTAACTCCTCCATCTGCTGGTAAACCAATCTCCATCTCTCATCACCCATGCAACTGTTGAAACTGTGAAGGTGACATCTCGTAACCATATGTTGTTGCAAAGGAGTGGCCTCTGCATACTTCCCTAAGTGTGTCTCCTCCCTGCAAGGAATTACATCCCTCTGAATCCCACCATACATCTCGGCATGTATCTGTGAGCTATCACTAATCACTGTATGCTCCGGCATACTCATGTCGTCTCCCATAGACTCATGTTGCATCATAGATCCTGGTCATATTGTTGGATAAACCTCTACATGGAGGCCAACCACTCTCGGAACACAAATGGAAGTGTCCTCCATCAACTGGTGCTCCTCTACTAGATCACCAACATCATCTATCAATGTGACTGACTCATAAATCTGAGTGTCCACGAAGACAGATGAAGTGGATCTCTGACGAATCTCCTCCAGAGACTCATCTGATCTAGACTCTGATTCTTGAAGGGTTGTATGTGTGGCTCTCAAGAATCCTTGAGTGCTCTCCAACTCCTGAGTGAGTCAAACCATCTCTAACTCCTGCTCCCTCAGAGCCTCATGATACATCTATCCAACCCTCAACAGGTAATCTCTATCAGCCAACAACTAATGGTAGTCGGTCCTCATCACAGATACTCTCTCTCTGAGAGTATGAAAATCATCCATGGCAATCCCCTCATCTGAAATACCATGTGCCACTGATGCTCTCTAGCAATAATCTGCCATCACTGCATGCATGTCATCAATACGTCTAGTGGTTTCCATGCTCATAGCCTCACTAACTCTCAACTGTGTTGCTAAGTGGTGTGACTCATGATCATGGTCATGCTGAGGTGCCATATCAGACCCCTCACTGCTAGTGTCATTCCTGCTAGGGTCAACTCTAGAATCCCCAAAAACACCCTCTGCATAAGATGACATGTTGAACTGTACACTATCTACTGTGTTTTTGGGTACACTTGTATGCCACTGCACCCCATCACTAGATGATATCTCCCCCTGAATCACACTGTATCCAGTATGGGAAGTCGTATCCTCCTATGCACTCAACCTGCTACTATCATCTGCGCCTGGATCCCATGTATCCAGACACATGCTATGGTCATCCTAACTACTAAAGAGTGCATCCTCATTAATGCAAGATGATCCTAGAAGTAAGTGCTCCATCAACCTGTCAACATCCACAATCTGCTCAACTAATGGAGTCTCCAAAAGATGTGACTCAATCTCCTCATGCTGACCTGTAAGTGTAGGATCAACTATCTACACATCCTGTGTCTCCTCCTGGATCTATGGATCCATGTGTCCATGGTGTGCATCCCTCACACAAGGCTCCTCCATCATATCTGACATGCTACTAATATCCTCCTGTGACATGGCTATCATGGATGTCTGAAAAGACGACAGAATT
Organism: Picea engelmannii; assembly: GCA_009831015.1. Taxonomy (NCBI): domain Eukaryota; kingdom Viridiplantae; phylum Streptophyta; class Pinopsida; order Pinales; family Pinaceae; genus Picea; species Picea engelmannii. The sequence continues at coordinate 1,436,385 of ML777042.1, forward strand.
GTCACGGCCATCAAAGGAAGCTCATCATCTCTAGGTGCTAACACATGTGAATCCTCACTAGTGTCACCACTCTGTTGGCATGTAAGGTCATCAATACCATGTGATATGTCTATTGAAGTATTGGTGCTATCATCTTTTCCACTTGACTATATAACCAATGTGCAAGGATCACTATCCTCCTCAAGCATGCAAGCATCACTAGCCTCTGTGCAAGAGTCACCATCACTAGCCTCTGAGGTAGAGTCACTATCACTGGCCTCTGTGCAAGATTCACTGTCATCATCAAACTACTCTGAATCAACATCTATCACTCCATCCACACACATCTCATCATCATTGTCATAGTGTGCCTCAACAGTGTGCTCTTGGTCCTTACCCCTGCACCTATGATCTGGTTCCCATGGCCCCTTGCAATAGTGGCAAGGTTGTGTGCTCCTAATGGGCGTGGGGTCTCTTTGTTCTTCCCACCATCTAGCTTCTTCTTTTCTCATTTTATATTCTATGATGATCCCAGGTAAAATATCATCTTCGCTCCAATGGGGATTTCTATAGGCTACATACTGTGGGAAGGTTATTATAGCCCTAGTTTCCTCGCTAAGGTCGTGATAAATTATCTCCAAACATGTTATCTCAAGGCACATCCTATCCATCTCTCCTTATGGCTCTGTATGTATGTGCAAATTCCCACTGGCTGGCAGGAATCTAAGATTTGATACCACTGTAATGATCCCAAGCCATTATGCAAGGATCATCATAGTTTTTGTGTATTTTTAAAACTTTTACTGGTTGTGGTATTTCGTCAAACACTTGGCTGACCTACTTGTTAGATGTGTTTACTTGTTGAATGGTCTCTTGATTTAGGCCTTAGGGTTTACTAATGTGTTTATATGAATGTTTGCACTAATAAACAAGAATATATAATCATGGGCATACCTCAACCATATGCAATATGATATACAAGCCAAAACATCTCAAATCTTCTTTATTAATGAAATAGAGGAACCTGCTACAATGAAGATGTCGATCTGGAATGCTCAATAGATGGCCAAGAAGATAGACAATAGAGATGCTACAAAATGTTCCAATAAAAGACTAAAATAAGCCTCCAAAGGCTAGATATACACTGAAGACTGAATACAAGTAGATCTGGTCGTAAGGATGCTAAGCCCCCAAGCTGGAAGGTGCCACGTCCTGCTGTAATGTTGAAGCTCCTCAATATTTCGTCCCTACTGCCAAAAGTGTCCAATCACCCTAATAAATATGTGAAATGATAGTTTGGGAAACTGTAAGGACAACCCAGGAGTCCAAATCTCCAAATCCACTCTCAAACCCTGTAGATTTGAAACTCCTCCACTGAATGGTGCGCCCCCCTGGATGGTTGAAACCCTAATAATTCAACCTGGATGAATGAGGCCTCCAAACCTCCTGAAACTCTCCAAAATGATATATCGAGGCTTGGTTACCTCCCTAATGAAGTCCCAAGTGAAATGGTGAATATCTGAGCTAGCAAATGACTAAAGCCAATTTATGAAGTTTTCTCCTCTCCTCCAATTCTTTCCATGCATCTAATAAATCAAATAGCACCTGAAAATCCTCATGAATGGACTAGATCTTATGTCCAAGACCCTGCAATGAAAACCCAAGTGATAGAAACTCCAAAATCCCTGCCAATATTCTACAATGAATCTCTCTCCAAGGATGGTGTGCCCCCCTTGCTGGAAACCCCCAATGGTGCGCCCTCCTTCTCTTCTTGTTCCCGTGGTTGTGTAGAACCCTCATGCACTGGTGTAGAACCAAACTAGAATGGTGTGGGAGAGTATTTCATCTCCGATACCAAGCTTGGGACAAGCTAGGTGGAATCTTTCACCACTGAATCATCCTCTAGGGTTTGTTAAGTCAAAACCCTCAAAACCCCCAAGAGATGGGCCCTTTAGCTATAAGCCAGAAATCCAAAAGATAAACATACATGAATGAATGAGTATATGCCCTTGCCTTTCCTTTATACTTTTTCTCTCATCTTCTCCCTCTAAGTGACTTTCATTTTATTAATATTTAATTAATTAATTAAATCACTTTAATTAATTAATTAACCTTTTTACCTTTCAAAATCGCCTTATCTCTCCTTGTGGATTCCCTAGCCACTGAAAGTCACTTCTAGCCATCCCATCCTGTAGTGTCGCTCCTCTTGATTCCAATGAGCTATTACACTAAGAGGTTCCTCCAAGTAATGTGCCCAAAATGACCTCTTCAGTGAATTCAATTGACTTATAGCTCAAAATAGTCAAAATCATGGAAATCATTGGAATGCAACGGAACCAAAGCCAACCTATGCGGAATGGATCATAATGATGATATATGATGAGAAATGCAAGATGGACCTCAAAATGTCTCTCAATAACCCATGTAATCGCTATAACACCCATCTGGCTACTCTGGTCATTATAAACCTCTGCACTGTGAGGATGTCCCAAAGTGGGGACATTACAACTGAGACTTGTAATCTGGGAATGATCATGCTTGATATGACCAACTTAAAACCTCATCTCCCTTACCATGTGGCATTTCATATAGTAGTGGCTTACACCACGAAAAATTTTACTCGGAACATTTTCCACACGGTGGTTAATGAGGGCACCTCGACATGCGTGATGTCTTTGGCGTGTTGGAAGGCCATTGGCCAACTCATTTTGTCTCCATCACCTACTCTTTTTACCACTTTCGATGGTCATTCATTTCGACCATATTGAATCATCCCCTCTTTTCTCATGCAGTTACGAGGGAAGACCGTGTTCATTGAGGTTGAAGTGGTCGATGCATCTCTCAACTACAATCTCTTGTTAGGAAGGAGTTTGACCTATGCTATATAAGCAGTGGTTGCAACAATTTTCCAGGTCTTGTTGTTTCCACACAAAGGTTGGATCATGTCCATTGATCAATTATCCTTCTCCTGTCCTAACCCTTCATCAGAGGTATCCACGGTCCCGATGATTAATAACCCTCAGTCGAGCATCGTCAACATAGGGGTTGGTTTGTGCCCACCTTTGATGGGTACTTTTGATTACCCACCTCTGACCGGCAATGTCCAGTACATATCAATTGTCCCTGACCATCCTAGGGATGAAATCTTCCAAATCTTGTCATTTCGGACGACTTACTTTAACGATCTGTGGACTCCTCCTTCCCCATCATCCATGATGAAAGGGACGGGGCACCATGGTATGGTCATGCCTTTGTCCATGGCAGAAGTTGCGTACTCTATAGTCCAGCAAGCTTTCGTCGACCTCGATCCGACTACCGCACAGGAGTTAGAACTGGTTCTCGAGCCTATGTGGGCTCAAGGTTCCCTCGTCGATACTGATTCTTTAGACTTAGTCTTGCCCTCAGATGAGGCGATTATTGAGGCAATGAATAGTCTAGACATACCCTGGGATGATCTCCATCACAGATCTTATTTTCTCCCAGAGTTAAGAAGAATTGAAGCAGATGAATTCACTCTGACTATGACTGGAGATAGGGCTTGTCCTATCAATCCTTTGGCTAGGAACGTTATTTATGCTTAAGGAAATATGGAAACCATCGCTAAAAATATACCTATTGATATCTCCAGAACCCCTGGCATCGTGGAGAATGTCTTCATCGAAGCGGACTGCTCTCTCGAGGAGATTCAAATCTACAAGGATTTATTTAAATAATTATGTGACATGTTTGCCTGGTCTTATGAGGAAATTCCAGGCATAGATCCAATAATTGTTGAACATGAAATCACGACATATCCTGATGTCAAACTGGTCTGGAAGAAGCTTCGTCCAGTTAATCCTAGGAAAGCAGCAGCTATTAAGGCTAAAGTAGAGAAACTACTCAAATTTGGTTTCATCTACCCCGTTCAATTGACTCAATGGGTGTCAAATCCTGTGCCATTCAACAAAAAACAGGGTACGATTCGCGTATGTACGGACTTCCGTGATTTGAACAAGGCTTGTCCAAAGGATAATTTCCCCACGGCATTTATTGACCAGAAAGTCGATAAATGTGTGTTATTGGATAAATCGGTAGGTGTGGACACTAATTGATCTCCCTAGATCCACCTAGATCTAGAACAAAACACACCAAAACATGACGCTTTCACTTAAGTTTTAAATATTGAATTTACTAACTAAAGAGGGGTAGGTGACATACCGTTTAAATGTCGCTTCCTCTCACCATCGCCATCCTAGCTCCATTCCAACACTCATACAATGATGATTCCGCAAAAGAATGCAACCAACCAAAGTGATAGTAATAGCATAAACTCAATATAAACCTATGTATGTGATCAAGGAATCATACAATAAAACACAACAAGTTTTATAGGAAAGAATCATATTACTGTATCATATTAAATGTGAAAGAGAGATTACAACCATGGCCTTGATGTCGTAAGGTCCCTTCCAACTATCCTTCATTCCCCACACACTTCCACTCCAAAAATTATGAGAGCATAGATCTGATAATATTCACAATCTATCTTCACAAAGTGGCTCATCTAGCCAAGCTAACAATCTCCAAAGCTCAATCCAATGCAAGCTCCAAAATCAAAAGCTAACCCAAGCTCCAAAGCTAATCTCATCCAAGCCCTAACCTTATCCATGAGAGATCCTCTCCTTTTATAAGTTGAAGAGGATAAGGTGAGGAGGTTAGGATGATCCCACTAAATCATGAAAGCGAGTAAGATCTAAACCATTCGTATGCCACCTCACCATGGACGTTTCTCCTTCTAGAAGCATCGAGAAGATGCTCGTTTTTCCCACATATGAGCATTCTCGCACCCTTCTTATAGAGCAACCTATGAACCTCTCACAACCCAACTATGGTGCAGCCTGCGCGAATCAGGCATTCTCGCACCCTAGCCATAGTGCAACATGCAAAAATAATCTTTAATAGGGTTTTCATAAAGGAAAATGCAACTTCTTTTCTCAGGAAAAGTTCTTCTCCCTTCTTTCTTCAGGAACTCAAGCCACTGAACCCTCTGAAGACTACATATAGGTTTACATCATTAACGGTCATAGGGATGACAAAAATAATGTGTAACAATGTGCAGGTTGCGAGGCCTTTTCTTTCATGGATGGATTTTCGGGGTACAATCAGATGCAGATCAAACTCGAAGACCAACACAAAACCACTTTGATTTGTCCGTGGGGTATATTCGATTATCGAAAGATGCCTTCGGTCTGAAAAATGTTGGAGCTACTTTTCCGTGGGCCATGTCTTTTTCTTTCCACGATCTCAAACACGTAGTCGAGGCTTATCTTGATTATTTAGCATCATGATCTCGTAAGAGAGTTTATCATCCCACACACCTCCGACTCATCTTTGAGCAATGTCACTACTACCGGATTCGCTTGAATCCAAACAAATGCATTTTTTGCTTAATGACGGGTCATCTGATAGGTTTCATAGTTTCAACAACAGGGATTATGAATGATCCTCTAAAGGTTGAGGCGATAGTTCAGTTTCCTCCCTCGTGCACAGTCCCTCGGCTCCAGAGTTTATAGGAAAAAGTGAACATTTTACGGCATTTCATCACAAATTATGGTGAGATCACAAAGGGTTTCATGCGTTTACTATACAAGGATGCTCCTTTCCATTGGGATGAAGCTGCTCAACGCTCTTTCGAAGCATTGAAACACACCCTCACATCTGCCCCTCTGCTTCGGCCACCCAATTATCATAAAAAATTCTTATTGTACTTGACCACTGCAAAGTCGACCATAGGTATGGTCTTGGTTCATGAGGATGATTTTCTCTCAGAATACATGATTTATTACCTGAGCCAAGGCCTGGTTGGACCAGAACTCAATTATTCCCACGTTGAAAAATTTGCATTGGTAGCTGTTCATGTTGTCCAACAGTTCCATCATTACATCTTGTTTTGCAAGACCACCGTCATTGCCATTGTGAATCCATTTCAATACGTGTTGACACGACGTGTAATCGGCAGAAATATTAGTTGATAGATATTTATCCTCTAGCAATTCGACTTGTATTTTGTTTCGGCGAAATCCAAAAAGTCGTTGGTCTTTGTGGAACTTGGAACTTTCGGTCAAATCAGGTGATGTTATACCCGAGGATTCTCCTATCAAAGGAGACATATTTTTTATCACGTCTTCGGACCCCTAGTACAGAGATATACTAGTCTATCTCCAAAATTTGAAGTGCCCCACCTCTGCTTCTCGTGATGAGTGTCGCCATATACGCCATCAGGCCAAGAACTATCTCATACTCAAGGACACTCTGTATCGTCGAGGTGTAGATTGCATCCTTCATTGATGTCTCACTCATGAAGAAGTGGAAATCGTACTTAATGATTGCCACACTGGAGCATGTGGCGGTCATCTATCTGGGTTGGCAACAGCCCTAAAGATTCTACGATCTGATTAATTTTGGTCGACATTAATCAAATATTGTGTTGAATTGGTCAAGAAGTGTCACTCGTGTCAGATCTTCTCTCGAAATATGAGGGCACACACCGCTCCCATGTTTCTCGTCATCACAGTTGGTCCCTTCACCAAGTGGGGGATTGATTACGCTACATGCAACCCCACTTTAGCAAGGGGGCACCATTAAATAATCGTAGTAGTAGACTACTTTACGAAGTGGGTTGAGGTTATGCTAATGTTTAAATATGATGGCGATACAACAACTCTCTTTTTGTTTAACCAGATAATAGCAAGGTTCGGCGTCCCGAGAGAGATTGTCACTAACCATGGCAGTGACTTTCAGAATAAAATGATGTCCGAGTTAACATCAAAGCTTGGGTTGAGGCAAGAACATTTGTCACCCTACTACCCACAAGCGAATGGTCAGGTGGAAGCTGTGAACAAGTCCCTTAAGACTATTCTACAGCGAACGATCAATTAGGCCAAGTGAAATTGGCATTTGATGTTGTACTCTGCGTTATAGGCATATTGAAGTTCTGTTAAGACTGTAACCAGTTTCTCACCTTTTCAACTCGTTTATGGGCTGGAAGCAGTCTTGCCTATAGAGTGCCAAATCTCGTCTCTAAAGTTGGTAGTACAGTTATTGCCAGACACTTCACCGCTTGAAGAGTGTTTATTATATCTCCAACAACTCAATGAGCAGCGTCATGATGCAACCTTGGCTAATGAGGATCACAAACAAAAAGTCAAGTGTCAGTACGATCAGTCCATTCATCCTCATATTTTCTCTTAAGGCGACCTTGTCCTAGTCTATGACCAATATAAGGATACCTTGGGGGCAGGCAAGTTCAAACCCATGTGGTTCGGACCTTTCATTGTGAAGGAGGTTATAAATAAGGGCGCTTATCATCTAGTAGACTTTGAGGGAAATCCATTGGCAGAGCCTAGAAATGGGCTCTACCTCAAGAAGTATTACCCATAGGTGGGTCGCCTTGGGTGACTTCTTATACATATGTATAGTTCTTATACATTTTCTTCTTAGTTTTTATCTTTTTGGTTTTATGGATGTGTCGTTTTTTATGTCATCTTTTTCACTGTGACAGATGTCAAGTGAATCAGAGGTGTTCATTGGATTCACGGACGGTACTAGCTGGCACACTCGGAGGCTTGCTTCTGCAGCTTGGGTGATTTTCACACCTCAGAGCCAGTTGTTATCTTTAGGAGGTATCTATTTAGGTGACGCCACAAACAATGTCGTCGAATACAACACAGTCTTAGAGTTGCTTTGTGACGCTTTGTCGCATGGTATCTCTCACCTCTGGGTCTACTTAGATGCTCAGCTAGTTTTGTCCCAGTTAAATGGGGTTTACCACATTTATGATCCTACTCTACACCGATGGATCCTTAGGGTACATCTCTTAGAATTAAGCTTTGATTACATTACGTATATCCATGTTCCTAGGATATTGAATCAAATCACAAATACTCTAGTTAATCATGTATTAGATTGGCACATTGCACACATGTAAGAAAAATCACACACACACACACATGTAAATACATTTGTAAAATAGATGCAATCCATAAGACGTAAAAAGATGTAAATATGCATATATATATATTGAAAATATCAAAGTACATGGTTGGGCACAAGTGCCTCAAAAATATGTCTAGTAAGAGTCACGAGGCTTATGCCCTCAAAAATATACAAAAAGTACACAAGTTGACTGGATCACCTCTCCTCGAGAGACCAGTAAGGAAGTAAATGTCTTCAGTCATTGGATTCAATGGCTTCCCCTCGAGCATAAATGCCTCAACATCAGGATGCCAGTAATCTATCAAAGCATTCAACAACCTAGGTTGTGCCCTCATGAATGGACACTGGAAGAATTGTAACAACCCACATTGTGATAAAACAACGACAGCAGCAGGGTCTTCTAAGACCAAAAAATCAATGTCCTCATTCTCCCTCTCTCTCCAATGAACATACATCCTGCAAAATGACAAAGTCATGGGGAGTTAACTCTTTCTTCTTCTTCTTTTTTCCACTTATTGGAGGGTGTGCGTGGGTTTTCTTGGCAACAATTGCCTGTGTACGTGGGAAAATTATCTTTTTCCCATGTGCACATGCGAGTTGTGCTTGGACATCCCATGTACACATAGGGCCGACCTCTTTAAAGGTTAGCGCCCCCCAAAAAACAAAAACAAATGCAAAAAAGAAGAATGGAAATGCAGGAGGGGCTAGTATATACATACTTGGTCCAAGCGGAAGTTCATTTCATCCACTGAATCTCCCAGAATCAACTCTTTCGGCAAAGGGGTGTTTTTGAATTTGTTGTCAATTCTTAATTTACAATGGTGATAATGAGCTGTCGACTTCTATTTATAGACTTTTTGGCCCCTTTTTGTCATTTTTTGGACCCTTTTGTCATTTTTTCTAGCTTGAAAATCGTTTAGTATGGTTCTTGAGTTTCTTGGGGGATGTTACAATATGTGTTACTTTGGTTATTTAGAAACTTTTTGAGAGTTGGGTCATTTTTTTTAAATGTCTTTTGGTAAACAATCATTTTTCCAACTTTTTTCATCTAAGTCGGGATTCCACCTCCACTTTCTGCATCTCGTTGTCTTTTTCGCTTTGCCATAGGATCAACCCTACCAAGTTGCAACAAAGAACCATCATTGTTGCTTTAGAAGTGGCGTAATTTAGTGGTAGAGCATGCCTTTACATGGATGCCCTAGTTAGACCCTCATTGCTTTTGGCGTCCATGCCATCGTTGATGACTATAGGCTCGGGAGTCCTTTTTAGTTTTTCCTTATTACGAGTTTGAGCCTCACTTACATGATTCATTATCACTTCTGAACTCACCCTTGGGACTCCCAAACAAAAACGGGTCTTCTTTTAAGCCCTTTTCAGACCCTCTAAACATGAAAATATTGTCGAGCAATCTTGTTGCCCTTCACGGTCGCCAAACTAAAATTCAAAGGCACGTCTATCCGGTGGTAGTTTCCCCCTTTTTCGGTCTGGATGATCAAATGTACGAACAAAGTGATGTGGGTGGGAAAACCACCTTCAGACTAGCACTAAGGGTTATGTAATGCATGCAGAAATAACCGTCTAAAGTCTCCTACTTTTTACTATTATCCCGGCATTGACCCCACATTCATGCATAAAACACAAGGATAAAAGCATCTGGTAAATCTACCTTGAACTCCATGTTTGGTGTCGATCCTTTTGCTTTTGGTTTCTCCTCGACTGCAAGTCTCCTCCCAAAGCCAACCTGCATTCACAATCCGACAAACATATAACTACGAACATGCATCTTATATATGAATTAGTGGGTTAGATGTTCTAATAAAATATCAATCAAAACTGAATATTGAACACCTCATATGGCAGGACGGAAAAAGTAATTATTTTTATTAACCTCACAAAAGTCACTTACAATGGTGATATCAACTATTGCTCCTCAAATCTGGTCATAGGATCCTCTTCAACTGTGCACCAACTGCTTCCACATATGCTTCTCCTCTTCAGTTCTCACAAAATGGTTGCAAAATATTGGGGCAAGGGGAATACAAAAAAAAGGGCAGAGTTTATTTTCTCTTATTTTTCTCTCTTGAAATGGGACCCCTACCTCTTCTTTTATAGGCTAAAAGAGGGTAGTTATCCAATTGAGTGACCGGCTATGGGTGGCCAAACGGTTTAGCTAATTACCCAGAAATCTGTATTTTGTTTGGAACTTTCTATTTTTTGTGCTTTTGTTAGTATACACGGGCTGTAATGGGTCAGCTAGCGTATACACACGAGCAGCAGTGGTGCAGGGCGTGTAAATCTTCAAAAGGATGGTTTTTAGAAGAGTTGTTCAATGGTGGCTTGGAAAAAGTGGCAAGTGAGATGGCCTAATGCCAGGTATGCATGTCTTGTGCAAATTAGGGTTATAACAGATGCCCCCTAATGTGTGAGGTCAGAAGATCATTTGATGGCCGAAATACATTACCAATATTTACCAACGTACGAAGCGAGTGAGCCCAGGGACCAAAGTTCGGAAGGTACGATCTGAAAAAATAACAATTGTCTCTCTAAGGCGGGCATACCCATGCTCAGAATGAAATAAAATCATGGTTTCCAATCAAATACACTGCATATACATGTCATATAGCTATATAAAGTGTAGCTGCGAGCAATACACATCGGATCTACATCTCAAAATCAAAAAGATGTACATGTATAGTATCCATCTTCAAGAAGATAATGATGCCTGATGGCTAGAGATGAGGCCTTCAAAGCTCGAGAAACAACTTAAAAATATTCATAACTCAGGTAGGAGTGTAATATAAGTGTACGACTTCACTACCCAGAGGTCTTCGACGGCTCGTCGGGAACAGACTAGAGGATCTTGATGATCAGGCTGAGGGCTTCATTGATTTCAAACAAAGACTTGATTGGGATTTTTGGGATGGTCGGGCATGAGGTCAAGAGACAAACTACAGAAGGGCCGGCTCAAGCTTGGTAAAAACTTCCCTTGGGCAATAGCACGACAACTAATGAGACTCGGGCAGCATGGTATTGACATAAGTTCACGATGCAGGAGGCAACGCAAACTCTCCATATGTTTGGAAGATTAACCAAATAGAGGAGGACACAACTCTATGTAGCGAGAACAGCTTCCTAAGGTCATACTAAATCCAAGAGCTTGATGAACAAACGAAAGGATGTGCTTTGTCCAAGAGCGACTCATTGTGCTTCCAAAAAAGAAAAATACTTTTCCCTTCCTCTTTTGGGGGTATATTTGATTTTTTTTGTCTTTTCCAATAATTTATGGGAAGCTTGAAAAAGAATAAAAGAATGCTACGTTACAAAGGGGGAACAAGTGTCACAAACATACTAGTTCCAAGCACAAGGAACACACTAATGCTTAGAGTAAGGTGACATATGTAGGAAAAGGACACTCAGGAAAATCCCTCCATGGGTCAAGGTGTCAAGACGCAGAGGCTAAGTGTTACAAGGATTGCATATAAGGCATGCTTCAAATGGTTCAATTGAGGGCAACATGGAGCTGGCATTAGGCCAAAAATGCAGAAATGAAAATGCAATTAACAAGACACAATGATAACGTCCTTCGATGTAATTTTAATGAGCCCAGAGAAGGTAAGCTCAGTGGTTTTTCATTTTTAGAGAGTCTGAAAAAACGTAAAAGGAGACTCCACTAGGGTAACTTTTTCGAAGGTAGTCTAGTCGGTTCGAAAAATGGGTAAACTAACACCGACAAGACGTCCATTCAAAATCATTTTTAACGAGTGTGATAAAGACAAGATCACTCGGCAATCTTTTCACTTTTAAGGAGTCTGAAAAGAGCTTAACTATGGACTCTGTAAGGGATGTTCTTCTGGACCAATTTAATGAGCGTGAAGAAACAAGGTCGCTCGATCATGTTTTCAATTTTAGGGAGTCTGAAAAGAGCTTAACTATGGACTCCGTGGGGGTTCCTTTTTCGTAAATTTAGTCCCTCAGGCCCGAAAAAGGGTTAAAATTATAACTGAGAATACTCTTATAGAGAACCGAGACTCTTAGAGTATACCTTTGTTCATATAGTTGACCATGCGAACTAAAAAAGGGGTAAACTACCGCCGGACAAACGTGCCTTCAAATTTCAGTTTAGCGAGCGTGAAAGGAAACAAGATCGCTCAACAATCTTTTCATGTTTAGAGGGTCTTAAAAGGGCTTAAAAGAAGACCCATCACTATTTGGGAGTCCCAAGGGTGAGTTCAAGAGTAATGATGAATCAATCAGATGAGGCTCAAACTCGTAATCAGGATAAGGCTAATAAGGACTCTCGAGCCTATAGTCATTAACGATGGCATGAACCCCAAAAAATACAACCAAGATCTACCTAGGGCATCCATGAAGGGGGAGGCTCTACCACTAAATTACAACACTTCTAAAGAAGCAATGATGGTTCTGTGTCACAACTTGGTGGGGTCGATCCTATGGAAAAGCAACAAAGACAACAAGGTACAGAAAGTGGAGGTGGAATCCTAACTTAGATGCAACAAGTTGGAAAAATGAATTTTTACCAAAGGACCTTTAAAATGACCCAAATCTCCAAAAAGTTTCCCAATACCCAAAGTAACCCTGTCGTAACATTCCATAAGAAACTCTTGAACCATACTAAATGATTTTTAGGCTAGAAAAAAAGACAAAGGGGTCCAAAAAATGACAAAAAGGGGCCAAAAAGTCTATAAATAGAAGCTGGCAACTCATTATCACCATTGTTAATTGTGAAATTGAATAAGAAGCAAAAAACACCCCTTTGTCAAAAGAGTTGATTCTGGGAGCTTCAGTGGACGAAACGAACTTCCACTTGGACCAAGTAAGGAAATACTATCCCCTCTTACATTTCAATTCTTTGTTTGTGCATTTCTTTTTGTTTTTTGGGGGGATGTTGACCTTTAAAAAGGTCGGTTCTACATATACATGGGTTGTCCTATGACTGCACGTGGGCATACGCGACTGTGTATATTACAGCCCGTGTATACCCTCCAACATGTGGAAAAAAATAAACGATGCAAGAGTTAATCCCCCATGAACTTGTCAATTGCAGGATGTATGTTCATTGGAAAGAGAGGGAGCACGAGGACATTGATTTTTTGGTTGGAGAAGACCCTGATTCTACTGCCGCATTGGCTCAATGTGGTTTGTTGAAATTCTTCCAGTGTCCATTCATGCGAGCACAACCCAGGCTGTTGAATGCCTTAGTAGATTATTGGCATCCTGACGCAGAGGCATTTATGCTTGAAGGACAGTCGTTGACTCCAACGACTAAAGATATCTATTTTCTGACTGGCCTCTCAAGGAGAGGGGAACCAGTCAACTTTCGCACTTTTCCCTCCGGGCCTCACAACATAGCGGAGTTGATTGAACTCCATTGCGAGGCCGACACAAACAAAGTGGGCACTCAGGTGCCGATAAACAATATTTCTAACCTATTGCTAAAAGCGATAGTTCTACTTATTGGGCAGATCACTGGATCCTCATCTTTGCATCAGGCTTCCCGGGCGCACATGAATTGTGTGGTTCGGTGCTTAAATGCACAAATTTTCGACTTGAGCACCACCTTACTATATTGCATGAAGAGGCAACTGACAGAGTGTCGTATGTGGAGACACAGAAACTTTGGGTTCGGCACTATTCTTTGCTCTTTCTTCTTCGAGAGGATCCTTAGTCTCAGTACAAGAGAGACGATACAAGGGCACGAGGCCTCTCTCCTAGTACTATGCAGGTGGGCGGAGTTGTTGTTACAACAGGGGGGAGGGAGGACCATCGAGGCATTCAACGAAAAGTTTTTTTCCTGGTGGTCACGACAGATTCCAGACATAGAGGACTACCCCTATGTCGGGATCAACTTTTCTAAAGATCCTGACATGCCTGTACCTCCCAGAGAGGAGCGAGGAGAGATGGGTAAGTTTGTTTTTTAAAGCTATTTAATTTTTATGTCTTTTTATATATATCATTTTTTTGTTATACCAGAGTATCTAACACTTAAGTATATGTTATGTGCAGATGTGGGGATAGTGTGTCCAGCAGACTTCACGAGGACCAGGTGGTGTCCTCGACCAGAGGCAGGACCAGCCGCAGCTGGTGGACCAGCAGAAGTAGGGGGACCTCCAGCCGAAGAGGCTGAGATATTTTTTAGATGGGTGGAGCGGAACCTTACCTCACTTACTCGTATAGTTCTTATGGCAGAGATCAAGGATCTCCCACCGTCGATGCAGACTCACATTGTTGGGGTACCACAGACCTGGGTCCAGCTCTTTCGATGTTTGGCCAACGTCATTGTTCACTATGGCAAGGCCAACAGGCCCCGCCCTTAGCTAGGCTATACTTTTTACGTGCCAAGGGAACCTTTTTTATATTTTTTAGGGCATAAGCCCCGTGACTCTTACTGGACCTATTTTTTAGGCGCTTGCACCCACCCCTGTACTCGGATATGTTTCTTGATATATATATATATATATATTTACATATTTTTGTGTTTTAAGGATTACATTTATTTACAAATGTATTTACATGTGTGTGTGTGTGTGTGTGCTTTTTCTTACATGTGTGCAATATGCCAATATAATATATGATTAGCTAGAGTATCTGTAACTTGATTCAAACTCCTAGGAACATGGATATACGTAATGTAATCAAAGCTTTGTTCTAAGAGACATACCCTAAGGAATCATTGGTGTAGAGTAGGATCGTAAACGCGGTAAACCCCATTTAACTGAGACACAACCAGTTGAGCGTCTAAATAGACCCGAAGGTGAGAGATACCAAGTGACAAAGCGTCATGAGGCAACTCAAGAACTATGTTGTATTCGACCACATTGTTTGTGGTGTTCCCTAAACAGATACCTCCTAAAGATAGAAACTGGCCCTGAGATGTGAAAATCACCCAAGTTGTGAAAGCAAGCCTCCGAGTGTGCCGAATAGCATCATCCGCAAACCCAAAAAACACCTCTAATTCACTTGAAATCTGCCACAGCGAAAAAGATGACATCAAAAATGACATGTCCATAAAACCAAAAATACAAAAACTAAAAAAAAAAAAAATGTACGAGAACTATAAAAATGTTACAAGAAGTCACCTGAGGCGACCCACCTACGAGTAATACTTCTTGAGGTAGAGCCCATTTCTAGTCTCCACCAAAGCATTGCCCTCAAAGTCCACCAGATGATAAGCGCCCTTCTTTAGAACCTCTTTCACGATGAAAGGTATGAACCACATGGGTTTGAACTTGCCTGCCCCCAAGGGATCCTTATCTTGGTCATAGACTAGGACAAGGTCGCCTTTAGAGAAAATCTGAGGACGAACGGACCGATCATACTAACACTTGACTTTTTGTTTGTGAGCCAAGTTAGCCAAGGCCACATCACGACATTGCTCATTATGATTCTTGAGGTATAATAAACGCTCTTCAAGCGATGGAGTGTCCGGCAATAACTGTACTACCAACTTTAGAGACGAGATCTGGCACTCTATGGGAAAAACTGCTTCCAACCCGTAAACGACTTGAAAATGTGAGAAACCAGTTGCAGTCTTAATAGATGGTCAATAGGCCCATAATGTCGAGTATAATATCAAATGCCAATTTGACTTGGCCAAATTGATCGTTCACTAGAGAATAGTCTTAAAATATTTATTCACAACTTCCACCTGACCATTCTCTTATGGGTAGTAGGGTGATGAATGTTCTTGCCTCAACCCAATCTTTGAGGTTAACTCAGACACCATTTTTTTCTGAAAGTGACTTCCATGGTCAGTGACAATCTCTCTCAGGACGTCAAACCTTGCTATTATCTGATTAAACAAAAAGAGAGTTGCAATCTCTCCGTTATCTTTGAACATTGGCATAGCTTCAACCCACTTGGTGAAGTAGTCTACTGCTACGATGATATAACGGTTCCCCCTTACTGAAGAGGGGTTGCATGTAGTGTAATCAATCCCCCACTTGGTGAAGGGACCAATGGTAATGACGGGAAACATGGGAGAAGGGTGTGCCCTCATCTTCCGAGAGAAGATCTGACATGGGTGGCACTTCTTGACCGATTCAAAATAATCTTTGATTAATGTTGGCCAGAAGTAATTGGCTCATAGAATCTTTTGGGTTGTTGCCAACCCGGAAAGATGACTTCCACATGCTCTAGTGTGGCAATTGTTAAGCACGATTTTTTCTTCTTCATGCGTGAGACATCGGCGAAGGATGCAATCTACACCTCGATGATATAAAGTGTCCTCGAGTATGAGATAGTTCTTGGCCTGATGGCCTATACGACGACGCTCATCACGAGAAACAGAGGTGGGCACTTCAAAATCTGGAGATAGACAAGTACATCTCCATACTAGGGGTCCGAAGACGCGATCAAAAACATGTCTCCTTTAATAAGGGACTCTTTGGGCATAACATCACCTGACTCGACCGAAAGTTCTGAGATGAGTTCCACAAAGACCAACGACTTTTTGGATTTTGCCGAAACAAAATCTAAGTCAAATTCCTGGAGGACAACTATCCATCTATTGATATTTCCACCAATTACTCATCGTGTCAACATGTACTGAAACAGATTCACAATGGAAATTACGGTGGTCTTGTGAAACAAAATATAATGACGGAACCGTTGGACAGCATGAACTACTGCCAACGCAAGTTTTTCAATGTGGGAATAATTGAGTTCCAGTCCAACCAGGCCTCGGCTTAGGTAATAAATCACATATTCTGAGAGAAAATGATCCTCCTGAACCAAGACCATACCGATGGTCGACTCTGTCATAGCCAAGTACAATAAGAAATCCTTATTATAATTGGGTGGCCAAAGTAGAGGGACAGTCGTGAGTGTGTATTTCAATTCTTTGAAAGAGCATTGAGCGGCTTCGTCTGAATGAAAAGGAACATCCTTCTTTAGTAAACACATAAAGCCCTTTGTGATCTTAGCATAGTTTGCAACGAAACGTCGTAAAAACTTCACTTTTCCCTGTAAACTCTGAAGCTGAAGGATTGTGTGCGGTGGAGGCAACTGAACTATTGCCTCAACTTTGAGAGGATCGAACATGATCCCTGTTGTTGAAACTATGAAACCTAGCAGATGACCCGACGTCACGCAAAAACTGCATTTGTTTGGATTCAAGTGAATCCGGTAGTAGCGGCATCGCTCAAAGATAAGTCGGAGGTGTGTGGGATGATCAGCTCTCTTACAAGATCGTGATGCTAAATCATCAAGGTAGGCCTCGACTATATGTTTGATATCATGGAAAGAAAAATACATGGCCCACTAAAAGGTAGCTCCAGCATTTTTCAGGCCAAAAGGCATCTTCCGATAAGAGAATGTACCCCACGGACAAATGAAAGTGGTTTTGTGTTGGTCTTTGGGTTTGATCTGTATCTGATTGTATCCCAAAAAAACATCCATGAAAAAAAGGCCTCGCAACTTGCACATTCATTGACTATTGGGTCAATAAATGGTGTGGGGAAATTATCCTTTGGACATGCCTTGTTTAAATCATGGAAGTCTGTACATATGCGAATCGTACCCTGTTTTTTGTCGACTAGAACGAGATTTGACACCCATTGAGTCAAATAGACGGGGTAGATAAAACCTGCTTTGAGCAGTTTCTCTACTTCAACCTTAATAGATGCTGCTTTCTTAGGATTGACTGGATGAATCTTATACCGAACCAGCTTAGCATCAGGATAATTCATGATTTCGTGTTCAACGATTCTTGGATCAATGCTTGGCGTTTCCTCGTAAGACCAGGAAAAAACATATCAGAATTCTTTAAATAAATCCGTGTAGATTCGAATTTCCTCGGGGGAACAGTCAACTCCAAGGAGAATATTCTCCACGACACCAAGGGTTCTGGAGATATCAATAGGTATCGTTTCAGCAATGGTTTCCATATTACCCTCGGCGTAAATAGTGTCTGTAGCCAAGGGGTTGATAGGAAAAGACCTATCTCCAGTCATAGTCAAAGTGAATTCCCATGCTTCAATTCTTCTTAACTTTGGGAGGAAATAAGATATGTGATGAAGATCATCCCAGGGTCTATCCGAACTAGTCATTGCTTCAATAATCGCTTCTTCCGAGGGCAAGACTAAGTCTAAAGAATCAGTATCAGCAAGGGAACATTGAGCCCAAGTAGGCTCGAGAATAGGATCTAACTCCTGTGCTAGAGTCAGGTCGGGGTTGGTGGAAGCTTGTTGGACTATTGAGTATGCAACTTCAGCTGCGAAAAAGCGCATGGCCATACCCTGGTGCCCTGTCCCTTCCATCGTGACTGATGGGGAAGGAAGATTCCATGGATCATTGAAGTAAGTCATATGAAACGACGAGCCCTGAAAAATCCCAACCTTAGGCTGGTCTAATACGAATTTAACATCGTTGGAAGGAGGCAGGTAATCAAAAGTACCCATCAAAGGTGGGCATAAACCAACCCCTATTTTAACAATGTCGAGTTCAGGGTTATCAATCATCGGGATCGTGGATGCCTCCGATGAAGGGTCAGGATGGGAGAAAGACAACTAATCAATGGTCACGATCTGACCCTCGTGTGGAAACAACAAGACCCGAAAAACTGTAGCAAGCACTGCTTGCATAGCATAGGTCCAACTCCTTCCTAACAAGAGATTGTAGTCGAGAGACGCATCGACCACTTCAACCTCGACACACACGGTCTTCCCTCCTAACTACACAGGGAAAGAGGGGATGATGCCATGTGGTCAGAATGAAAGACCGTCGAAAGCGATAAGAAGATTTGGTGACGGAGACAAAACGGGTTGGCCTATGGCCTTCCAACACGCCAATGACATCACGCATGTCGAGGCACCCTCATCAACCACCATGCGAAAAATATTCTAGGTAAAAAAATTTGTGGTGTAAGCCACTACTATTTGAAATGCCACATGGTAAGGGAGATGAGGTTTTAAGTCGGTCATATCAAGCATGATCGTACCCAAATTACAAGTCTCAGTATATCCTAAGGCAGCTAACAAAGCCTTTCTCTGGGAAGGGCAGCTCTGGAGGACCTCCAAAGCAGAAATCGCATAAGGGGTTTGAGACAAATCCTCCATCACAGAGTAGTTCTGGGCGGCCCTTGCATTTGGATTGTG
Organism: Picea engelmannii; assembly: GCA_009831015.1. Taxonomy (NCBI): domain Eukaryota; kingdom Viridiplantae; phylum Streptophyta; class Pinopsida; order Pinales; family Pinaceae; genus Picea; species Picea engelmannii. The sequence goes on from ML777042.1 coordinate 1,455,452, forward strand.
AGAAGCTTTCTTGAACGCACCTTTTGGGATGTGTGTCATTGTTTCACCCAACGTCTTCTCGATCTGGAGAGGAAGAGGTGGGTTTTCAACTTCTTTACTCTTCTCAGAGGTGTTTGGAATTCCGTAATCATGTGCTCTAGTTGATAAATAGGCATCACCTTTCATCATATACACATTCACGGATGAAGGATTACTCAAAGATGGAGGGGGTCCTTGACTGCCCCCGCCAACATTATTGGTAGGTTTCTTATCCCCCTTACCCCTTTTTCATTGTTTCTTCTTTCCATCAGTCTATTGGGTGGCCTTTGGGTTTTTCGAATGCACACTGTGTACATATGACATTTGGGTAGGGGGGGGTAGTTGGACCAGTGGTCTAACTGGCCGCTTTTTGCTGTATCGACAATTGCTGCAATTTTTTTGACAGTTAATCAGTGAGCTTTGTTTGTGCTGAACCAACTAGACCATCGGCATGTGGTCCAACCCTCTGTCTGGTCTTGTTAAGTATTGATCGTGGTGAATCTAGAAAAATTTTGTAAAGTAAACCATACTGAGAGTAAATTAGCTCTAGTTGTTGAGCTCTCATTATTACATCTTCTTTGGAAAACACTCCCAACGTTGCAACGTCTTTGGATAACTGAGGTACCAAAGACTTAAGGAACCACTCAAGCAGGAATGTTGGTGGGACTGGAAATTTTATCAAACTCGCCCAACGTCTTCATTCTCAGATGTGATCGGAGATATGGTCTGCCTTTGTCTGCACAAAGTTGGCCAGCAATTCGGTGTCGGCGTCGTATCTCATAGGCAATTGGAAATGGTTTAAGAAATTCATTTCCAATTCTCCGAAGGAAGAGTATCTTGAGTGGTTGAGCTCAATGTACCATTTCACAACAATCTATATCAGAGTGTGTTGAAATAAACGCAACTAGACGGAGTCATCTTTCAATGAATTGGACAAGCACCAAAGATGAAAGTTAGTCACATGATCGCATGGATCTTCATTCAACTTAGCTTCGAACTTTGGAATGTCTGAAGGCAACTTGGTTAGCATAGAAGGCCAATGTGGATCGTGACAGATAGGGTCATTCAATAACCTTGTCAAGTCTGGAAAATGCAAAGTTGTCAGAAATGGTAGTTTGTGTTGTTGATTATAACCATGGAAAAAGGGGCCTGGAGTTTGGCTAGCACCAGGTTGCTAGGAAAAGTTAGGTTGTTGGACAGGGTTCTGGTAAAAACCATGGCCATGACCAGCGTATGGATTTTGTGCTTGTTGAGACATCATCGGCTGACTCCTGTAATAGGACGTAGAAAGTTGGGCTTGTGTTGCATTCCAAGGTTTTTGGGAAGGGTTGCCCCCTGTCGATCCGACGGGCATAGATCCTGAGCCTTTCCCGGGGTTCCATTGGATATGGAAGGGGTTGCCCCCGGTCGACATCCCTAACAAGGGAACTAATCCCTTCCATGGATTCCAAGGTCCTTGTGAGGAAGTAATTCCCGGGTTTCCCCTTGTGCAGGAATAGTACCCTGCATAGGATTTTGTCGTCCATAACCAGGGTTTCCCCTAGTCGAGACGGTAGCTTACGAGAAAGCATTGTTACCAAACGCATCGAACAAAGAGAATGGAATTAAACCTACTGGCATGCTATAAGAATGAAGTCCTTGACTACCTGCTCTAAACGAGCTAAATTTTACGTTTGGCCCAGCGGGATGCTGGTGAGCACCACTAAGTGAAGGGGGCGAAGGAGGTATATGACCCCCTCTGTAAGGGAAAGAGTTATAAGAAGTTGAAGTGCCCCCCATGGATCCTTGCAGAGGAGTGTTAGAGCTCCCTTCCCCCAGACCTAAAGTCTGTAGAGTGGAGTAGGAAAGTACAGAGTTTGTATCGAAGCCAGGCATCCTGTATGAGAACGGAGCGTCTATCGCACTCTGGGTGAAAGGAGAAATGATCGTCGCGATAGACGAAATCAGACCATTGCCTAAGGTAGAGGTGGTCAATACCATGGTGGTCCAGACCAGTGACAGTTGGTTAGGAGGTGGAACACCCCCTGTAGTGACAGTCGTAGAGGGAATATGAGAATTCCCTAAAGAAGTTGCAGCGTTTGTTTCCAATGTTGCTTGTGACACTATCTGGCACTCGTAAGGCTAAACCTGTAAGATGATGGGCACCGATAGATCAGTGTTCAAAGTTCATGTGGACCAAGAGCTTCTGCTCCAAGGTATGAAATGGTTGGTTCCTTCGGAATCAAATGTTATTCTCTCGGAGATGAGTCGGGCACAATTTCTTGTGACCTGGTCACCTCAAAAGATCCTTGTTGGTCTAGTCTTTGCCTTAGGGGTGGCTCCAGATTAACTGGTGGCAGGCCAAGGAGCCTTCGTGACTAGTGGAGCTCCTAATCGTCCACTGTGTGAGAAGATCAATGACACACTAGGGATTTATATTAGCATTCAAGAACCATCACACACTAGAAAATGTCCCTATGAGATAAGACAAGCAGATCACTAGCTAGTTGGAAGAACAATTACACCAGCCAACACTAGAGAAACTTACCGGTGCAAGTGCAACTCGAATACGAAAGAACCCTCCGGGTATACTCTACAAAGCGTGGCCCGATGTCCGTCCTAGGTACCATGGTATACCCCCATAGTCACCTATGTAAGTCTCTAAAATAAAGGCAACTAGGTTGTCAGCGACCGAATAGTCACCAAGTGGGTACAATCAATAGTCGGGTGGACCGCAATGCACAGGGTATCAAGCCCGAAACCTATCAAGGGTATCAAAATCAAGTGTTTTGGAAGACAACTAAGGACCTCAAATGGATTTGAGACCCATGAAGCTTCATGGCAAATGCGATCGACGGAATCCCAAGATAAGCCCTCTATATGTGTTCCCCACTACGCTTGGTCCGGCTTTGGAGGGGTTATCTCCACTACCTTTCCACACGTGACCTCGTGTTTATCCACTATGTTAGAGGGGGGTCCTGGATAACTTTCATGATACTGGACTTTTTAGCACTCCCTAGCACAGACTCTTATGTTTTTTTCTATAGCCTTGAAGAGTTTCCTCTCCAATCCTAAATCAAGGCTCTAGCCTAAACTAGTTTATGGACCCTACAAACATAAAGTCTAGTTGATTTTATTTAATCGTTAATTTTTGTGGCTTGTCTTAAGTCAAAGGAAACAAAAATGAAACTAGTGATGTATGTGGGAGACGAAGAAGAAAACAAACAGAAATCTGTGAACAAAATTACTTCTTCTTGACAAATTCGGATTTTCACATTTAAACTCTTTAACCAACTTTTCAAACTACTTTTTTTTTCTAATATTTTTTAACAAAAAACTCATAACAAGCTTTCGCTCGACTACGAACTATTTATTGTCCTAAGTCAATCAGTGTTAAGCCCTAATATTGGCTCATTACCCCTTAATTGGGGCATATTACATTAGTAATGTTATTTTATTTATGTCGACTTTATTCCATTAGTTGTAATTATACCTCCTAGTCTCATATATATACTAAGGAGACATTTTCATTTGGAATCATCTTGTACTTGAACATTTATGTGGGGTAAAAGGAGGTTTCCCCCTCGAAGAGTCTTATTATAAGAAATTCTATCTTTTTCAAGGCGTTGAGTACTTATTCTTAGGTTTTTCTATGCTATATTGATATTTGGTTCTTAACATATGGTATCAGAGCTCAAGGTCTTGGCGTTTCATTGTTGCATCTGAGACACCTTCGAATTTTCACTATAAATTTTTTTCTACAACGTTTCAGAAGGAATGGCTTGGAGGGTATTTAGTAGAAGGATCAAGGTACGTTGGGTTTAAATTTCATCTCTTGAGGCCTTATACTTTCGGAGATATAGCCTGTGCAAGATAGGGTTCTGGAATCATCTTGAACTGAGTCATTGCGAAATTTTCTCTATAAAACATTTTCTATAACGTTTCAAACCCTGAAATCTAGAGGCTATTCACAGAAATTAGTAAGGTAGTTGTGGTAAAAATTTCATCTTATGGGTCATCTTACATTTGTAGATACACCCTGTGGAAGATAGGCTATCTGACTGACTAGTCTCCAGAAGGTGTTCCAGGTAAAACAATCATAACTTATTCCTAGAGTATCCAAATTGAGTGAGACCAGTTTCATTGGATAGTGGACAGTCTGTAGTATTTCTGGTACGGGTTTCAGAATTTAATATCAATTATTTTATGCGAGGCATGCTATACAAGTGAGATCTCTTGGAAAGGCCAAAAATCAGCAAGTTGTGGGGAAGTTACCGTAAATTCCACTTGGCACATCCAATTTTGATCAGACCTGTGGCATTGTAGAGAAGAAATATCATAGAACTACAAAAAATAAAGTTTCACACCCAGAAGGGCCGAAACTTGGGAGATACAATAGAAAAATGATTGTCTAGCAGAACCACCTCAAAATCAAGGTTCAAAAGTGATACTTGGCCAACATGCCACCAAAAAAGGGAACTTATACACCAAACAAGCCTCCAGACAATCCTAATTGGACTCTTGATGAAGGTGAAGAAATGCGTAGGGACATAAATGATTTACAAAAGAACACAGTAACAAAAGATTAACTACAAGAGATGATGGATTCAATAGAAGCTAAGTTTGAGGCAATAAATACTAAGATGGATGCTTTAAAAGGGGAGATCATGGAAGTATTGAAAAATTTCGTAACAAAGAGGACACCTGAAAGTGAAAATGCATCCCATGAAATTCATGATGAGGACACAAGGAAGGTGAATCAAGAATGGAGAAACTCTAACCTTGGGTTGAA
>ML777042.1:1460290-1508008 GCA_009831015.1 Picea engelmannii
TGAAGACCAACCACGTTCCTAAGATTGATATGAGGAAGTTTGATGGCAAGGACCCTATCACATGGATACTTCAGATGGAGCAATTCTTTGATCTACATAATGTGCCACATACACAAAAGGTATGAATTGCTTCTTTATATTTAAAACCCAATCAATTTGTATGGTATAGATGGCTTTGTTCTTGCAAATCACTTGTCACTTGGACAGTTTTCACAGAAGAAATGATAGCACACTATGAGGATACAAGGAGCAATACCTTCTTTAGCCAATTGATAAATCTCAAGCAAAAGCGTTCAGTTACAGAGCACATTGAGAACTTCCAAAGATTGAATATAAAGGTAACAAATATTCCAGATGAGCACTTGATTGATGTATTCATAGGAACTTTAAGACATAACATTCAACATGAGGTTCGCCTTTGGGAACCCAAATCATTGGAGAATGCATTTAGGGTGGCAAGAAATGTTGAAAGTAAAAATATGTCTATGGCTACTAGAAGGACCAATCCTAACATCTATAGAGAGAATAATGCTCCTTCTTAACCTACAAGGTTGACACCCCAACAATTCGAGGAAAGAAAAGAAAAACGTTTATGCTTTAATTGTGACGACAAGTACAGTAAGGGACATAAGTGTGGTGAGAAGAAATTATTCTACATAGATTGTGAAGAGGAAGAAGAACAAGAACAAGAACCATCTCAAGATGAAAACATAGAAGCAATTTCATCTGAAGAGTTGACTCGCACGATATCATGTAATGCATTGGCTCGAATTAGCACTCCTCAAACCCTCAAGATCAAAGGATACATCAAAAAGAAAAAGGTAATAGTCCTAATTGATTCTGCCAGTACTCATAATTTCATTCACTATAAATTAGCCAAAGCTCTCAATTTCTTTGTATATCCAACACCAAAGTTTCAAGTAATGATTGCAAATGGAGGAACTATCAATTTCTCAGGAAAATGCAATAAGATCAATATTACTATGGGGGAATATGTAATGAATAGTCCAATGATTTCTATACCCATGGCTGGTGTTAATGTTGTTGGTTGTGGAGCCTAATTATCTTCCTGACTCAGAGGTCTTTTACTTTCAGTCGTGTTTATACCCCATGAAGTATTTACACCCCAGAAGTATGTACACTCTTCCACGCGGGGGAGTGCAGAGGGGGGGTACCCTCTCTACGAGGTCCGGGGGGGATATCACCCCGGTTGGGAGGTCTAGGGGAAAGCGGGCCCCCAGCGAGGGTTTGGGGGCAATGTCCCCTACCCCCGAAGGAAAAATTGCCTTGTAAATGTATATTGTAATTTCATTGTAAATCTGGACCGTACATTATAAGGTCACAGATCTAACAGTAGAAATTATGTTAGGGTTTTTTCCCTAGAAGGCAACCCTCTTTTATGAGAGAAATGTATTATGGCTATGGTTGATGGCGAATTTGTATTCTGAGAGAGGAGACTATGAGAGAAAGAAGAGGAAGTTACTGTAAATTCTAACCTTGTACAATATCTACTGCAAACTGATATTCAGAAAAGAACAGAAAAGATACAATGGAAAATACAAACATTACACAGAGATTTTTCACCTGGAAACCCAAACCAGGAAAACCAGCATATATTATATTCATACCTTTTTTGTGTTACATTGTTTACAATACAATATACATATAGGACGCAGTGGCATACAAATCCCTAACCCAATGACCTGGATTAGTCCAAAACCCTAATTCCTTAACCAGAAATAGAAAACCATCGGCAAAAAAAAAAAACCATGTGCCGAAATATCATGTGGTCCTGAAAAATGTGGTCCCAGAAATATGTCATCCCGGTAATATGTCGTCCCGAAAATATGTCGTCCCGGTGCGAAAAAAAAAATCGGGGGCGATGCACCCCCCCTCTAACCCCCCTGCACGCCTGGCACAGATGCTCAAACACTGCTACTCATGCAAAGAATATAACACATACCCAACAGTTACAATGGGTTTTGTTGTAGGTTGTATCCCTTCATTTGCTGGATAATAATAAAGGAAGGACCTGGAAATTTCTCTGGTGGACATAGCCCACACTGGGTGAACCACGTAAATCTGTGTCTCTCTTGTATTGTGTATCTTTTGTGTTTTGTTTCCGCATTTGTTTTATTTTATTGCTCCATGGTCCTATTTTTCTAACAGATGTTGTACTAGGAATCCATTGGTTACAATCATTAGGAACAATGGCTTTTAATTTTCAAGAACTTTTCATGAAATTTTCATTGGAAGGAAAAGAAATTGAGTTAAGAGGTATCACAGGGAAACCCGGTAAAGTGATAAGCTCTAATGGCATGAAAAAATTATTGAAAAAGGGGCATCAAGGTGTTATTGCACAACTATGCTCACTAGATGTTCAAACATCTAATCCATCTATTCCTCTAGATCTCCAAGGGATCATTAATAAGCATTCCAAAGTATTTGAAGATATTCTCAAAGGTCTTCCACCCACTCGAAATTATGATCATGATATTCACCTAATTCTTGGGAGTGTTCCTCCTAACATCAGGCCATACAGATACCCTTATGCCCAGAAGAGTGAAATTGAGTGAATGGTTGAAGAAATGTTAGAGTTTGGCATTATTAGACCAAGCCAAAGTTCTTAATTTGCACCGGTGGTAATGGTATTCAAGAAAGATATCTCATGGCGTATGTGTCCAGATTATAGAGAGCTCAGCAAGATCATTATTAAAGATAAGTTTCCCATTCCCGTCATTGATGAATTGTTAGATGAACTACATGGAGAAATCTATTTCACAAAATTGGATCTTCGTTCAGGGTATCATCAGATTAGAATGAAGGAAGCAGATATTCCAAAAACAACATTCTGAACTCATGAAGGCCATTATGAATTTTTGGTCATGCCTTTTGGCCTTACAAATGCACCTTCCACATTCCAAGGGTTGATGAATTCCATTTTCAAGCCCTTCCTTCGAATATATGTGTTAGTATTTTTTGATGATATACTAATCTATAGCAAGTCTTGGGAGGATCATGTGCGATATGTTGACGAGGTGCTACAACTACTAAAGGAGCAACAACTATATGTCAAACCATTCAAATGTTTCTTTGGAGTGAAGGAGGTAGAGTATTTGGGTCATATTGTATCTCATGAAGGTGTCAAGGTAGACCCTAACAAGATTAAGGCCATGATGGACTAGTCGATTCCCAAAACATTGAAGAATCTTAGAGGATTTTTGGGTTTGACAGGTTACTACTGCAAGTTTGTTCGGCACTATGGAAGAATAGTAGCACCTTTAACAGCACTAACTAAGAAGGATGCATTTTCATGGACTCCAGAGGCAACTAAAGATTTTGAACAACTTAAAGAGGTGATGTGCAAAGCTCCTATCGTGACCACTCCAGACTTCACAAAAACCTTTATTGTGGAATGTTATGCCTCCGGAAAAGGAATTGGTGTTGTCCTAATGCAAGAAGGAAGGCCCCTAGCTTTTGAAAGTCGACCACTGAAGGAAAGGACATACACAAACCCATTCATGAGAAGGAAATGATGGAAATACTACATGCATTGAAGAAATAGTGTCCTTACCTAATAGGTAGTCACTTCAAGGTCAAAACAGATCATGATAGTCTTAAATACTTCCTGGAACAACGACTATCTTTAGAAGAACAACAAAAATGCGTAACCAAGATATCGGGTTATGATTTTGAAATTGTTTATAAAAAGGGGAAGCAAAATGTTGTGGCAGATGCACTCTCAATAAAGGATGAAGATGTTGAGGCCCTTCTTTGTTCTATCTCAATCATCCAACCCGATTGGGTAATAAAAGCAAGGGATGAATGGAAGAATGACGAAAAAGTGTGGACTCTCATTCAAAGGTTGCAGTAGGATTCCAGTGCATCAGATACATTTACATGGAAAAATGATACACTATGGTACAAAGATCACTTATATTTATGTAAGAATTCCCAACTCAAACAAAAGGTACTATTGGAATTGCACACATCTCCAATAGGAGGGCACTCAGTATTTTTGAAAACCTACCATAGAGTCAAGAAGGAGTTTTTTTGGGTTGGCCTTGAAATTGATGTTCAAAGGTTTGTGGTAGAATGTTTGGTCTGCCAACAAAATAAGGTGGAAACAATTAAGACCCTGGGTTTTTTACAACCATTAGCCATCCCAAGTCAGCGTTGGGAGGAGGTTTCCATGGATTTCATCACAAGGTTACCAAAGTCTAAAGGAAAGAGTGTCATCATGGTGATTGTTGATAGACTGGCCAAGTACACACACTCTTGTGCACTCTCTCATCCCTTCAAAGCTAGTATAGTTGCCACCGCATTCATGGAGACAGTTCAAAAGCTACATGGCAGCCCAAAGATTATTGTAAGTGAAAGAGATCCCATCTTCACTGGACATTTTTGGACAAAATTATTTTCTTGTTTGGGTACTCAATTGGCTCATAGCTCATCCTATCATCCTCAATCTGGTGGACAAACCGAGATAGTGAACAAATGTCTGGAAGGATACCTTCGTTGCTTTGTCTCTAATAAACAAACACAATGGTTCAAATGGTTACCCTTGGTAGAATGGTGGTATAACACTTCCTTTCATACTGCAACAAAAATGACACCATTTATGGCACTCTATAGATACCACCCTCCTTCCATCACTTCTTCTCTAAAAGAAAAATCTAAGGTTCGAGAAGTGGAAGATCAGATCGAGCATCAACAACAAGTTCTCCAAATCTTAAAGGACAACTGACCATGGCACAGATCGCATGAAACAACAAGCATATCAACATCATAATGAAAGAAGTTTTGAAGTAGGGGATTGAGTGTTTTTAAGACTACAACCATACGAACAGATGTCCCTCAAGCAAGCCAATAAGGATAATAAATTATCACCAAAGTACTATGGCCCTTATAAGGTGTTGCAAAAGATTGGTACTATGGCATACAAATTGGAATTGCTTGCATCTTCACGAGTACACCCATTTTTCCATGTTTCATGCTTAAAGAAGGTTATAGGCGACAAGATCCCAGTTCAAACTATATTGCCAGAACTTGACAAGGAAGGAAAAATCATATTGGATCTTGAAGCCATCACTGACACAAGAATTCGCCAGCTAAGGAATAGATCCATTTCATAGTATCTCAATAAATGGAGGAAACTATCGGTTGAAGATTCCACTTGGGAAGATGAGTCTTTTATACAGAAGCATCCAGAGTTACTCAAGCATTGCAGACAACACTTGTCTCAGGGGGAGGGGCATGTTAAGCCCTAATATTGGCTCATTACCCCTTAATTGGGGCATATTACATTAGTAATGTTATTTTATTTATGTCAGATTTATTCCATTAGTTGTAATTATACCTCCTAGTCTCCTATATATACCAAGGAGACAATTTCATTTGGAATCATCTTGTACTTGAACATTTATATGGGGTAAAAGGAGGTTTGCCCCTCGAAGAGGCTTAATATATGAAATTCTATCTTTTTCAAGGCGTTGAGTACTTATTCAGAGGTTTTTCTATGCCCTATTGATATTTGGTTCTTAACAATCATCCCAGAACTTATGAAAGCATTTTTTTTCCTGATTATTAATGCAAACAACCAACTACTTAACCAAACAAAGAAACTGAAATCTATATTTTTTTATTATGCTTCCAAAACAAGAAATTGTAAAATTTATTCTTTTCTTCTTTTCTAAAGAGAAAAGGGGAAAAATAAAGACAAGACAAAACCAAGAAATGACTTATGGCCCACCTGCGGATCGCAGGGAGTCACTGACCAAACCCAAAAAGGATGATTGGAAAAGACTTGCAGACTTGTCTCAAACCCTATAAAGAAAACACAAGAAATCTTTAAAAAAAGAAAAGCTAAACTGAAGTCAAAACTAAGCTACTGGTTGTTATAACAGAGACCAGGAATGGATCAAGAAAACCCCTAGGAAGTACAACTTCTGACAGGGAAGAGGATGACTTCCCCTTATTAAAAAAAAAAAAATCCTCAACACAGGCACGCTATTGACACTTCAGCAACCAACGTATATATGTGGGTTGTCCAAAGGTAGGGAGCGTATGTACGCATGCAGGCTTACTGCAAACTGCGTACACCTCTGTAACTTCTCAAGAATGAAAACTAACAATCCAGCAAATCAAGCAGGGAGTACTGGTATTGAAAACCAGAATCCCTTAAAGACATAGAAACTTACTTTGATAAAGAAAATGCGAGGAAAATTTGATAAAGCAAAGCTAATCTGAGTTTATACCTAGGTTAAAGACTGCAACAACAGAGACCGGGACTAGATCAAGAAAACCCCTGAGAAGGATCACTTCTGATAGGGAAGAGGATGATTGCCTCTCCTTTCTAAAAAAGATTTTCTAAACTCAGGCACGCTACTGACACTTCAGCAACCAGTGTATGCACGCGGGTTGTCTAAAGGTAGAGCGTGTATATACGCTTGCATGCCTTGTACAGGTCGCATATACTGTTGTAACTTATCGAAAAATAAAATAGTAGTCAAGCAATCAAAGTAGGGAGTACTGGTATGGAATACCAGAATCCCTACAAACTCAGACTCTTGCAGAAACTCAGAAAAAGGTAATCAAACCAATTTAAAAACACCCAAAAAGTATCCCCGAAAAACCCTAGAGATCTTCCCCAGTATGGTCGCTAATTTTGATGTGGGTGGAAAAAACCCCTATGTACTAGAACTAAGGGTTATGTAATGCATGCAGAAATAACCGTCTAAAGTCTCCTACTTTTTACTATTATCCCGGCATAGACCCCACATTCATGCATAAAACACAAGGATAAAATGATCCGGTAACTCTACCTTGAACTTCGCATTTGGTGTCATTCCTTTTTCGTTCAATTGCTCCTTGACTGCAAGTCTCCTCCCAAATCCAACCTGCATTCACAAACAACAAACAAAGAACTATGAACATGCATCTTATATATGAATTAGTGGGTTAGATGTTCTAATAAAATATCAATCAAAACTGAATATTGAACACCTCATATGGCGGGACGGGAAAAGTAATTATTTTTATTAACCTCACAAAAGTCACTTACAATGGTGAGATTGGCTACTTCTCCTCAAATCTGGTCATGGGCTCCCCTTCAACTATGCACCAACCGCTTCCACATAAGCTTCTCCTCTTCATTTCTCACAAAATGGTTGCAAAAGATTGGGGCAAGGGGAATACAAAAAAAAGGGCAGAGTTTCTTTTCTCTTATTTTTCTCTCTTGAAATGGGACCCCTACCTCTTCTTTTATAGGCTAAAAGAGGGTAGTTATCCGATTGAGTGACTGTCTATGGGTGGCCAAACGGTTTAGGTAATTACCCGAAAATCTATATTATGTCTGCAACTTTCTATTTTTTGTGTTTTTGTCAGTATACGAGGGTTGTAATGGGTCAGTTAGAATATACATGCGGGCAGCAGTGGTGCAGGGCACGTACATCATCAAAAGGATGGTTTTTAGAAGAGTTGTTCAATGGTGGCTTGGCAAAAGTGGCAAGTGAGATGGCTTGATGCCAGGTATGCATGTCTGGTGCAAATTAGGGTTATAACACAAAGGTATACTCTATGAGCCTCAATTCTCTATAAAAGTATTCTCAAGTATAGATTTAACCCTTTTTCGGGCCTGAGGGACTAAATTTACGAAAAAGGAACCCCCAAGGATTCCATATTTAAGCTCTTTTCAGACTCCCTAAAATTGAAAAGATTGTCAAGTGACCTTGCTTCTTCACACTCATTAAATTGGTCAAGAAGAACATCCCTTGCGGAGTCCATAGTTAAGCTTTTTTCAGACTTCTTAGATATGAAAAAATTGTCGAGTGATCTTGTCTTTGTCACACTCATTAAAATGGTTTTGAATAGACATATTTTCGATGCTAGTTTACCTTTTTCGAACCAACTAGACTACTTTAGAAAAAAGGTACCCTAGTGGAGTCTCCTTTTATGCTTTTTCAGACTCTCTAAAAATGAAAAACCGTTGAGCTTACCTTCTCTGGGCTCGTTAAAATTACATCGAATGACGTTATCATATTGTCTTATTAATCGCATTTGCATTCCTGCGTCTTTGGCCTAATGCCGGCTCCATGTTGCTCTCAACTAAACCATCTGAAGCATGCCTTATACGCAAGCCTTGTACCACTTTGCCTCTGCGTATTTACACCTTCACCCATGGAGGATTTTTCCCGAGTGTCCTTTTCCTGCATATGTCCCCTTGCTCTGAGCATCAGTGTGTTCCTCCTTTGCAACATATCATTCTTTTATTATTTTTCAAGCTTTCCAAAATTGTTGAAAAAGACAAAAAAATCAAATATACCCCAAAAAGAGGAAGGGAAAAGTATTTTCTTGTTGTTGACACCACAATGAGTCGCCCTTGGACAAAGCACATCCTTCTGTTTGTTCGTCAAGCTCTAAGATTCAATAGGACCTTAGGAAGTTATTCTCGCTACATAGAGTTGTGTCCTCCTCCGTTTGGTTATCCTTCCAAACATATGGAGAGTTCACATTGTCTCATGCATTGTGAACTTATGTCAATGCCATGTTGCCTGAGTCTCATCTTTTGTCGTGCTTTCGTCCAAGGGAAGTTTTACTAAAATTGAGTCAGCCCTTCTGCAGTTTGTCTCTTCTCCTCATTCCTGGCCACCCTAAAAGTCCAATCAAGTCCTTGCTCAAAATCAATGAAGTTCTCTACCTGATCACTGAGATCCTCTTGTTTGTTCCCGACGAGCCGTCGAAGACCTCTGGGTAGCAAAGTCATACACTGATATTACACTCCTACCTGAGTTTTGAAGATTTTGAAGTTTTTGCTCGAGCTCTGAAGACCTCATCTCCATCCATCAGGCATCATTGGCTTCTTGAAGATGGATACTATACATGTATATCTTTTGATTTTGAGATGTATATCCATTGTGTATTGCTCATGGCTACACTTTATATAGTTATATGAAATGGATCTGCAGTGTATTTGATTGGCAAACATGATTGTATTTCATCCCGAGCATGGGTATGCCCACCTCGGTGAGACAAATTGTTATTTTGCAGATGGCACCTCCTGAATTTTGGTCTCTGGGCTCACTCACTTCGTACGTTGGTGAATATTTGTAATGTATTTCGGCCATCATATGCTCTTCTGACCTCACACATTAGGGGGCATCTGTTATAACCCTAAATTGCACCAGACATGCATACCTGGCATCGGGCCATCTTACTTGCTATCTTTTCCAAGCCACCACTGAACAACTCTTCTAAAAACCCATTGTTTTGAAGGTGTATGTGCCCTGCACCACTACTTCCCACGTACACATGCTTGTTGCACCACTACAACCCATGTACACTCACAAAAAAGCACGAAAAATAAAAATTGCAAAGGGATATGGGTTTTCGAGTCGTTACCTAACCATTTGATCTCCCATAGCCAGTCACCCCAACTGTTACTATCTCTTTTGGCCTATAAAATAAGGTGTTGGGGTCCCATTCCAAGAAGAAGCACGAGAGCATAGAAACTCTGCCCATTTAAGTATTCCCCCTTTTGCCCCAATATTTTGCAACCACTTTGTGAGTTTGAGCCAGAATTCAAGAGGAGAAGAAGACATGGAAGCAGTTGGTGCATGGTGAAGAGGAGCCCAGGACCGAGTTCGAGGAGCAGTTGTTGGTCTCATATTGTAAACAACTTTTGTGAGATTAATATAAAGAAATATTTTTTTTGTCCCGCCAAATGATGTCTTAAATCTTGATGATTTGTTTACATTTTTGTTATGATGTCTAACCCACTAATCCTTATATAGAATGAATGCTTGTATTTTCTTGTTTGTCTTTTGGTGAATGCAGGTTGGCCTTGGGAGGAGATCTGTAGTCGAGAAACAACTGAGCGCAAAGGGATCGACACCGGACACGGAGTTTAAGGTATGCCTACCGGATCCCTATACTTTGTCTTTTATGTATGATTGTGGGGTAATGACAGGATAGTTGTTAAAAAGTAGGAGACTTTAGATGGTTAGCTATTCCTGCACTTTAGAACCCTGGTGTAGTTCGTAGAGGGGTTTTCTTGTTATAGCACGTGTCTACCTACCTCCAAGAAGGGATATTGACTTTTCAATAGAACTTGTACCAGGAGCAGTGTCAATGTCTAGAACACCCTATAGAATGAGTACATTATATCTAGTTGAGCTCAAACTACAGTTGAAGGAAATGTGGGACAAAGGTTATATTCAACCTAGTGTGTCTCCATGGGGAGCACCAACCTTGTTTGTGAAAAATAAAGATGGCACACTCAGACTATGCATAGATTACAGACAACTCAATAAGATGACCATCAAGAATAAGTATCCCTTGCCAATGATTGATGACTTGTTTGACCAATTGAGGGGTCCTACCATATTCTCCAATATTGACTTGAGGTCTGGATACCATAAGGTCTGAATCAAAGATGAAGACATCCACAAGACGACCTTTAGGACAAGATATGGTCACTATGAATTTGTGGTGGTGCTATTTGGGCTAACCAATGCACCAACCACTTTTATGTGCTTAATGAATAACATATTCAAAAATTTCTTGGATAGATTCATGTTGGTATTCATTGATGATATTCTAATCTATTCTAAGAATAGGGAAGAGCATGAAGAACATCTCAAGCTTGTACTCCAAGTACTAAGAGAGCATCATCTCTATGCTAAGCTTAGTAAGTGTGACTTCTTCCAGAAACAAGTCCACTACTCAGGCCATGTTATTTTTTAGGAAGGAGTGACAGTTGACTCTGAAAAGATTAAATCCATCATGGATTGGCCTACCCCAAAGGATGCATCTGATATCATGCCCTTTATGGGCTTGGCATGATACTACAGGAGATTCATAAAGGGATTCTCCAAGATTGGTTGCCCAATCACCTCCCTTCAGAAAAAGGGAGTTAAATTCATTTGAACATTAGAATGTGAGGAAATATTTCAAGAGCTGGAATAAATTCTAACCAATGTGCATGTACTGAATATTGCAGACCCAAACAAAGGCTTCCTTGTGTGTACAGATACCTGCAAGGAAGGGCTTGGAGGAGTCCTTATGCAAGAAGGGCATGTGATTTGCTACGAGTCTAGAAAAATGAACGAGCATGAAGTAAATTATGTGACCCATGATATGGAATTGGTTGCCATAGTGCATGCTCTAAAAATGTGGAGGCATTACCTCTTAGGTAGAAGATTTGTACTTATGACATACTATAGTGGGTTGAGGTATTTGTTTTACCAACCAAAACTCAATGTGAGACAAGCTAGGTGGATGGATCTCCTTAGTGAGTTTGATTTTGAAATCAAACATATCAAGGGAAAGGATAATAGGGTGGTTGATTCCCTTAGTAGAAGTATGAAATTAGTTCACTTGGCAATTGTAAGCGCCAGTGAAGCAGACATCAAAGAGAGAGTCAAAACTGCACAAGAAACATATGCATTTTTCAAGACCGTGACAACATACCTAAAGCAAGAGCCCATGAGGATGAAGTATGAAGCTTATCATATTCTTAATGATGACCTGTTGACTTACAAGGGAAGATTATAAATTCTGAATTGTGACGGCTTGAGGAGGTTCATAATGGATGAACTACATAAAATACCATATACTAGTCATCCTGGTTATCAGAAAATGATCATAGCCACTAGAAAGATATTCTATTGGCATGGACTAAAAAAGGACATAGTTGATTACTTGGCTAAGTGTCTATAATGTTAGCAAGTCAAGGCAGAGCATCGACACCTAGCAAGGTTGTTGCATCTCCTACCAATTCTCGAATGGAAATGGGAAACCATCTCCATGGATTTCATCACATGATTACCAAGATCAACCAAACAGAACGATGCCATCATGGTAGTTGTGGACAAACTGAGCAAAGTTACTCACTTCATACATGTCAAGTCAATCGGCGAGGCAATAGATATTGCCAACATCTTCATGAAAGAGATATTCAGAATGCATGGCATGCCTAAGGAAATTATATCCGACAAAGATACAAAGTTTACTTCAAACTTTTGGAAATATTTGTTTTTGGTTTTGAAACAAAATTGATCTTTAGTACAACTTGTCACCTCGGAATGATGGGAAGACAGAGAGGTAAAACCAAGTATTAGAAGACATGTTGAGGATGCATGGAATGCATCAACCCAAGAAGTGGGAGGACTACCTACCACTGGTAGAATTTGCTTACAAAGATGGCTACCAAGAGTCATTGAAAATGAGCCCTTTTGAAGCCCTCTATGGTAGGCAATGCAACATCCCAATCAGTTGGAACAATCCAGTAGACAGAGTTATGATCGGACCAAATATGCTAAAGGAAATGGAACGACAAGTGATTCATATCAGGCAAAACCCGAAGATAGCCTAGGATAGACAAAATATCTATGCGGACCTGAAAAGAACTCCTAGAGATTTCAAAGCAGGGGATCATGTGTATCTCTGAGTTAGACCCATGAGAAGCTCCTTGAGGATGGGATTTTGTGCCAATTTGGCACCGATATTGTGGACCCTTTGAATTTTTGGATAGAGTGTGACTCGTATCCTATCAGCTAGCACTCCCTCCCACAATAAAGGCACATAATGTTTTCCATGTTTCTCTATTAAAGAAGTATGTACATGATTCTAACCATATTATCAACTGGTATGTGATTCAGGTGGAACTCGGGGGAGAATTCCTACCAGAACCCCAATGCATAATAGACAAGAAGGAAACCCCACTCAGGAACAAAACCATTGCACATGTCAAGTTGCAGTGGAAACACTTTGTCCTAGATGAGGCTACATGGGAAATGGAGGATGTCATGAGACATGCATATCCGTTTTTATTTACTTTTGTACATACAGAGCATGTTGGCATATAGAACATCAGGTACGATGTTCCTTTAAGGAGGAGGGGATTTTGATACCCACGTTTCCCCTAGTTTGTAAATATAATTATAATTGGCCAAGAGAATATGGAAGACTAAATGTGTGTGAATATTTGATCTGATGGACCTTTGTATAAAAGGGTCAATGTATGAATTTATGTTATTAATAGAATTTGAATTTGAATATGTGTTGCACAACTGCTGAAAGGGGGGAAGTTTGCCAAGATAGACCATGGGTGCTATGAGAGAGATAGTGAAGGGAAACCAAGAATGATTGAGATAAACCTCACTAAACCAGTACCTACTAGGTGTAATTTCTCAACAATACTCTAACCCATAAATGAATTACCAGTCAAGATGGTAGTTGGAAGGCCATCCTCAAGAGTTAATGAGGAGATGGGGCAGGGTACCCGTCAGTAAGGCTTCCAAGTATGACCATGAATTGGGATTCAAATCCATGCAACCTTGTTGAGGAAGGCAAGCAATGGTGTAAATCGGGCAGAGACACAGATCTACGAGATAGCAGTGTGGATAAAATCACTCTCCTAAGAAGAGCATTGAACGGAGTTCGAATCTGAAGTTGAGAGGAACAAGCTCAGCAGTAAGCTTGATCTAGCTGTAAAAATCCAAGGTAGGATTTGGCTACATGCTGATAAACGAGGCTAACGAGTGACTGAGGAAGTACTCGTGCAGGCCTCCTTTCTTGGGAGTAGAGAAAACTAGTTGCCAAGTTCATGTGGGAGAAGGAGAGTAACCTTCGTCCCTGGTAGTTGTGGAGAAAGGAGAAAGAATCTCTCTCAGAGCACCATGGTCTAGCTCAAGGGTGGCCAGTGGTAAATCTATCAGGGTTGACTGTGCTTATGGTTGGGAGGAAATAGGCACCCCTTTCAGCAGTTGCTTCAAATTTTCTAGTTCTGATAAGTATTTTCATACTTTGTGTATTATATTGGATGTGATGATGAAATGTTTGTGTCTATGATTCAATCTTTCATTATTTGAACAATTGTTAGAAAAGCTCTGAGATTTCTGTAAACTCTTATATCTATATGATCTTTCAATCTATCTCAGTTTTGCTACTATATAATCATGGGATGAGAACCCGCAGAAGGGTCAGGGAAGGATCGACTGAAATTTCTAAGTCCTGCCAACCCTGTGAAGTCTACCTTAGCGGGAATGTTGAGCTCAAGTTTGTGGGAGAAGGGTATTTTCCTTCAGACCAACCATCCATTTGACTAAGGGCTCATGCCTATGTTCTTAACCCATTGGCAACAAAAAGGATTTGTGCCTAGCCCATAAGATTTTATGAAGTATCCATGTGACCGATGTTTGATAACCCTGCGCTAGTCCAAAAAGGGGCTAGCTCTTCGACTTCCGGACTTTGGGACTTGTGATTCCACAATTCTCAAAAATAGCCAAATCTTGAAGTCATGAATCGACAAGGGCCATCGATCTGGAGATCCGGTGTAGCCCTCTCCCAACTGTTAGATTAGATGTAGGTAGGGAAGTGTTAAGCGCTTCAGTAAAGTGTTACTTCGGGAGAATAGGAAAGGTCTAGTGCCGAAACTCTCGAATGTTGAAGTCGCGGAGTTGATTTGGACCATTGAAACTAGAAGGACACATCTCCAACGATCCATAGTTTTTCGGAAGTTTGGGTATTCGGTGACTTAGAGGTGCATGAGTTTTCCCCGAAGGTCTGCAAGCCAGAGTAAACTTTGGCTATAGATTTTAGGTACACATGGAAATAGATCCAACGTGGTCAGGTAGGAAAGCTGGGAGATACACATCGAAGCCCTGAATGTCGAACTGTCGAAGTGATGAGGATCATTTTATGAATGAGTACGTGGCATGCGATCTTGTGGTCTAGAGACTTTATACTCTGGAGGAAGTTACCCAAGGGTTTTCAAGGAATTAGAATTACCGAATTCACAAACGTC
Organism: Picea engelmannii; assembly: GCA_009831015.1. Taxonomy (NCBI): domain Eukaryota; kingdom Viridiplantae; phylum Streptophyta; class Pinopsida; order Pinales; family Pinaceae; genus Picea; species Picea engelmannii. The sequence continues at coordinate 1,475,097 of ML777042.1, forward strand.
GAAGTAAATCTCGACGTTGGTCGAAGAGGACACATGGTGTAAGATACGAGAGTTTGAAGACTTAACTCTTCGAGGGATTTGCGTCCAGAGGATTCAGTAAGCTCTGAAGCGGAGCCGCGAAGTAATAAGAACTCTAGATCTATGGATCTATGTGGAACCTTGCGGACCATTAGATTGAAGGACTGAGCAATTACCAAATGATGATGACGTGGCTTGATGACGTCATTTGATGTGACATGGACCTGCATTATTCATTCCACGTGTCACCTAGTTCTTGACGATTCACATACCCTTTGTGCATGTTAGAGCATGACACATGTCACCCCCCATTGAGGACACATGTCACACCCAACCCTCGCCATGTGTAATTTTCTAGTTCGTGCTTGCCTGGTCAACATGGTTGGTGATGTGTCTGAATACTTCGCTAGTCCAGTGCTCCAGAGGAATGAATGTGTTAACCCTCTGGGACTCCCAAAGCTCGGAGTCCCGAGATAGATTGTGACCATTTAATTGTCGGCCACATGAAGCAATATCAATACCCTTCGTAACTCCGCTAATTCGACGCTCCAGAGATATCGCGTGGACGAGTCGAAAGTATCTCTGAAGCCCAAAGACCCAAAGCCCTCTTCTTAATCGTATGATTTTGACGCAGAACATGGACCGTCGATCTTCCCCGGGGTTCAACAATTTGATATTTTGACAATATTTTTGTGAACTCTCGAAGTCCAAGAAATTCCAAAGTGTCGAAACCTCTACTGAATAGACTAGCTCCCAGTTTTCAGCCCGAGGTCACGAGGAGGGGCCCACTAGTTGGTTTAAGTGCGTAATGGAATATGGAAACTTCAAAGGAGAAGAATAAGATGGTTTTGCTTAAGTGAGGTACCAAAAATGCATTAGGGAAAGTGAAAACTTGATGCCCCATCCCTAGAAAGGCTATTTAGGGGTTGGGTGCGTTACAAAATCCCTCAACCATGTACCAAGAAATATAATATATGCCTCAACACTCAAACCAACAAGATGTACCAATGATAAATACCAGACATACCAACACTGTATTTCTATAGATCTAGCTCATATAGTAGGTGCCATACAACCAACAACCTCTCTAGGGAAAATCCTCAATCTCCCATAACCATGTCTCATGTAGACAACAATATCCAATTACACATAAGAATATGACATGCATTTTGAACTTGTAGATAGATCTGATGTACTTGATCACTGTAGACCTTCCTAGGAACTTGCTTTCAGACTCCAAGGACCTGGCACCCACATCCACTCAAGTTTTCATGACTTTTCCAGTTGTACGTGACTTCCTCTTCTACAACACATGTATGTACGTGAATTCCTCCACTGCATCCCGCATATGTACATGCCTTCCTCCACTGCATCTCACGTATGTACGCGCCTTCCTCCACTGCAGTCTGTGTACACCTGAGAAGCTAGGGTTTTTCTGAAACTCTGAAACTTTCATCGTCAACCCTCCTTTGCTACCTCAAACTTATGTAACTTTAGATGTATCAATGAGTACCTACAATAAACCTTTCACAAAATAATAGATATTTAATGTGCTCAATAGGTGCTAATAGGAGACCCTTTTTCTCTTATTTATACTCTCCAAGTAGTTTCCTCTAGGGGTTATCTTCTAACTACTTCACCCAACTTCCTTCTTTTAGGGCTAACTCACTTCTAACTACTTTGTCCACTTAAAACCACTTCATCCACAAATAGTAAACTCACCACTTCTAGTTGCAACTAATTTATTTTTAATTATTTTGTTTTTGCAACAACTTAACTCATGATTAACTCCTAGTTACAACCACTTTCACTAGTAAACTTCTTCTAGGAGCTTCTAGAATAATTTGACTTCTTTGACCTTCTAGGGGCTTCTAGATAACTCATGAGGGTTCTCCAACTTCACTAAGCCATATCTCCTCAACCGCGAGGAACTACGTGGTGTAACACATATCACCGGAAATGGCACGACATGTACTATCCATCTAGAATAGTCTCACTTTCAAATTCACTCATCTTCATTGCATTATTCCTCAATCAAACTTGGGTTCCTTACCCATATCTATGGAGCTACCAAAATGTGTTATCAGAGATACTCAAGGGTTGACACTAATCTCTAAGGGTTGAAATCAATCTACAATATCACAATATCACTCTCCAAGGGTTGACATCAATGACAACCAACTATCCAAACCAATTGTCCAACTATCTGACAATTTTTGTCACTTAGTATAGTTTTGACCTTCCAATTTATAATGCAAACTTTACCTCCTTTACACAACAACTGTTTTTTAAATTGAAATTGCAACATTAAAAACATGATCAGGTATAATATGATAAATCACACCTCCAAAAACTTGCACAACTCAAATCTACAATATAATAAAACCTTGACTTACTTTTTACAAACAAGTTGTGCATTTCTAGGGTTTTACTAGGCATCTCTTGCCCATTTTTGCACAACAAAGTCTTTTATGACTGCAAATAAAAAAATAAGTATACATGCTTATGTAAAATGACTTAAAAACTTGTTTACAGTTTGAACCACTCAAATTGAATCATTTTTCAAACCTGGGGTGCATTTTAGTGTAGCCTACCATGCAATTTGCACCAAGGCAAAATTTGCCCTCTTTGTACTGTAGAACAATTTATGGTATTTTTCCACAACAAAAGGTTTTGAGTTTCCAATTGCACAAACAAAGGTATAGATAGATGTACAATTTTTATAATGATCCCCGCATACCTTCCTCTAGCATCAATGAATTTAAACTTCCAACCCCCAAGCAATCCGCTTAGATAGCTAACTATTATATCCCCATTTGACATTGTCTCTTATAGGAGGAGGATGTTGGGTATGTGTTATATTCTTTGCATGAGTAAACGTGACACCTACCTCAGGAAACATGTCATGCGTTTAGATGGTTTTTTCGGCACATGGTTTTTGCCGATGGTTTTCTATTTCTGGTTAAGGAATTAGGGTTTTGGACTAATCCAGGTCATTGGGTTAGGGTTTTGGATGTCGCTGGCTCCTATATGTTTATTGTATTGTAAACAATGTAACACTATGAATGAATATAAAATATGCTAGTTTTCCCGGTTTGGGTTTCCAGGGGAAAAATCTCTGTGTAATGTTTGTATTTGCCATTGTATCTTTTCTGTTCTTTTCTGAATATCTGTTTGCAGTAGATATTGTAGAAGGTTAGAATTTACAGAGGATGTCAGGTTTATTCACATCAATAACCCTTTTCGTGGATCATTTTTTGAAGGGGATGATTGAGCCCCTAGAATTAAAGGCTATATAGATCCTAAGGAACCCTTAATAGGGGCATTGTCCACTCTAACAAACCCTTCGATTGTCAACTATTTACCAAACACAACCTCATTCAGAGATCTGTTTTTTAGCGAAATAAATGGACATATTTCCTCTTCTTGGCGCCCTAGTTCCCCTTCCATAGTTTAGAACTAACCCCCTTCATTTTCCCCTATTAGTCGTACCTTCTTATTTTCCTGTAGGTAGATTCATACATTATTATAAAGATGCATTAAAGATCTCTTAAAGATTGTAGAAAAAACACTAAAGATCACAAAAAACATCACATATAAGAAAAGTGTGAGTCAAAACGGTACTGATCTTCCACAAAATCGTCATAACAGTAGGATATTTACATGAAAGACATCACAGTTACAATCTCCCTTACAAAAATGGTTGGCAAAGTGAAATATAGATCCCACACCTTTTTTCTTTTCGAAGATTCCTCCTATCGTCACTCTCCTTTCCTATCACTCTACTTAAAACCTTTATATCATCGGATTCCGACAAACAATTCCAAAATGTAGAATGTTTAGAGAATGTCTATATATTTATATGATCCCCATGGGGACAACCTTGATCCATACAGTGGTTACATAAGTCGATCATAACTAACTTTACATTTATTTATAGGTCCTCGAGTGAGTTGTTATAGATCGTGATTTTAGAAACATGCCTATGCGATTTGCATTTATCGACAGGGTGCCACGTGGCCCTTGCAATAATTGTCGAATAGGGGTTAGAATGCCAACAATGATTGGACTCCATCGAAAGGCCGACGAACATTAGGGCACTAAGAAAAAAAATAACGAAATTTTGATAATTACTTAGTAATGTCCGATAGTATGGTCAATTTTATCCGTACCGTCAAAACTCCTTATCGGACTTCAACACCATATGTAGTAATGATTTAGGTGGATCCAAATGGAGAGTCCCAAGCCAAGCCCACATACATCGTCATCGTGAAGGTGACCATCTTGTGGAATTGGATGAAGCAACCTAGGAAACAAAAATAATAGAAATAGGTTTAAAATATATAATTTGGAAAACATCCTATGTTGAAATTTATCAAACATAAAAATTCACATAAATCATAACAACGGAGATAAACAAATTATTATCAATTTATTAAAATAAGATATTAATTATAAATTAAAAATGTCATAAATATAATTGTCTTGTTTTAAATGACGAATACTATCAATATTGCTATTAAGTAAAACCAATAACTTTTCATGCATATGCCAAATTACAAATTCATAATTTTTCAGAGCTTTTGTCAATTTAAGATAAAAATCTTTCTAGTTGACAAACTACAATCGATAATAATAACAATTATTTATATATACTAAAATATTTCCATTTAACACAATCAAACAACAATTATTATAAATGAGATACTGTAGATTCTAGAAACATCCTAGATACTATGAAAACAACCCTTTGGCTAAGAAGATGCAAATGGGAGTATTAATTATATCAAAATCTCTCATGACTTACACTACACTAACAAGCACGAGCATAAGTGTGAACACAAGCGTAATCAGCCCATGAGGAGATCATGTCATGGGGAATTCGAACTCTTGTAGGGGGACAACATTTCAACTACAACAATAGGCATTGTTTTAGAAAATTTCATGAGGTGCACGATCAAGAAAAGAAGAATTAAGCAAGCTTAATAATAACCGAAATCAAACTAGTTATCACCAATGCATTATTTTGGTATCAATCACCGCAACTAAAGTGCTTGCTAAAATGTTTAGCATTTTATCTCAATAGTACAATATTTTGACATCTAATCACTTTGGTATATATCATGTTTAATATTTTGTCTTCAAAATGGGATGTGGATACCAAAACTTTATATTGTCCCATGCTTTAGTATTCTTTTTCCACTAGTGGGTCCATATTTTAGGTGGATTCCAATTATGAAGGTGGCAATTATGAAGGTGGATATGTTGTGGAATTAAATAATTAGATAGTCTAAGGTCAACTAGTGGAAACACTATAAATTCAATGAGAACACTTGGAAAACAAAGGATGCCCTGAGGAAAAAGTAACCATTATTGTAATTAAAGTCACACAAAAACAAATTTCTTAATCGTTATGAAAGTGAACATGGTGTGAAATTAAATAATTAGATGGTCCAAGGTCAACTAGTGGAAACACTACAAATTGGATGAGACAACTTAGGAAACAAAGGATGCCATGAGGAAAAAGTAACCATTGTTGTAATTAAAGTCACACAATAACATATTTCTTAATCGTTATGAATGTGAATATGTTTTGAAATTAAATAATTAGATGGTCCAAGATCAACTAGTGGAAACACTACAAATTGAACGAAACAACTTGGGAAACAAGGGATGCCATGAGGAAAAAGTAACCATTATTGTAATTAAAGTCACACAAAAACATGTGCTTCTTTACGATGAAGGGAATGTAGCACCCTATTTTGGTACCACTATATTGTATACAAACCACAATGAAACATTAATTTGTACACATATGTTTCCTAGGTGTTATGTCTTATGGACCTTACAAAAGGCACATTATATTATAAATATTGTGTATGCTCGGTAAGTTGTATGGTAATGTCAAGTTTCGTTGTGTGAATTCAAGGCGATGGCCACATAACGAATATGATTAACTTAGTTAAGAATAATTTTAATTTTCTCTTAATTTGATCAATAGACTATGTCATTAGTTTTAAAAAGTGAGATAATAGGAAATTATGGAAATGATTGCTATTACGATGAGAAGGGGATTATAATATGACTAAAGACTCCCATATATCCTATGATTGCAATTCAAGTGAAAGGGGGGCTATGATATGACAAGTGATCCACACTTAACCTATCTCATATGATTACGATTCGAGTGAGAAGAGGGCTATGATATGACAAGTGATTCATAATTAACCTATCTCATATGATTAGCAAAAGGTGGCAAGGGGAATATAATCCTTTTGAAACCTATTTGGGAATCTCACTTCCATGCACATGAATGTTCACTTGCCCATCTCGATCTATATTAACCTCCTCATAATGCTTAATGAAGTTCTTTTAATTGTTTACTTAATTACCTTCTCATGATTTTTTCAAGATATTCACCAGTAAGACTCATGCAATACAAGAAATCTTGTTAATTATAAATTTAATCCCTATTATTAGATTAAAATATATGTAGAATTGAATTATCTGAATAGAAAGAATTTAATCTAAACAAATTATTGTGTATAAAATTTGGATTAATAAAAAATATAAAATAAAATTTAGATTAATATATAAAATAAATTTTAAATTAATAAAAAGAAAATTTGACATAATGATGAGTATAAAACTTTTATTATTTTTTAACATACTAAATTCCATACCAATGAATAGGCGGGTAGAGACTTTTTCCTTATCTGGTTGAAGGTTGAGCCCTTTGCTTACTTTACCCAGTGATATAAAAGAATGTGAATCTTGTAGTCTTATGCATAAATCTAAATGATATTTGAGATAGAAACTTTGCAAATGAGTGGATTTTTGTTTCCTAATTGTTAGGAAGAGTGGAAGAAAAATGAACCCAGAACTAATAGGTTTTATGAATTTGTGAATGTCTTATGAAGTTGTAAGGGCCACTTGAAACTTTCGAATAAAGAATCGAGCAATCCATTACGGTATAGTAAATTGGGTAGTCAATGCATACGTGTAAGGATTCTTTAGAGTTGAATTTTTTTTTATGATGGGATGCATCAGTGATACTTTCTAGTAGAAAATTAACTGGAATAATATATATTTTATTTTATTTATTAATTTTTTAAGGTTTCAAAGTTTATGAGTTGTTTTCATCTTGTTTTATAAGAAAAAATAATAAATCTATGACGCTTGCTTTAACTAATGAACCTATACCATAAGGAAGTGATGGTGATGTATCAAATTAAAGTTCAAAATGTCAAAGTGGATCATCCAATGTTAATCTTCTATCGTGCATTGATTTACAATGTAATGATTATATGGACATTTTTTTTTATTTGTATTATGATATTTTTGTAATGTGTGGTTTATTTAATATATTAATATTGGGAATGCACAAATTGAAATTGAAAATTCTAGTTGTATGTATTATTATATGGTTTTTGTTCGACTCATTGGCACTTTTGTTTTAATAATCAAAATTAACTATAACCCACTAATACTATAATCTAACCCAAGTTTTATCTCCATCATCTTATTTAAGCTATGCTTACAACCCACTAATACGATAATCTAACCCAATTTTTATCTCCATCATCTTATTCAAGCCATGCTCATCTCTTTAGCTTCTTCTTTCACTAGTTAACTCTTCATCTTCCAATTTGATAATTACAACTTCATTCAACATGTGTTTCTAAGTTTCTTTACATTTTCTATGTTATATTCCTTACAACCCACTAATACGATAATCTAACCCAATTTKTATCTCCATCATCTTATTCAAGCCATGCTCATCTCTTTAGCTTCTTCTTTCACTAGTTAACTCTTCATCTTCCAATTTGATTATTCCAACTTCATTCAACATGTGTTTCTAAGTCTCTTTACATTTTCTATGTTATATTCTTTTCTTATTGTTCTTAGAGTGTACTCCTTGTCACATCATTCTATACTCTTTTTATTTCTAACATCACCCACACACCCCATACTTGACTATTTTAAGCTTTCTTCCTAAGTTCCTCCAAGTTAAAACTATGCATTATAGTATCTATCTCCATGCATTCACATTTTATCACACTTTGGAAAATATTTTCAAACCAATTTAACTTACACATTTTCTATATTGCTTTCATTTGTGACACTTTTCTATCATGCTCTACCCACACACTTGATTGAACATTTATGGGATGCTTTTACATTGTCAAAGTTTTTTTAACAAGATTTAGTGTTTATTTATTTATTTATAAAGATTTATAAACGTAAATTCATTATTGTTGGTCAACTTTAATGTGAGGAGTTGTTTTTTTTAATAGCAACTGGACATGATATTTATATTAAATGGCTGCACTAGAAGCAATGTAGCAAGCAAAATTTACAAAATTTCGACTCTTTAAAAACAAAGTTCAGGTCTATATGTTGCCTATCATATAAAACAAAAAGAAACTTGTATGTTCAGGCAGTATAACTGCCATATATTCTAACATATTTCCCTATAAGTAAAATACATTTAAAGAACTTCAATTTGCTTTGTCAATGTTTGGTGCATCTTGTGTTCCAACTGATTTATTGCTATTGCCCTCTATTTCCAATGGTACAACTTCTTTCCCCTCTTGATCTTCACCTGGTTGTCTTGCCTGATTGTTTGATCCTGAGTTACATGCTTGTGGGGTTGCTCTGGGTCCGAAAAAATCTATTTCTTGTTCATTCATATTCAATCTTCACAACAATGTGGTCATTGTCATTTCCAGCTCATGTATTTTTTTTCTTTTCATTCTCTCTTTCCCGAATTTGCCTTACTTCGTGTTCTAGCTTCTCTGTCTTTTGCATAAGCATGATCATAGTTTTCTCCAAAGAAATATATTTTTGTCTTTCTTGTATAAGGCTCTCAATTCTACTTAGGAGGAGAGAAACAATATTTTCCATGTTGTTGATTTTACCTATATATTCACCATAATGGGCCTGGATACCCTCAAGAATCGCTTCAAATCGCTTCATATTTCCTTTTATCTCGCTCCAGTTTAAGTCCATATTGTTTAATGTTCAATTCACAATATTATTGCCACTAATCTTGAAATTTAGAATGCAACGAAAAGAGGTCACATAATTAAGATCTGGGGGAGGGCTAGTCATAGATTTAAAATATATGGCTTGAATATTCCAAGGCTCTGAACAGAGAGGATGAAGGGATGGCGAGGGGTCAAATACGGGAGACGAAATTAAATAAGGGAAAAACTAAAGAAGTCAGAGGGAGCCTGTAAAATCTGAGTATTGGGTTTCAATTACTTCACCCCAAAATCCAAACCCTGAGACAAAATTTGAGAAGGAGTGTGATCAAGGTGGATATCAGTGGCCACCCACCTTTTCCAACTGGCTCAAAACAGCGTCCTGACAATTTTGGCAATTTACTATTTTTAGCAATTTTAACTTTCGGGGCCATTTTGAGGGCCTAAATGAAGGTTTTTCAGGATCAAGCTTCTCAATGATAGTCAAGGAATCATTGAGACCCCAAAATGAATCTCCTCAATGATGCCTTTCCAACGGGCTATCATACGCCTAAAATGGAGATAGTATGCAAAAGTTACGACCCCAGGAAGTTGATGTACTAACTTACCCAGACGGGGCCCACGTGACTTTTGGCGGTTCATCTCCTAGGGTTAGGTTTTTGGATGTCTATGGTTTTTGGCATTCCTGTTTATTGTAAAAAGGCCTTCAGAGCTTCATTGTAATCATCTTCTTCTGAATGAGCGCAACTGTCACATCTCTTCTCATAGATAAGCCGCCACCATTCCAACAAGCTTGTTTCCGCTGCATTTTACAGTTTCAACTTATTTCCTTATTGAATAGAAAACCAATTTTACTCTATCTCTGTTATGTTGTGTTAAGCACCTGTTAATAATCTGTAGTCATTTCGTTCTGCTCATAAAATCTGGATCAGAGTGAAATAAGGAAATGAGGAGGCGAGAAAGGTCGAGAGGCGAGGTCGAGAAAATCCTTGTTCTAGAAGTCAAGATAAGGTCGATTCGAGTAGGAGAAAACTCCAAGAGACTAAAAGTTCTATCAATGGAAGGCTACTCAATGTAGAGTTCAGAGAGATTCTTATTTGAAACAAAAGCTATAAAAGTGACAAGCTCATGGAAAGCCCGAAAGTACATGGAGACTAAAGAGCGATTGTCGATGGGAGAGATATGGGAGGGGAGAGATTCTTTGTCTACATCTGGACGGGGACCATAGTCGATCCACCAAGGTCTGGAATTTGAACCTACACTTTTTCCCATATTCACAATCACAAATAATCAAAATGCACACGCGCCTGGATTATTATTGAAGTAACTCGGTCTTAAAGGGGAGGGTGTCTACAAGACCTTGACACCTCTCCTTTTGTCCTTACCACTTCCACGTATCATTTCAACCATTAAGGGACTAGATAAGTCCTTAATTCCCCTTTAATTATCATTTTCCCTTTGTTTAACCTCGATCCTATCTTCGCATTTTTATTAGCCTCCTCGTTGAGGTTTCTTTTGATGTGGAAGAAGTTTGGGTTGTTAAGGAGTTTAAGGATATCAAGAATATGAAACATGATGCCTTTGAACTTGTTCCCCCCTGTTATGTGTTTGTGTATTATGGCTCTTATGACAAACATTGAGTCGCCGCATATAATAAGATTACTAATTTGGTGGGAAATAGCCAATTTGATGCTCGCATAAAGCGCAAAGGCTTCTACTTCATTAGTGGTTAGAGTTCCAAGTCCCCAAGCATAGTTGGTAACGATGTGTCCTTCGGGCTTATAAATAATCCCTCCCACACCTGCCGCCCATGTATGTGGGGAGTTGTTAAACTCTACCAAAACACATATTATTTTCATTACTTATGTCCATAAAAATTTGAACTTAAATCCTTTGCATAGCGACACATCATCTTGACCTACCAAACCTCCTTAAAATTTTAAAGAAATCTTAAAAAAACATAAAATAAGCTAAAGTTTGTGATATAAAGTTGCAATTCATAATCTATTGATGTCATATGTTAACTCTTACTTCCATGTACCTTATAACTACCTTAAAAATCTCAAATAAACTCCTTTGAAAATGAAACTTGATCCCTGAAAGAAAACATATAAATCAAGTTTGAAGTTGTAATATTTAAAACATCATACAAATGTTATAACTCATCTTGACATTTATAACCTACCACAAAACTTACTACTTTTGAGACAAAAACTATAAAAGCATGACCACATGTCAGTCCTAATGGCCACTAAGCGTTAGGGGTGATGTTTGTATGAACCACTTCTAACTATGACACATGTCAAAAATTTAGAAAGAGTGGTGGGATATAATTGTGCCTTATAACTACCTAAACTCTCAAATAAACTCCTTTGAAAATGAAACTTGATCCCTCAAAGAAAACATAGAAATCAAGCTTGAAGTCGTAATATGCAAACAATCATTGCCTATTTATGCTATAACTCATCTTGACATCTATAACCTACCACAAAACTTAGTGCTTTTAGGATAAAATCCATAAAAGCATGACCATATGTCAATCCCACTAAGCATTAGGGATGATGTTTGTATGAATCACTTGTAACTATGACATGCATCAAAAAAATAGAGAGAGACGTTGAACACAATTGTACCTTATAACTACCTAAAATATCAAATAAACTCCTTTGAAATGAAACTTGATCCTTTGAAGAAAACATAGAAATCAAGTTTGAAGTTGTAATATGTAAACATAAATCATCACCTACTCTTACTATAACTCATTTTAACATCTATAACCTGCCATAAAACTTACTACATTTGAGACAAAAATCATAAAAGCATGATCACATGTCAATCCGAGTGGCCACTAAGCGTTAGGAGTGAGGTTTGTATGAACCACAAGAAACTATGACACATGCCAAAAAATGGAAAGAGACGTGGAACACAATTGTACCTTAAACTACCTAAAATCTCAAAAAACTCCTTTGAAATGAAACTTGATCCTTTGAAGAAAACATAGAAAGCAAGTTTGAAGTTGTAATATGTAAACATAAATCATCACCTACTCTTACTACAACTCATTTTAACATCTATAACCTACCACAAAACTTACTACTTTTGAGACAAAAACCATAAAAACATGATCGCATGTCAATCCTAGTAGCCACTAAGTGTTAGGAGTGAGGTTTGTATGAACCACAAGTAACTATGACACATGCCAAAAAAATGGAAACAACCGTGGAACACAATTGTACCTTAAACTACTTAAAATCTCAAATAAACTTCTTTGAAATGAAACTTGATTCTTTGAAGAAAACATAGAAAGGAAGTTTGAAGTTGTAATATGTAAACATAAATCATCACCTACTCTTACTACAACTCATTTTAACAGCTATAACCTACCACAAAACTTACTACTTTTGAGACAAAAACCATAAAAACATGATCACATGTCAATCCTAGTGGCCACTAAGCATTAGGAGTGAGGTTTGTATGAACCACAAGTAAATATGACACATGCCAAAAAAATAGAAAGAACTGCGGAACATAATTGTACCTTAAACTACCTAAAATCTCCAATAAACTCCTTTGAAAATGAAACTTGATCCCTCAAAAATCAAGTTTGAAGTTGTAATATGTAAACATAAATCATCACCTACTTGGACTATAATTCATCTTGGCATCTATAACCTGCCACAAAACTTACTACTTTTGAAACAAAAACCATAAAAGCATGCCCACATGTCAAACTTAGTGGCCACTAACCATTAGGGATGATGTTACATGAACCAATGTACCACTTGTAACTATGACACATGTCAAAAAGAAGTGAAACTTACTACTTTTAAAACGAAAACCATAAAAACATGACCACATATCAATCCTAGTGGCCATTGAACATTAGGGTTGAGGTTTATATGAACCACTTATAAGTATGACACGTGTAAATAATGTGAAACACAATGGTTATGAAAAGCAATTGATGGTGAAAAGTTGTATGGGTTGTCTTCCTACTTTTTCGATATGGACCAAAGAGGAAAGCCACCACTTCCAACACTAAGAAAAAGCTAAAGGAAATATTATTAAAGCCTTAATTACTTATAATACTGGGAGTTGATATTTTAACGAAGCATGTTACCAATAAATTAAAGAAAGAAAGAAACATCAAAGATATTATCTGATTGGGTGCAGTTGTCAACAAGAGTTATATGTTCTTTATTCAATAGATTATTGATACAAATACCATCTTACTTTACTTTTTCCCAAACATGGGTTTAAAATAAGTTCTAAGCGCCACCCCATCCCTAGAAATAAAATTAATATAATGGTCTTTCAAATTTTGTAAACTACTATCTTTTTGGAAGGGGCCAACATAGTTTTGTCACTAATTGACATGTGTGATGGGACTTCACATTTTGGTGGTGAGACAACACTCACCTTGTACGAAGTATCAATTATATTCTTTGTTTTGATTTGGACCCTTCAATCTTTTTTTTCACTTACTTTCTCTTCAATGGCTAAGCTTCCTAGGAAACTTGTTGGCTAAGAAATGTAGTGTAGTCAAGTCCAATAAAACTTCTTGGAGAAGGAATACGTTTAAAAGTCTAAACTCTGGTTTATGGTGGGTTAAAATGTTTATGGTTTACTGATTTATATGGATATTTTATGATTTCTTAATTATTTATGATTTTGTTAATAGTATTTGTAATGACTAGGTACACTTTCCAAATCACTTTTTCAGGAAAAAGAAATGAAATATAAAATTTACCTATACATGTATCTATTTATCTGAAGACCTTTATATTACTTATATATATATATATATATATAAGTAATTTTTATTATATTGAGAGAGAAGAGGTGCACTTTATAATCCAATATGGATTGGGTGTATAATCTAACATAATGTAATGCTAATAAATAAAGATAAAAGAAAAGTTGAGGTTTGTAACATAAAAAAAAATGTCAAAAAAATCCACTATAATATAATAAAATAAATCAACATAGATCTATCTTAATCTTTAAACATTAAGAAGTTGGTGCTTTCATTTTTTTTATCTCTTTCAATGCTTAGTAGATTTAGGGTAAAAATGGATCTATGCTAATAAGAGCCCAACTATATTCTATGTCCACATTACCCTTCAAGTTTACAAGATTCAACATGTGTATGCTTTCTTTACAATCAATATTTTTAATTTTTAGAAACGCTTTTAAAACATGACTTGAGGGATTACACTACATAACACATAATTCCTTTGGCTTAGATGCTAGGACTAAGGGGTATATTTCCAACTAAATTCACCTAATATATATCATTGACCTCATCACTTTTTGACATATTGACACAATCAAGGATGCAATGGGTCTAGTTCTCCAAAATCTCGTACTCTATCGACTAAGTGTAGCAGTCTACAACACACTGGTTAAAACAAAGACACTACAAAACAAAAATGCTTAATAACTCACAAACATAAAGTAGAACTAGGTCACACAATCACATGGGAACGTGACACCCATTCTCATTTGCTAAAGTATGAATTAATTAAAGATTTACATTCACACCTCATCGCCCCACTAAGGCTCAATGACTAAGTCTCTAGAACATTATCTCTGAAGTTGGGTGTGTTCTTGCTAATCATTGTTAACTCAATTGTCTTGAAAACCATCTTTTTTATTCTTTTGTTCATTGGCTATCCATCATCCCTAACTCTTAGTCTTACATTGCAACCTTTTGTCTTCCCTAGCACTTCATATCTACACATGTTTTTTCACTTTCCAACACAACTCTTTAGCTTCCATTGGTTGGGTTACCTTGCCATTCATGCTCTCACCTCACTCACCACAAGCAATCATTGTCACATCGTTGTTGTGTGCGCTTCTTCTCACATGCACCTGGATCATACCTAACATGCCTAACTTCTATCACACACACTCCTTGGATGCACATTATACTTGTGCATGCTCCTCCAATTATCACGTGCTTTCTTTCTCTGCCCCTGAATTGCTCTCTACTCTTTTCTCCCATCATGATCTTGCTACAACTTTTATTGTGCATATTTGTGTTACATTCTCTATATGATAGTCACTTAGGTCATACTTTCCCGACACACTTTTGAACTTGGTTCTTCTAAGGATGCTCCTACATCACATACAATTTGAATGAAACAAACCACAACAAATTGAAACTTTTATATATCATTCAAGAATCGACTAACCTCATCGATGCTCCTTTCAAAATAACTAATGTTCAAATACACAATCTTTTCTTCCAAGGAAAACCATGTGGGGAAATTCCAATGGATTTCCTCGTATTTCGTGGATGGTATCCAGTGTAAACTCATTAATGCTAATTATGTCGCTTGATCTAATAGGGACATCAAGTGAGGCATGCAACAGAGGCAACCACTTGGAGGATTGACCTCGATCTCTTGCATGAGGCTTAAAGCATTCAACCACTCAAGCTAGCCCATTGGGTTACAATCTCCAATTATATAAGAAAAACCAAAACACCAAAAAATATACACACTTTTTATGGGATCTTTCTTCTTTAAAATATCCGAATAGAGGACACTGCAACCAACGACCACAATAACCATTAGTAACCTAACAAAACTCAAACCTTAACCCAATTAAAAAAAAATCTTACAATATACTCTATCTTAAAACAACACTCTCAAACCAAGTAAAAAAAACATACAAACATCAATGATCTTGTCTTAATATACCAATTAAAAAAAAATATATCACAATAAACTCTGCTCAAACCAAGTAAACTACCCCAAACTAAAAAAAATATACACACTTCAATGATCTTCTCCTAAGATACCATTTCCTTTTGTTTTTCCCTTACCAAATTGAAAGAAGTGTTTGCTTTTAACATCGTTCAATTTGTTGTCAAAGTGCTTTTTAAACCCCTAACCCCTAAACGAGTGACGATACTACACCCATGTTTTAAAACCCTAACCCCTGACATGGGTGACGATACCACACCCATGTGATCCCCACTCATTCTCACGGGGGGGCACTTTTTCTCTATCCACTTTATTTTATTTTATTTTAAGCCCCTCTCCATGAACCTCCCACCTCTTTAGGCCATGTGAAAGAAAGCAAGCTGCAAAAGAGTATAAAGTGATAGAGACCAAAGGAAAGGCAAGCAAAGGATTTAAGGGCCACTCTAGCCGTTCATTCATTTGTGCTACAAAATTTCATTTGTTCACCAATGGCATTATAACGTCCCTTTGGTCATTCATTTTCCAAGTGCCCTGGAATACAGGGGATTTATTTCAGCAGAAGCCATAATTGCTTGAAATTCCTACCAAGTGCCCTGAAATACAGGGATTTCTTTAAGCAGAAGCCATAATTGCTTGAAATTCCTCCGAAGTAATTATGGATGCTGAGTTCTGGACCTCTCGTATGACCGCTGCTAAGCGCCAAGCTGCCTTGAACACAGGTACTTCAATTTTTCTCTGCTAAATTGTCGAAATTTCCTTTAATTTTTCCCCCGTGCGTCTGTATTTTGCAAATTTTCTCAGGAATTCTTACAAGGAATGGAAAAATTAAGGTTTTTTGGTGAAATGGAGAAATCAAAGGAATTTTCTGTAAGCAGCGGAGGACTTTTACTAGGAGTGGAGGAAACAAGGGAACTTATACAAGGAGTTGAGAAATTAGAGGAATTTTCTAGAAAGTCTGGAAAATTTTTATGTTTTGCTTGTAGGTTCTTATAAGTCAAGTTTTAAGAAAGAATCTCTGTAGTACAGTTGATTATTTTTAGATAAATATTCATGAATTTAGGGAAGAAGCCCTGTCGAGTACAGCTGATTATTTTGAGATAAATTTTCATGAATTAAATGAAAAATGTTTGTTGAGTCAACTGATTATTTTAAGCTAAAATTTCATGAATTTAAGAAAAAATCTCTGTTCAGTACATTTGATTATTTTGAGATAAATTTTCATGAATTTAAGGAAGGATCTCTGTTGACTACAGCTGATTCTTTTTGTGATAATTCTCATGACCTTAAGGAAGAGTCTCTGTTGAATAAAGCTGATTATTTTGAGATAATTTTTCATTATTTTAAGGAAGAATCTCTGTTGAGCACGGCTTATTATTTGAGATAAATTTTCATGTGCTTTAGGAAAAGTCTCAGTCTGATTATTTTGAGATAAATTTCTGTGAACTTAAGAAAATCTCTGTTGAGTTCAGCTGATTACTTTGAAATAATTTTTAATGACTTTAATGAATAATCTCTGTTCACTACAGCTGATTATTTGAGAAAATTTGTCACGAATCTTAAAAAAATCTCTGTTCACTACAGCTGATTGTTTTGTGAAAAATATAATGAACATTTCAAGAAAAATTCAATGCAAATTTAAAGAATTTTCCAGGAGGATTGGAAAAATTTGTGTTTTTTTTCTTCCATGGAAAAATCATATTTTTATTAGCAAGAATAAAAATACATTCTTCATATGCTTTGGAAAAATTTATGTTTTGTAGAGTTATGATAAGTCAAATTCAAGGAAGAAGCTCTGTTTAGTGTTGCTGGTTATTTTGAGATAATTAATAAACATTTCATTTTATTGATTGTACTCAGAGCTGGTTGTATCAGGTTAAAATTGGTAAAAGACTCTGTTAGTGAATTTTATCATACAATATAATAAATCTCTGTAAAATTTATTATCATTTATACTTTCACAGATGGTTAGGCTAAGTTGAATCTTATTACAAGTGAGTATTTTCGCAGCTGCTCATGTTAAGTTAAACTTCGTTAGTGTTGTTAATGTTCAGCCAAATTAATATAAAGTTTGGTTTAAGTCATTGTTAGCGAGTTATCTCACATTTTTTACTTGTTTTATTATTATTATTTTAAATATTCTGTTTTTTTCCTAATGAATGTCTATAGAGCTGTTTATGTCGAACTAAATTTCTGCAAAAGTCAGTGTTAGGGAATGCTCTCACAGGTGGTTCTGTAATGCTATATTTCAGTAGAACCTCATTTTTTAGGGAATGCTACTCCTTACTTTTATGGGTGTTTATTTTCTCTAAACAATTCATGGCTTACTTCCATAACAGGTTTTGCCAATTTAAACTTGAGAATAGAGAATCAAATGACTTATCTGTGACATGTGTCACCACACTAGTTTCATCAGCTTTGGAACAGCTTTAAGTATAAAATCTCAGTTTGTGCTAGAGTTTATATTCCTCTTCCATTTAGTTCATTTGTTTTAGTGGTGACTTAATGTTCCAGGGTATCTGTCCCCATCTGGTTATAGTAAATTAAAATTAGGTATTTTTTATTACCGACTCATCATTGATCAGTATATCTTTTTAAGCTTATTTTTGCATCATATCTGTCCACTCTACTGCATCTGAAAGAGCCCTCCTTATCTGAGCATTCTGTTAATAACTGAGATCACCAGTTCGCAGAAAGTTATGTGAAACTATGTTGTAATTTAATCTTAACCTTCTTCCCATTTAAGTATTTTTGTTAGTGGGCACATTTATTCACCTGAGATTGTGGTACTCAATTTAAGTAAATTATAACACTAGTGTTGTTGTAAGCCTTGAGGATTTAATGCAGATTCCCTTTGCCATTTGATTGAAGCAAACTTATACTGCAAATGATTGGTAATTTTGCCCCTTGTAGTACTTAAATGGTGAGTCTAGACTCCACACCCTCGTTGTGCAGGGATGCTCTGTAGTTACTTAGGAGCTCCATTTACCCTAGATTTGCAACTCTGCATGACATAAATTCTTATAATTAAATGGGCTCTTTTTTATGTGATTACAGATCAATACTTTTGCCTGGACGATTTGGAGGGAGATGATATGCGCGTAGACTTTCATTGCCCATTTTGTTATGTGGATTTTGACATAGCATCCCTCTGTTGCCATCTTGAAGAGGAACACTCCTTTGAAACTACAGTTGCGGTATGTAGATAACTAATTAATTATTTTCTGCTTCATGGGTGCCATTCTTTATCTTGCAAGTTAGTATAAAAGGACCAAAACACCAGCTGTGAAACCACCTACATTTTTAGCTTTCTAGCTCATAGGCACAGACTCTAGTGTGTTTCTTTTCCTTGATATATTTTGATGGAAAATTCAAGCAGCTTATGGAAGCTGTCTTTATCTGAGAGAATTATGATCATCCATTCAAATCACGAATCAGCATTTAGAATTTACCACCTTTTTCTTATTTTAGAGTGGATAATGCAAAGATGAGGGTGTAAATGATATGATTATTGTATGAAGTAGATACGTGGTTCTTCCTTTCCTTTGAGCTCTGTTTGTATTCAGGTGCATCTTTTGTTTTGGAAGTTCTTCCAGAAACACGCCAGAGGACTGTGCTGCTTGACATGGACTTAGATGCCAGGTCTGAGGGGTATCTATTCTGTCAAATTCACCCAGGACTTGCACCTGGCCTCATTCCTTTTTAACATGCCATTTGGGTGAGGCATACCACAGTGAGAATGGGACCCTGGTGGACGGCTTGACACACCTTAACCTCACCAGTGAACCAAGGTCCCATTGGTCAGATGCATCTTTTCCATATTCATGAACATTACTTCTTGAAAGCTTTGAAACTGTAGATCATTTGGTTATACTTTCCAGCTATTCAGTCCAGTGCAAACTGTTGAGATTGATTCCTTATACTGTCTAAACGTAGAAGAGAAACCCTTCCTGATGATTGCAGTGCTTTATCCAGCTTCCTTAGATGGAGCTGTTTATCATATAAAAGTAATGGTAATCTCTTCCTCAAACCTATGATCATCCTCTATTTTCCTAGACGTGGGTGAGCTCAATCACAGGGTTTTGTTTGGGTGCTTGGCACTTGCAAATACGGGAAGACGAGGAGGATCTCCCCTACATTCATTCTTTCTTTCATGTCTATGTAAGCCTTATATATATAAACACAAGAATAGCTATGCAGGAAGAAGATAAGGATTGTAAAAGTAGTAGCAATGAACTCAGCAATCTGTTATGTGCAATTACAGCTTGCATACTGCTACAATACGCTCTCGTAGAGTTATTTGCCTATTTTTGACCAATGTTGTCATTTTTAATGAGGCAATATATTTTTTTCCTTTCTAAATTTCTAATTGATTTGTTTTATGGTTGCAGGCATGCCCTGTCTGTGCGGTTAATGTTGGGAATGATATTGTTGGGCATATTACATCTCAGCACAGTCATTTGTTTAAGATATCCTGTACTTTCCTTTTGATTATACAAAGTTAATAAAATATGCATTTTACTGTTTAGATTGTGTGGTTTGCATCCAGACAAATTCAGATTTATTTTTGTGTGTAATATATTAGGTGTTGACTGTTGGTAGATTTTTTTTGGTTACCTCTGTCTCCATTTGCTATTAAGATGGCAGGTTCTGTGCAAAATGTTTGAGGGTAGTTTGAAAAATGTTTTTCCTTTAATTTGTTCCTTAACCACAAGGCACGGACAGCGAAGAAGGAAATATCTTAGAGGCAGGATACAATCTAATTCTGTTCAAGGTAGAGAGCGTTTGCATTCTTCTGTTGGAGGAGGTTCCTCGCGCTTGGGTGGCTGTTCCTCTAATGATGCACCAGATCCTCTACTTTCATCATTCATTTATGGGTTGCCAATTATAGAATCCCATGAACAAGAGAAAACATGTTCCTCTATGGATGATACTTCAACAAAGAACTCTTCAGATTCACAGGCTGTAATCAGGTATTCCACACTCCTTTTTCTCTAATAGTGTAAGAAATTCTTGGACTCTCTTTACTGATGCACTTCACTAGTCCCTTTTTTGGTTTTACTCATCCCTTATTAATGTAAGCTCTTCAGTCCTCTTCTTTGCCCCTATGTTGTTTATTACCGTAACAAAGGGATTTTTCGTGGCAACACATTATTGCACATTGCCAATCTTATCCTGTACATGCCAAAGTAAGGAGTTCCTCATCCTCTGATCGAAAAATGGTAGTGAATGTTCTTTCTTGAATGCAACCCCACCAAGTATTACAATTGCCTGTGCAATTTTTAAATGGTAGAATCATCTTAATTATCTAATATCCTTCCTAAGAGGAGCACACCAAAATAGTATCTGGAAATAGTACCGATCAACTGATGTATGATGGAAATAGTACCGATCAACTGATGTATGATGTTATATTCCTTCCCTCAAAATTTTTATTTTTTCAATTGCTGTTACTTAAAAGTTAATATATTATATTGCTCAAGAAAGTGCTTATATATCTACACAGGAACGTGTTTATAATTAAATAAATGAAATACCTAGATTAGTTCTAAGCATGAACGTGGAGGATTTAATTTGTAAGTATCAGGTACTTGAGACTGCTTTTTGTTGATTAAACCGCAAGAAAACCATGCCATTGATTGTAGAGTTCCATTTGAGCCAAGAGTCTCACAACCCAAAATCAAAATAAAAAGGACCCTATGCTTCTGTTGTTACCTGTTGTAGAATTTATACTTCCATCACGTGGAAAACAATGAAACCTTGTTGACTTGTGGATTAATGAAAATTGAGAAAGGATTCATCCCATAATTATATTTTTATAAATTATAAATTACATCTTTCAGGTTTACCAATGTATGCATATTAATCATAAATTTCCAGGATGGATGATAAATACCCTAATTTATATAATATACTGAATTTATTCTGTCATTGACTCTAACTGTATATAGTATATTTTTTCCACATGTAACCAAGCATCCCACCCTCCCATAAGCAAGGGTAAAAGATATTGCTTATGGCTCACAGCCTCAACAACAATTGGCTCTCAAAGAGTGAAACATGTCTCAAGCAGGATTTGAACCCAGGTGGAGAGGATAACATTTCTCCTCCCTAACCACCCAACCTAAACCCAGCTGACAATTGTATATAGTATATACATCATTAGGGTTACCTTTTTATGGGTATGTATTATTTACCCTCCCAATTTTACCTTCTGTTTCTTGCAGTATCAGATAAACCTATATATGTTTTTAAGCAAATTGCATGAAGTCGGCCTTTGAAGAACTTCTGTTTATGTTTTTATTTTTTTCCTTTTTTGCACAACTTGAGACTTTTGTCCACCTCCAAAAACAAAGAGCTTAGTTGAATATTTAACCACTACTAACAAGGTACTTTTGAGATCCTTATCAAAAATGAAAACACAGAAAATTAACAAGGTACTTTTGAGATCCTTATCAAGAATGAAAACACAGAAAATTAACAAGGTACTTTTGAGATCCTTATCAAGAATGAAAACACAGAAAATTAATTTAGTCCATGTTGTCTAAAATTAAAACCTTATCAAAGTTGGGTGAAATAAATGAAAGTGATATATTGATTTATCTCAATTTAACAGTCAATACAAAGTGGTCCCGGTCCCCTAGTTTGGTTGTTTGTGTATAGCATTATTGTTTGACCGTGTATTTGTGATACTGTAGGGATGAAGTTCATCTGCAAAATTTCTCAACTTCTTGTGTAGTTTTTCTTCCTCATTTCATATTTAACACATGTCCTACAGATTGAAGAGCAAATATCAGCTGTAAAAGCTTGGGAACTGGCTTGGTGATTTTCTGATCTAAAGTAGCGGATACTCATTTTTATTTTTACCTATTGGGTAATAAACATGAATAGCGTCATTTGATTGAATTTTAGAATAGTCTATTTCTTATGTTTAAGTTGCTTGTACGATATCCTTGAAACTTAGGCAATGTATATTTTTGTTTGTTTCCTTGTTGCCTTCTTCAGGAATTAATAGCTTAAAGCAACTTATTTAGCGGGCATGTAATTTGTACCTTTGGAAGAGCTGAGCCGAATTCTTTTCCTTGTTTTCTCTCAAGGATTTTGGGTACCTCTTCTTTCTTCCTCTTTTTTCGATTTTTTGATTCGGATGATTACACGCTATAGCATTGATGTATCAGTTGATATTTTGGCTCATTCTTGCTCAAGGAGCTGCCTTCTTCAGTCCTGATTAAACTATCTTTCTCAAATCTCGACAGATAATGTGGTGAATGAACTTGATGCTAGTTCAACAATAAAATTTAGGATTATGATTTTTATGGTTTTGGCTAGAATGAGCATATTCTTTGTTGAAGCTGATCTTGAATTTTTTTAGTATTAACTTCTGATAGCTTTAGGATTCTTGAAGATCAAATGATATATTAACTTTGTGCTTAAGGTTGCAAATGTTTTGGGTTGAATGCTTTTGTCAATGAAAAGAGAAGGTAAAACACATCAATTTCTAGCTTTGAATGTCCTGTTTAGCGTGTGGCCTCTCATATTCATTTTATTTGGAACACTTATCTGTAGTTAATCAACAAAATTTCTGCAACGTTTGTTAGTGAAACAAAAGGGCATTCCACATTTCTTAGTGGAAGAAGAGGGCATTCTTCATTTCCTCTAT
The DNA here is from genome assembly GCA_009831015.1 of Picea engelmannii. Taxonomy (NCBI): domain Eukaryota; kingdom Viridiplantae; phylum Streptophyta; class Pinopsida; order Pinales; family Pinaceae; genus Picea; species Picea engelmannii. Next base: position 1,498,472 of record ML777042.1, read on the forward strand.
ATTGAACTATGGCCACTGCAATTTTCTGAGTAAAGGTGAAAAGATTATTTGGATGGCAAACAATTTCTAGCCGTGTTTATATCACATCATGATATGCAGATAATTCTCAAAATAAACGCCGTCTTGGGAAAGTTAGAAGTTGTAATAACAATGGAATTCTTAATCTTGATATAAATAACAGTAGCATCCATAGAGGATGATATTTCATGGAAAATGTAAATTCAAACAAAAAAATGGCAAAGTTGCAAATGCCCATATTCATCATTCAACCCACAACATGATTTTAAAACTATATATAGATTATCTTGTGGTCATAACAGAAGAGAACTTGAAAGTGCAATGTCTAGCATTTTAAGAAATTTAAATTATCTATACGTCAATTTTCAAATTAACGAATGACCAGTAGAGATGGAAGCCATGTATCAGGCTGTACTTTTCCAGCACACAAAGAGTACTTGGTATTCTTTTGAAGATCTAGTGTAGCTTTGTAAAGGTCAGAGGATTAGTACTGATTGTTTGCTTTAGAAATCTTCTGTATATAAAGTTACTTTTAGTAGCACTTGCAAATGAATTCTACTTCAGTTGATGGATAGTTTCCTCCATATAATTGTTAAACAATCACCTAAAGGCTTATACTTGTTTTTTCTTCCAAGCCAGAACTGTGTTTCGGCCATTTCCATTTGTCTCTAACAAAGTCATCTATTTTGCTTGAAGTTGGAATGCATATGTCTTGTTATATATCATGCATCTTCTGTTTTACCTTTTTCCCCTTTCATTTTTGTCATTTCAAATATCCCGTTTTTCATAGATTTCATGCTCATCCCCTGTATTTTCAGAGGATGGAGAGAAAAATAGGAGAGATCAAGGAAATGACCTTCAGCTTTGTAGTATCAGAAGAGTTTTCTATTTTAAAGGAATTCTGGTTTATGTGGGTATCACAAATGAACTGTCATTTTAAATTCACAAACTCTTATGCATTGATCATCTCAGGAGGATGAGCATAATCTGAACCATTTTTGTCTTACAAAATTATTTAGCTTTTGTTCCTTGTTCATGTAGTCCTTATAAATTCAAATATCAATTTGGTACCTCATTTCTATCATTCTATGCAGTAGAAAGCATTTGGAATGCAGGTATATGCTGAATTTCAATGTTATACCAATGGTTAATTAGTAAATCTTTAGAATCTTGGATGACTTCTCTATGTCTTGAAAAGTGTCAAGTTAATAATTAATCTAAGAAAGATATATGTTCCCATACTTCAGGAAAGAGATTATGGTTGTAATTGGTTGTAATTCGTGGCTGATTGCACTGTGGAGTTATTGAGCAAATATATATGATTTGATTGGGAAAAGGCCTCTGGATCTCTATGCTATTCTTGTTCTTTAGAATTGAACCTTTTTTCCTGATTCATGAATGATGAAACCAACATAAAAAGTTCTACTGCAGACTTTTGTAGCCATAATTTGCAATTATTAATGAAAAACTGGCCTTGGTGTGATGTTTCAAGAGATTGCGTTCTATAGTTTTCCAACAGTGATCTGCATTGTGAGGCTTTTCAAGGTCCTGATAATTGTTTTTCCATTCTTTTCATTGTTGCAGTGCCAATTCATCTGTCACTGAAGAGGAATCAAAGCGTATGTTTGAAGAAGGGGTGCAACGAGCTCAATATGTGCAACAACTTGTTCTGTCTACTATACTACCTGATGAATTTTAGGTTTTTGTGGGGGAGAGAGTGGGAATTTGCCTCTTGATTTTCATGATCACAGCACTAACAAGTGGTGCAGAAAAGTCTATTGCACATCAATGGGCTGCTCTTGGAATTGCGTATAAGAGCCTGACCAGAGTCATCGTGTGTTGGTTCTGGTATAATTGGTGTAAAGGGCTTAGGTTGCTTCTGCTGACACTAAGTCCTTACGTTTCAGAGGAATTACAAAGTTTACTGCCATATGGTGGTATGGGCGTAGATTCTACCAGATGTAGCTACTGGGTAGATTTAACGATATCCAAGCTTTGCACAAAGCAAAGTATGTTAAAGGAAATGAGATGCAACTATCAAGCATACTGGTCCTTATTTATGGTATTCATAAAAACACTACGCTATATAGTTTTCATTCAGCACTGATGCTCCAGAGCATGTGTTGTGTGCATGGTAAAAATTGACTCTTCTTGTTTCATATCAATATCTTTTTTACTGTGTTCGTATGCGCTAAACTTAATATTGTTGTCTTGCTTCTCCTAGTAGCACAAGCATATGGGTATAATATTTTCCTGTTGAAAGATTGGAAAAGCCCAGTGCAATGAAGTTTATTAAAGGTAGGTTTTGCCCATATACCTTCACTACAATAAATCAATATTTTAGAGTTGAAGAGTTGACTACCATTTTTGTCCACCTCTTATGATCATTTAAGGAGAGATATTTTGAGTACAGAAATCTCTCTTCTTGGAGCATTACCCCTTCTCTGAAATATTCATTTTCTATGGGAAGCACTTTCATATCACTTTTTCACATTTATCTTGCCAAACAGAAGAATACAAGACTTTTTTAATGTGTGATTTTAAGCTGTTTCTCCAGCTTTTAAAGGTTAGAATTCTAGATTCATTTGCTACATGGATACAAATTTGCAGAATACCATGGTTATTTGCCTGGACAATTACATAGCATAGAGAGAAGAGGTTCTCTCTTTACAAAATTTTTAATAGCAGACGCTCTATACTGTCTATATCACTGTCATTACACCGTAGATTCACCAAAAAATTACACAGAGGTCTTTCCATACTTCTACTCGATTATACATATGCAAGTGATATCCTAATTTAGCAGGACTATTTGAGCCTCTAACCCATTCGAGTATTTTGTTTTTTACATTTTTAAGATCTCGTTATTGATAAAATGATTCAACAAAAAGACCAAATCTTGATAGACTGGCTGATATCTTTGACATAATGATTGGGTGCAACTTTGCAAGAGGGCTTTCAAGGATCTGCTGCAACTTTCCAGTGCTATGCTTCTGGTGTTTTCTGGCCATTTGTCCCCATTCGCCCCATGACGCCTCTAACCCATCTTCACTCTCATATGCATTAATAGCTCCATTCTTAAAAGGGAAATTCTGTTTGATATTTTTCAATTTCTCTAGCACCTCTGAGCTCAGCCTCGCTGTATCCCATGCTGTAATCCATGAAACTTGGCTGACTGAGCACTTTAAATATCTCATCCTGAAAATCAACATTCAATTTAAAAAAATCCTAAAGCCTTCCAGCAACTCTGCTTTGATTCCAACTTCTAGGTTCACACCAGGGGGTGCTTCTTCAAGGTCCTGTGTCATTGGGATTCTCTCTGGGTTTCGTATCTTCCCTCTTTTCTTTATCCCCCACCTCTTTCCCAACAACTGAGGTACACCCTTTTGTGAGTTTCACACAAATGTAGACAGGAATAGGCATAAAAATGAGAGAGTGGATTCATACACATTCATTATTAGGTGATGCAATGTCTCATTACAGTATGTAGTATGAGAAGAGTACGTTATGTAACTCTCAAATACTTGACCATTTAACTACTACATTAAGTAAACTATTATTACATCACATTATTGTTAAAGATTTTATTGTATGCCTGACTAAAATATTATTACATCCCATTATTGTTAAGATTTTATTATATACCTGAGTATTAAAATACACCTAAGTTCTAATTATGACCGTCATCTCCAATACCGTCCTGTAATGGTCATTTTACATGCTTCTTCAAATGCAAAAAAAAAAAAGCTCTGTTCAGCAAGATATTTGCAGCCCATTCCAAGATAAGATTGTAATGGTCATTTTACATGCTTCTTCAAATGCAAAAAAACAAAAACAAAGGCTCTGTTCAGCAAGATATTTGCAGCCCATTCCAAGATAAGATTGTAATGGTCATTTTACATGCTTCTTCAAATGCAAAAAAACAAAAGCTCTGTTCAGCAAGATATTTGCAGCCCATTCCAAGATAAGATTGTAATGGTCATTTTACATGCTTCTTCAAATGCAAAAAAAAAACAAAAGCTCTGTTCAGCAAGATATTTGCAGCCCATTCCAAGATAAGATTGTAATGGTCATTTTACATGCTTCCTCAAATGCAAAAAAACAAAAGCTCTGGTCAGCAAGATATTTGCAGCCCATTCCAGGATAAGATTGTAATGGTCATTTTACATGCTTCTTCAAATGCAAAAAAACAAAAGCTCTGTTCAGCAAGATATTTGCAGCCCATTCCAAGATAAGATTGTAATGGTCATTTTATATGCTTCTTCAAATGCAAAATATCAAAAGCTCTGTTCAGCAAGATATTTGCAGCCCATTCCAAGATAAGTTTGTAATGGTCATTTTACATGCTTCAAATGCAATAAAACAACATCTCTGTTCAGCAAGACATTTGTAGCCCATTCCAAGATAAGATTTTTGATTGGCGAGTAAAAGTGCACTGCAACCAGCAATATATTTAAAGCCCACTCCAAGATAAGATTTTTGATTGGCAAGTAAAAGTGCACTGCAACCAGCAAGGCTGATGAAGTAAAAATTACAATTACACCACCCTTCTGTACAACCATTGAATCACTGGCTGTGGATTAAGGCCAATGTTTGCTGAATAGTTAACCTTTCCACCATTGACGTAGAACTTGGCTTGTTCATCAAACTAACCTCCTCCACATCTTGGTGGTCCAACACATCAAAATTTTGTGTTTGTTTCTTCGAGGAAGCATCTTTCTCATTTTATCACTTCATGTTCACCTTTTCATATCATCCCAATTTGTGGCTACCTTTTCTCCAAGGGCGGCTCACACAGCGGGTGACTCTCAACTCCAGCATGGTATCTATCTCACGACAGAGATTCTGAACTGGTGTCAACTTTGTTACAGGGTTTCTGGCTGTATCACAGAACATTCCTTTTCACAACAGTGCCTGGGCTCCTTCACCTGCCAACCTCAGCTTCTTACTGTGGTTCTGATACATCTCTTCTTTCTACTTTGACATCATTATCTGTTGATAAACTTTTCCTCTCTGAAACGCAATAATGGGACTTATTTTCAGACCCTTCCAGCATTAGATACTTATTTGCAAGATCCATTAGAGCATATTTTGGTTTTTTGCTTAACGCAATATCGTTGGCTTCTTCTCAAGTTTCCCTAAACTTAAATCAACAGCCTTGAGATGGCAAATAATCAACAACCTTATTTGCCTCAATATGGTGAAACACTGCAAAGGATAAATTTATTTTTTGATTATTGATCTCTTTTAAAAGAGTATTCAAATTTAATCTGCTGTGACAACATCAATCCATAATTTTAAATTCTTGTCCTCTATCCTGCTAAAACCATCAATTGCCATCCTGAGTCATAACACGGTTTCTCCCAAGGCTTTTTTCATATAGGTCTCGAAACAATTTCCCCTGTAATTCAGGGGCAAACCTCCTTTCCCTGCTAGGCCAGGATTTTTCTTTGGAAGTAGAATTTCATAGTTGCTGCATTCAAATATGGAAATTGAATCTTTAAAAACTTCACTGGTTATGTATAAATAAAACCGCTTTATTTCTTCAGTGAGGTCAAAACTCTGCACCAAACAGCTGCAATGCCCTGGAGTTTTTCTGTCAACTTAAATACAGTGGAGTTCATAAAAGCAAGCTACTGCCACAATGTTATAATTTTTAAGGCTTCAAAATTCATGTCTAAACTTGATTTAACAGTCTAATTTCACCGGAATGTGCCACAATGTTATAATTTTCAAGGCTTCAAAATTCATGTCTAAACTTGATTTAACAGTCTAATTTCACCGGAATGTTTGAATGTTTATTAATTGAAATTGAACTCTGAAAAACCTGGGCAACCACCCAAAAATTTAAGCGCCCTATAATTAATAATTAACACTAAGGACAGTTTTCAAAGAATATTTTATTGTTAAAAATAATAATATATGGTTTGTTGGAGAAAATTACAAATTTTAACATATTTGATTATTACTCACACTATGTGCCTAAATGTTGCTGGCATATTTGATTGAATCTTTAAACACCTAAAACTTATAAAATACTTATAATGATATATTCATGTAAGATTTATAATGATATATTCATGTAAGATTCAAATCATAAAACATATAAAATGTTTATAATGATTTATAATGATATATTCATGTAAGATTTATAATGATATATTCATGTAAGATTCAAATCATAAAACATATAAAATGTTTATTAGGTGGGCCTGAAATTTTACATATTATTTTGTATTTCATGAAAATGAAAATTTACATATTATTTTGTATTTCATGAAAACTTTGGATTATATCACTAACTTCTTTTTATATTGATATGCAATATTGAATTGTGTATTTGGAATGATATTGATGGTGAATATTGAGTTGTATATTTGTTGGCATTTAATATTAAATTGTTTACTTGAAATGATATTGATGGTGAATATTGAATTTGAAATGATATTGATGGTGAATATTGAATTTTATATTGATATTTAATATATTTGAAATCATGTTGCTAATGAATGTACTTGTTGACATTCGATATTAAATTGACATTTGATATTAAATTGATATTAAGGGTGAATATTGAATTTTATATTGATATTCAATTCTAGATATTGAATTTTATATTGATATTCAATTCTAGATATTGAATTTTATATTGATATTTAATATTGAATTATATACTTGAAATGATATTGATAGTGAATATACTTTTTGACCTTCAATTTTAAATTGTGTATTTGAAATGATATTGAATTGTATATTTGGAATGATATTGATAGTGAAATATTAAATTGTAATTTTCAAAATAATTTTTAAAACAAAATTTAATTCCACTCATTTTTTGGAGTATAATTTGTATTTAAAAAACAATCTTAAATATGTTTGTTTTATTTTTTTACAGTTATAATGATTTTTTGGATGTTTTTTTAATTCTATAATTTAGATGGATATTAAGGTTTTATGATTTCCATAAACCATTTCCCAATTTATAATTTAAGTTACCATTTTGTTGAAAAGATAGTCAAGTGTGAGAGGTTTGTAAAATGCATATTTATTGACTATTATTTCCCCTGAATGGCTAATTGAAGTTTGAGTATTTTGTGAGGTAATATTAGAAAAATAACATTGAGTATATTGGTCTATATAGGTTCACCTTTATTTTTCATAGAAAATTTATTGATTAATTAAATACATAAAAATAATAATTTAATCTTTTAGACTCTGCATTGTACTCACACGAGGCAACTATTGGATCATGTTGTCATTGATGCCAATGGTTTGATTATTTAGGAGATTGTTGGATCATATGTCATTGATGCAAATGGTTTGATTGATTGATGATTGATGAACAATGTATATGCATTGATGAAAATGATAGATGTCCAAGTGGAAACCAATTGATAAAGATGGATAATTGATATGATGCATTGATGAAGATGGATCAATGAGTTGTCATTGATACATGATGCATAGTTGATATATATGTTGCAGTGGTGAATTGATGCAAAGATGAATCATTATTGTCTTATCATGGTTGATAAGGTGCACAAATGGATGAACTCCAAAGTGGTCCCCTTATGGTGAAAGCCCTCACGGGAAGACGTTTTACAGATTGAGTTATCCTAGAAGAACGGTTGGAGGACCCATTCTTGCATGTGGATTAATGAGATGAAGATCAATGAAGTTGTTGGTGAAACTATCCTAGATGGATAGTGCTTGACATGCCATTTCCGGTGGTATGTGGAATGTCACATAACTCCTCACGGTTTGAGAGTTATGGCTCTACGAAGTTGAAGGACCCCTATATGATGGCTTGAAGCCCCAAAAGGTCAAAGAAGTCAAAGTGCTTGAAAAGAAGAAATCATTATTTAAATAATAAAGTAAAGTGACAAAATCAAGAAAGATTATTTAAATGATAAAATGAAGTGACAAAATCAAGAAGGAATATTTAAATAATAAAGTATTGGAGAACTTTCTGTTCATGAAAAGTGGTTAACCCTAAAATAAGGAAAATAGGTTAAGTGACCTAGAAATAGGTTAAGTAACCTAAAAATGGGTTAAGTGACCTAGAATATGAAAGTATAAATAAGAAGCTAAGATCTCTTGTAATTTATACATTTTTGGTGAGAATCCTTTTGTGGATCAATGGAGAGCTTCTTGTGAATATCTTGTGGAGTATTGATGGAGAGCTTCTTGTGAGAGCATCCTATTGGTGTGGATCTCTTGAGCACGATTGAAGATCTATTCCGAGGAAGAGAGCGAGAGGAGGATCTCATGGACGCATCAAAGTTTCGGCAATGTCAGAGATCTTGACGACAAAAGTCTCGGATTCACAGAAAACCCTATTTTCTGATGTCCACGCGGGTTGTCTGTGTATAAAGTGCGTGTACACGCGGGCTGGCTGTGTATAGGGTGAGTGTACACGCAAGCTGACTGTGTACAGAGAGCGTGGAGTGAATAAAATCATGGAGATTTGTGTTTGAGTTGGTGCCAAGCTCTTGGATGATGAGGCAAGTTCCAGATCTGCATTCTATGGCCTCAGATATATCACTGAGACACTAGTATGGTTACATTATTATCTTGATGGTTACTATTGTTTGATGTGTTGTGAATGCTTAGGGCATTCTTGGTATGGCTTCTATGATGTGGTTCAGTTTGGTTGATTTGGTTGATGGAGTGAGCAACACTCTTGTGATTCAGTAGTGACATGATTGCTATGGTATACCAGTTGTTTATACATGATTGAGACAACATTCATATTGATTTGTTGTGGAGCATGAGCAAGCTATTGGAGAGCTTGGATGTGTTGTGACTGGCTGTGGGTCAGTATGGACAGTGGAAGACAGAAGAGACAGTGATTGCAGGTTGCAGAGGATCTTACCATGTGAAGAAAAGCAAAACCCTGGTTGCTTAGAAGCATACGCTTGTTGCATTATACACTGGTCGCGTTTACATGCGGGCTGTAGTGAGCCAGGGAGCGTGCACACGCGGGTTGCACTACTGACAGGTCGCGTACCTATTGACAGATTGATATCTGTTGAGGATTGTTGCCTCATCTCAGTTGGTGCTGAGGGTGTAAGCTGAGTCTTGCATTATAGAGCAGGTGCTCTTACAGAGTTGTACTCTATTCAGTTGTTGCTGATAAACCCCAAGGATTGTAGTCCGTAATAAAAAGAAAATTGTACATACATCTTGTGTTCTTTGTGTTCATTGTGGTGATGACTTGTTGATGATATACTGCTGATATATGTTGTTGATATGTGCTCACATCTAACTGGTTATAAATGACATCAATGGGTAATGAATAAATGTTGAATGCTAATTGATGAGTTTTTGTGCAAGAGGAAAGTTTTGGGAAAAAGAGCCTCACACTCATTCACCCCCCCCTTTAAGTGTGGTAGGTGTGTCCAACAATTGGTATCAGAGCAAGCCTTCACTACAAGCCTTAACAAGCTTGAAGGAGATCCATAGACACACAAATGGATGATGAAGTTCCAATCCTTGATGAGGAAAACTATTCTACTT